>CM075977.1:267370861-267416966 GCA_038087875.1 Malacoraja senta | reverse complement strand
TGTTTCTTAACTATTGCGATTGTACCTGCCTCAACTACCTCCTCCGGTTGCTCATGCCAAACACCCACCAACCTTTGTATGAAAAAGTTACCCCTCAGGTTCCTATTAAATCTTTCCACTCACCATAAACCCATATCCTCTGGTCTTGAGTCCCCTGCTCTGGGGAAAAGACTCCATGCATTCTCCCTATCTATTCCCCTCATGATCCTCACCACTATAAGAACCCCCCCCTCAGCCTCCTACGTTCCAAAGAATAAAGTCCTAGCTCATCCCCTCAAGTCCTGGCACATCCTTGTAAATCTTCTTTGTACTATTTCGAGCATGACATCCTTCCTCCAGCAAGGTGACCAAAACTGAACACAAGTGAAGTAAAGTGCGGCCTCACCAATGTCCAGTGCAACCATAACGTAGTACCCCAACCTCTATGCTTAATACCCTGATGGATGCAGGCCAATGTAAAAAAAAAACTTCTTGACCACCCTATCTACCAGTGACACCATTTTCATGGAACTATGTACCTGCACTCCTAGATCCCTCTGTTCTACACTTTTAAGAACCCTGCCATTCACTGTGAAGATCATGCTCCGGTTTGACTTCCCAAAATACACCACCTCGCACTTATCTACATGAAATTCCATCTGCTATTCCTCCACTCACTTGTCCAGCTGATTAAAAGCCTGCTGTAGTTTTTGATGACCATCTTCACTGTCTACAATAGCACCCACATTAGTGTTATCTGCAAACTTACTAATCAGGGCTTGTACATTCTCGTCCAAATTATTGATATAAGCCATGAGCAGTAATGGGTTCAGCACTGATCCCTATGGCACCCCACTAGATACGGGCCTCCAGTCTGAAAAACAATCTTCCAGGCTTTTCCTTGAAGCCTATTTTCTATCCATTCGGCCAACTCTCCCTGGATCCTATGTGATCTAACCTTCCAGAGCAGCCTACCACATGGAACCATGAAATGCATTGCTGACGTCCATATAGACAACATCTACAATTTGATCGTGTCAATATTTTTGGTTACTTCTTCAGAAAATCTCAATCAGATTCATAGGACACATTCGTAAGGTCAGCTGTGCAGTAAGGGCACATGAAGACACAAGGAACTGCAGATGCTTGAATTTTGAGAAAGCACAAAATGCCGAGGTAACGCAGTGGGTCAGTCAGTATCGGAGGTGGGTATCTTTAGGTGAATTTTCGGGTTGCAAACCTTCTTCAGACTCAATTGAAAGGTTTTGGATTGGGACCCTTCTTCGGACTCAAGAGTCCCGACCTGAAATGTCGTCTATCCTTCCTTCCTCTGTTGCTGCCTGACTTGTTGAGTTCTCCCAGCACTTTGTGTTTTGAGGAAAAGTACTTACCCAGTTTGCCATAAGAGCCCCAAGGTTTCCGGTCCCTGTGACTCGCAAAAGCAATGGAATTCATTAGACAGTGACCAGGGCTACGAAATGCAGGGCATCTCCACTCTGTCCACAATGGTCATCTCCACTTTCTGGCTACATGTCATTTTAATTCTCCTTCCCACTCCCACACTAACCTGTCTGCCCTTTGCATTCTTCTTTACTGTGGAAAGGCCAAACAAGATCAGAAGAGCCACATCTAATTTTCCACCTGGATAGATTGCAACCAAGTAACATGAGCATTGAATTTTCCAATTTCAGGTAACTCATATCCCAGTGTTCCCCAACACACTCACCTGTCCTGTAGTCTGAAGAAGGGTTTCGGCCCGAAACGTTGCCTATTTCCTTCGCTCCATAGATGCTGCTGCACCCGCTGAGTTTCTCCAGCATTTTTGTCTACCACCTGTCCAACTAGTTTTCTTCTCCCTTTTTTCATCATTCCAATACCCTGGCTTCATGCTTTCATCTGCAATCGTGAACGGGTATCGAGGGTTATGGGGAGAAGGCAGGAAAATAGGATTATATCAGCCATGATTGAATGGCGGAGTAGACTCGATGGGCCAAATGGCCTAGTTCTACTCATATAACCTGTGAAGGTGAATCATCCCCTCCCTATCCAGCTCAACCTATCACATACCTCTGCCCCACTCCCTACATATAGATATATACTGGCAATCCTTCCTGTTCCCTCTCAGTCCACATGCAGGTTCTTGGCCTAAAATGTAAATCTATCCTTTTTGCCTCCAAAGATGCTACTTGGCTCGTTGAGTTCTTCCAGTATTTTTTTGGAAAGGCTAAATGGTGAGATCTCTGTTGAGCTGAAAATCTTTAGAACAACTCTTTATTATGTAAACTAACATAGTTATGTCAATGTCAGCGAACATTGAATTGGGATGATATATTTGTGCATGTTAAGAGTTGGTTATCAGACAGAAACAAAGAGAAGAGTTAATGTAGAAACAAAGAACTGCAGATCCTAGTTTATACCAAAGATAGACATAATGTACTGGTGTAACTCAGCTGCTCGGGCAGCATCTCTGGACCAAAAAGATGGGTGATGTTTTGGGTCGGGGCACTTCTTCAGACTGAGAGTAGGTGGTGGGGGGTGAAGAGCTGGAGGTGAAAAGAGACCAGGATCTATCAGGACTGGCCACAAATGACCTCGGGATGGGCAGTGCCGGGTAAGATCATTGATGCTTTGGGAAGGTATGATCTCAAGAGGGAAATAATGTGGCGAACTATGGAACTGGTAAAATGACTAGGGTGGAGGATGGGGATAAGGGCGGGGGGAGGGGGAGGGTAGGGGAGTGTAAAGAGAAGTTACTTAAAATTAGACACTTTATGTCTATCTAAGAGAAAAGGTAAACTTGCTATTCTCATTTTGGGAGGCTGTGATTAATTTTACTTCGGAGTCACGTGAGTGACTACGTGAAGAAGCCCCGTCCAGCCGCACACGCGTCATTATCGATCAGACGCATAGCGTTCATGACCGTGTGTGGAGGAGCAGGAGCTGCTCCAGCGGTGAGTAAAGCAAATTTAAAGTAAAAATCGGACAAGGTAAGTGGTTTCGTTTTTACTTACAGGGCGCTTTTCTTCCCGCTCAGATGTGTTGGCAGAGGTCCACACAAATTCAGAATGGAGAAGAGCGTAGGGGAAGGAGAGGCCAGGGACACACCGCAGGTAAAACCCCCGATGCTAAGGGTAGCGGGCGTCAGGAAGAGGAGGCAGTGGCATTGAAGCCATCAACTCCCGTTACGGTCGAATGTGCCATTAAACCGCCGGCGGCGGGGCGCAAGGCTGGACAAAAGTCGGCCCGACCTGTAGACTCGGATGAGTCAGACCGGGAGGTATACCCTCCTGCAGCAGAAAATGTTATGGCTGCAAGGGTCGCCAGTTTAGAGCTCCTGATGGGGATTTACAAAAGAACCCCCACAGGAGGAATCAGGTCGGTGTTGGCCAATGGAGGATACAGCACAGGGTGTGCCTTGGTTGGGACAGGCACAAGGGTGGCCTACAGGAGAGCCATCAGAAATGACTGTGCAAAGGTATTACAGTGGTTGGCCTACAGGAGAGCCAGTGCCAGAAATGCCTGAAAAAAAGGCAGTATATGTGCTGGCCTACTGAAGAGCCAGTACCAGAAATGTCTCAAAAAAGGCAGTACAAACGTACTTATGTGCCAGCACCGAAAGTTCCTAAAGGGAAAATTATGAAGCGTTGGCCTAGAGTTGAGCCAGCGCCAACAGCACCTGAAACAGGGCTGCCTATCCGTGGGCCTATAAGAGAGCCCGCGCAGGGGGAATCTGGCATAGACTTACCTGAAACAGGGGAGCCAGAATTTACCAAACCTGAATAGGAACATCTACATTCAGAAGATGAATTCTATGAGGATGAGAGCCCATTATCAGAGCTGAAAGTTCCTGGACTAGCACAAAAGTTTGCTGTTCCTGGAATAAAGGGGGAACCTTTGAGGGAGGAAATAGCAATGACTATACACTATCTACTCTCCCATCAGCTCCAGGAAGTAACTATGGATGAGACTATGAAACAGTACGAGGCCCCAGCAAATTGTGAATTGCTGACAGTTCCAGCAGTAAATAACTTGATTTGGGGTTATTTGAGCATTGGTTTACGCTCACAAGAATTGAAATTGCAACGTGTATTGAAATTGCTGGGGTCAGGCATCACGACATTTGCCAGAGGTTTGGATGATGATTATGTATCAGATTCACAACAAGATGCTCTAGCACTGATGTGTGGTGCACATTTTGAAATAAATTATATTCATAAAAATGCAATAAAACCAAATGTTCATCCTAAGTATGCAGGGCTCTGCAAACCAACCAACATACAAATGCCTAAGCTGCTGTTTGGAGAAAATCTAGCAAAGAAGCTAAAAGGACTTGAATGAAGAGTCAAGAACCTTGAGTGGCATGATGATGAAACCACCGATGGCGAAGGCAGTATCCCTACAGGCGGAATACTGGTGCTGGAGAAGGAACAAGCCGATCATTCTCGTATACACGTTGGCGTGCTGCACCGGGGATACGTGGAGGTTACAATGTGCCTACCAGAAACGGACAATTGCCGGTGGCAAACCCCGAGGTAGGGGGTCCTGGTCTGGTAAGGAATACAATAAATGTTTCACATTCACAAGTAGGGGGAAGGTTATGATTCTTCCTAAAAGAAATGATTAATTTATTTTAAATAGCATTGTAGGATTCAAAATTGAGTTTCTATCCACATTTGGATCCTCCAAGGCAAGGAAATTCAAACTGGTCACGAATTTTCTCAAAAGAAGAGAATAAGTTGATCAAAGGAGAATTAGAAACTTTAACCAAAAAGGGGGTAATAGAGAAGTCAGTAGAACAACACCATCAGTTTGTATCAAATATTTTTCCAAGAACAAAAAAGGATGGTGGATGTAGAATCATATTGGATCTGACAAATCTTAACCTTTATGTACAATACAAACATTTCAAAATGGAAACATTTACTAATGCCATTTAGCTAGTCACAAAGAATTGCTACAAGGCAAGCATAGATCTGCAAAATGCATATTATTCTGTGGCAATGCATGGTAATGATCAAAGATATTTGAAATTTAGATGGATGTCAGTTATGGCAATTTAAAGCATTGCCCAATGGTCTGATTTCAGCACCAATATTCACTAAATTGCTCAAACCAATTTTAGCTCTGTTAAGAGCTGAGGGCCATGTATTAATGGCTTATTTAGATGATATCCTCATTGTAGGGGACACTTTGGCTGCTGCAAAATTGTCAGTATCCAGAGTCAAATACATTTTGAGAAATTAGGTTTCATTATTCACCTACAAAAATCTAAATTGTTACCAAGCAAAAAGATTGATTACCTAGGGTTCACAATTAACTCCGAACACATGGTAATCACTTTGCCAAAAGATAAAAAGCTGCAGTTAATTGAAGGTTGTATAAAACTCATTAACGAGGACACACCTTAAATTAGAGAAGTGGCAAGCTTGCTAGGCAAATTAATTGCAGGGTTTCCAGCGGTCACGTTTGGACCATTGCATTATCAATGTTTACAGAGAGCTAAGGTACAAGCGTTAAAAATGAATAGAGGGCATTTTGATAGGCCCATGAAATTAACAATTCAATCCATTACAGAAATAGAATGGTGGACTAACAATGTTTCTAATGCTTCCAGAAAAGTTCTGGTAGAAACACCTTCCGTCACTCTACAGACTGATGTAAGTGCGCTGAGTTGGGGCGCTACTAACATGATTTCCAGCTGTGGAGGTAGGTGGAATGTGAATGAAGTACCTTTGCTGGAAAATCTTGGAATCAATTACCTAGAGCTATTAGGCGCATTTTACGGCCTTAGAGCTTATTGCACTGATATGGGAAATGTACATGTTCAGGTACAGGTTGACAATACTACAGCTGTAGTATACATAAATCACATGGGTGGTATAAAATCAGAATCATGTGATAAATTGGCAAATGAAATTTGGACCTGGGGTATTGCCAGAAAAATTTGGCTGTCAGCAATATATTTACCAGGTAAAAATTAATACAATTGCAGACAAAAGATCACGTAAATTTAATGATAATACAGAATGGATGTTAAATCGGAAAATATTCACACAAATTATCACACAATTTGTAATGCCAGAAATTGATCTGTTTGCATCAAGATTGAAACACCAGTTGCCTAAGTATGTGTCATGGGAACCTGATCCTGGAGCAGTAGTGGTGGATGCTTTCTCGCTACATTGGGGTGGTATGTTTCTGTATGCTTTTCCACCATTTTGTTTAATCCACAAATGCATACAGAAAATTAAACAAGATTCAGCCTCGGGGATTTTGGTAGTACCAGATTGGCCTACACAGGTATGGTACCCACTGGTGTTAAAAATGGGAAAAGAAAAAAAAAAACCCTTATGGTTATTCCAAAGCAGATTAAACTGCTTGTACACCCTGTGACTAATGAATCACATCCTTTACATAATCGCATTGGTTTGTTGATTTGCAGATTCTAAGAAGGCCATATCTTGGAAAAGGATTATCAGACCGTACGGTGGATGTTATGACAGCAGCCTGGAGGAATAGTACCCAGAAGCAGTACATTTCCTATATAAAGAAATGGGAGGTGTTTTGTTCAGGAAAGAATATTGCATATAACACAGCAGAAATTTCAGATGTAATAGAGTTTCTTTCAACTCTACACTATGAATTGAAATTAAGTTATAGTGCAATTAATACTGCACAAAGTGCACTCTCTGCATATTTAAGCAGTGAATCAGAACAAACTCCAATTGGAGCACATCCTTGGATCTGTAGGTTTATGAAAGGAATTTTCAACTCTAATCCTCCCAGACCCAGGTATACAGAAATTTGGAATGTAAAAGATGTACTGATGTTCCTAAGGAATTGGAATCCAGTTGAAACTCTGTCATTATCCAAAATTACCATGAAATTGGTTATGCTCATGGCATTAGTTTCAGCGCAGAGAGTTCAAACATTACAGAAACTCAGAATTGATAGAATGAAAGTAGGGCAAAATGCCGTGACATTCTATGTCTATGATTTACTGAAGCAAAGTAGACCTGGGTTCACAGGATGCAAGTTGGAATTTTTAGCATATCCTATAGATTCACGACTGTGTGTAGTAACATATGTGAAATGTTACATAGAAACAACAAAAGTTTTAAGAGGCGCCGAATTGGCATTTTTTATTAGTCATAAAAAGCCTCATAAGAAAGTGTCAACACAAACAATTTCACGATGGTTGAAACGGGTGTTGAGATATTCAGGTATTGATACTGATAAATTTAAATCTCATTCCACCAGGGCGGCATCAACATCAGCGGCCAGGGATTCAGACGTGCTAATAGACCTTATTCTCGCGGCCGCAGGATGGGCAAGTGAACAGATGTTTCACAAGTATTACCACAAGGAGATTAAAGATCTCAGAGGGTTTGGTGATGCTGTGCTAGATACAGTATTAAATCCCCCATTATAATAAATGGGCCTAATTTTGTTACTTTTATTAAAATAAATAAAACCATTAACTGATTACATTCAAATGTTGTGGTTATGCATTGTTGATTGTGTTTACTCAAATAGAGTCAATCGATGCAATGAACACCTGGATTTGAATCCACGGTGTGAAATCACAGAGCTTTGAAATCTTCACGTAGTCACTCACGTGACTCCGAAGTAAAATAGTAAGATTAAACGAGAACTTACCAAGTTTGAAGTTTGATCTTTATTTTATGAGGAGTAACGTTGAGGGATTACGTGCCCTCCGCTCCCACCCTCATAAAAGGATCAAGCTGGTAGTTCTAAGTCTTTATGCATCTTACTATCATACTTCAGTAATTATCGTCTGCTTTGAAAGATTGACGCGTGTGCGGCTGGACGGGGCTTCTTCACATAATCCCTCAACGTTACTCCTCATAAAATAAAGATCAAACTTCAAACTTGGTAAGTTCTCGTTTAATCTTACTATTGGATGCCATTGTGATCAGCACCTGAGCCCAACTTATTCACAATTTTTAACAATGTATGGCTAATGAAATGAAACTAAGTGGGAATGGAGCAACGGTCAGGATGCAAAGAATGTAGCAGAACATGGACAACAACATGGCACTTGGAGTATTGTGCGGAAAACTCTGAGGGTATGCTCTTCGGTGAAACCCCCCCCAGAAATACTGTGCATTTCTTAAATGGTAAGAGATTGAGAAATTATGTTATTCACAGGACCTAGATGTCTTTGCATGTATCACAATAAGTTTTAATATGCAATTAAGAAAGTAAATGCTATATTGCTTTTTATTGCTGGAGGATTTGAGTACAAAAGGAAAAGTAACTTACCACACTTACAAGGGCCACTGGTGAGACCACATATCACCTATGAAAAGATATATTTGGTATAGAGTGAGTCAATGTAGATTCAGCAGATTGGTTCCTGGATGACATGTATGTTATTCGAGATAATAATGAGGCCAGGCTTTTATTCTTTAAAGTTCAGAAGAATAAGAGGTGACTGTATTAGAACAAATTCCTCAAAGGGTTTGACAAGATAGACAGAGGTAGGATGTTTGTCCTCACTGAAGAGCAGAATGGAGCGTCACAGTCCGAAAACAAGGACTAGGCCATTTTGGACTGAAATAAAGAGACGTTTCTTCATTCAGAGGGTGGTATATCTTTGGATTTCTCTACTACAGAGGTTCAGTCAATCATTTCACTCAAAACAGAAATCAATAGATATTTCAAATCAAGGGATATTTGGATAGAGCAGAAATACATTGTTTAGGATAAACTATAGGGCTCTGTATAGGGCTCTGGTGAGACCACATCTGGAGTATTGCGTACAGTTTTGGTCTCCTAATTTGAGGAAGGACATCCTTGTGATTGAGGCAGTGCAGCGTAGGTTCACGAGATTGATCCCTGGGATGGCGGGACTGTCATATGAGGAAAGATTGAAAAGACTAGGCTTCTACTCACTGGAGTTTAGAAGGATGAGGGGAAATCTTATAGAAACATAAAAAATTATAAAAGGACTGGACAAGCTAGATGCAGGAAACATGTTCCCAATGTTGGGTGAGTCCAGAACCAGGGGCCACAGTCTTAGAATAAAGGGGAAGCCATTAAAGACTTAGGTGAGAAAAATCTTTTTCACCCAGTGTGTTGTAAATTTGTGGAATTCCCTGCCACAGAGGGCAGTGGAGGCCAAGTCACTGGATGGATTTAAGAGAGAGTTAGATAGAGCTCTAGGGGCTATGGGGAGAAGGCAGGCACGGGTTATTGATTGGGGACGATCAGCCATGATCACAATGAATCGAAGGCCCCAATGGCCTCCTCCTGCACCTATTTTCTATGTTTCTAAAGAATACCTCAATTGAACAGTGGAATGGGTGTAAGAGGTGAATGACCTTCTCCTGCTTCTATGCCTTATATCCTGATGTCTCATTGAAGTCCTGCTGGTTTTCAAGGTTCAGCTAGCTTACAGGATGCCTTTCCATTTTTAATACCTGCACTGTTAGCTTAGGCTCACCCAACAATGCAATGTCATAATAACTTCATAATTCATAGGAGCAGAATTAGGCCATTTGGCCCTTTGGGTCTACTCTCCCAATCAATCATGGCTGATCAATCTTTCCCTCTCAACCTCATTCTATTGCATTTTCCCCATAACCTTTGACGCCCTTACTAATCAAGAATTTGTCAATCTCTGCCTTTAAAATACCAAATGTCGGCCTCCACAGCCTTCTGTGGCAATGAATTCCACAGATTCACCACCCTCTGGCTAAATAAATTCTTCCTCATTTCCTTTCTAAAGGTACGTCCTTTTATTCTGAGGCTGTGCCCTCTGGTCCCAGACTCTCTCACATGTGGAAAATCCTATCCACATCCACTCTATCCAGGCCTTTCACTATTCGGTACATTTCAGTGAGGTCCCCCTCATCTAAACTCAATTGATAGCTAACACTGAGAAAATTATATCCAGATTCTGGAAAATGAACAGATTGCATTGACATTTTATATCATACAAGGTGACCATTCAGCCCTTGAGACAATGCCACTCCTCACAACTACTTAGGCTTGCAATCCTGTGAATGTACTTGGAAGAACTTGAATGACTCTTTTATCAACCTTCCCTTCCAGGCATTGTTGCAGCTTACAATCACTGCTTGTGAAAAATAGTAAAAACAGTTTCTCTGAACAGTTCCCTTGGGTCTTGCATCCATTAAGCCCCGGGTCATACAGTTTCGTTTTAGCGATACTGCATGGAAACAGGGTCTTTGGTAAATTAAAAACCGTTTTTAGGCACCTACCTCAATGGAAATGCATCTTTCTTCCTTGTCGTTTCTTTGCCCCCCCCTTCCTCGCGGCCTTGCAGCTGGTTTGGTGCAGCCTTTCCCGGAGTCAGGCCCAGAGCTTCAGCGGCAGCGCAGCGGGGACTTTAACATCGCGGACCCCCTTGCTGGGGGTCGCCAGAGAAGCGTTCCGACCGCTGGCCTGCGGCCTACATCTTGGAGCCTCGGTCTGTGGAGCTTCTGGCGGCAGGTGTGGAGCGGACCTTCCATCATGGAATGGGCGATCCCTCGCTGGGGGTCGCCAGAGAAGAGCTCTGACTGCCGGCATATGGCCGACAACATCTTGAAGCTGTGGTCTTCGGTAAGGAGGTGGCCGATTGGGAGCTCTGGGCCGCGGGGTGCGCTCGACCTGTCCCGACGTCGGCTTTCCGACCATCCTCACCAGAGCTTGAACATCGGGCCATCCGTAGCGGCGACTACGGAGAGTCAGGGCCCCGACCACGGGTGAACAAGGGAGGTGGAGGAGGAGGACTGTGTGAACTGTATTGCCTTCCACCACAGTGAAGAATGCTGTGGTGGATGTCTGTGATGAATTATGTTGTGTATTATATCCTTTTTTAATTGTAACGCTGCATGGGAAATTATATTTCACTGCACCTTATGGTTCAATTTGAACTTGAAGCGTTAACATAAACATCCACCACAGCAGATTCCCCACATTCCTCACTGTGATGGAAGGCAATAGTCTAATCTTCTTCCTCTTTATTCTCCCACGGTCAAGGGAGTCGAACCATCCGCGGTCGGGGTGATCAAAGCTCCCACAGCCGGCTATCGAAGCTCCCGCGGCTTGGAGCTCCCGAAGTCGGTCTCTAACCAGGGACCGCGAGCTCCACGATGTTAAGTACGCAGGCTCCTGTGGTTGGAGCTCCCTGAAGTCGGTCCCTAGCAGAAGCCACCAGCTCTACGATGATAGGCCACAGTGCGGACGGAGATACGATACGGAAGAAAATCGCACTCCGTCGAGGTAAGAGATTAAAAAAGTTTCCCCCAACCCTCCGACCCCCCACATAAAACAAGCTAAAGAACACTAAAACATACATTTAACACATACTATAAAACAACAAAGAAGGATGGGTCGAGACAGATTGTTGGCGAAGCGGCCACTGCGGGCTCCACCCGGGGGATTTCACAGGGAGAACGTGCAAATTCTCCTCAGACAGGAACCGAGGTCAGAATCAAACCCGGTCTCTTGTGGTGTGAGGCAGCCAGCAGGTCTATCAGCTGCGCCACTGCGCTGGTCCTTGAAACATCTGTTGATAGGAGCAGATTGGCTCTAATTAATCACTATAAATTCATTGTGACCTTGCGCATCTCTATTACATTTCCTCACAACCTTCTTTGTGGTAAGGAGAACACTCCTGGTTTGTCCAGTCTAAACTTACAGCCAAACCCCTCATTCCTGGATTCAATGTCCTGCCTGATCTGTTATGACCAACATTAGATAGAATTATCCCGTTGCCATTTCACCAATGTTTCAGTAAGGTGCACCATTACTTACTAGTCTTTGTGCTCTTCTTTTATTAATGAATACCAGTTTCCTAAACAACATGATCTGTCATTTTCAAATGGTTATGCACATATAGATCCAGGCTCTTCTGTTCCTGCACATACTTTTGAAGCAAGCTATTTTGTCTACATTGCTTCTCCCTATTTTTTTTTTAGCCAAAATGTATAACTTCACAGTACATGAAAATCAACAAAAACTGCAGATGTTGCAAAGCTGAAATATATTTTTTTAAAGTGCTGGAAGCACTCATTAGGGTGAGGCAACATCGGTAAAAAGAGAAGCAGAATTGACGTTTCAGCTCCGAGATCTATCAAAATGAGGAAAGATAAGAGTTTTCAGTAGCAAAGAAGTTGGGAAATAAATTGGTAGAGCAAAGCTTTTTTGCCTTCAGTTCACCAACTTTACCAGCTGAATTTGGTGCATCTGCACATATGCAGTTTAACCTTGCCCATGCCTTTCTGATTTCTCTTTTTGTCTACTCCCGTTTAATACCATAACACTACTCACATTCTGCCTACTGATCCCAATTCTTTGTGTGCATTCTTCCTTGCTTTCACTGCAATGTGCTGGTACCATTCATCTTAAATGAATTTGCTGTGAGAAAATATGATTTGGATAGAACTTTCCTTTGTGCATGAAAACTCAACAATTTATGGGTATATTTAGGAAAGAGGGTTTAGTCAAATTAGGATAGAAAGTTTCCTCAAATATATCTAATAGCATCACCAACTTGTAGTTGGAAGGATGGTAATGGAAACCCTGGAAATGGACTTAAATCGAGTGAAAGTGGTGTTAGAAGTGTACCTCCTACTCACCTGTCCCAGCTAGCTGGTGTGCCTCTCCACCCTCACCTCTTCAGCCATCTCTGAACCCAAAGAACTGGAACGGAAGCAATTCAACGATTCTAAGGAGCAGGCCTAAGAAGAAGAACTCCTAAACATTTATTTTACCCCTTAAACAACTTATCACTCTAGTCACTGTGTTTTATCTATATTATATAAATGGAAATGTCAGCGTTAAAATTCATGAAAACAAATATGATATTGAATTTGCTGAATCAGCTTTTATCTGCATTGCATCATCCAAAACATCTACTGGGCTATTATAATGATCTTTTATATATTTTTTCAAATAGTCACATATTTGAAAATATTTAAAATATTGATTATTTCCAAGTTTATATTTTATTTGTAATTGCTGAAATGATAGTAATTTTCCAGTTTCATACAGGTCACCGAACGTTTTAATTCCTAGTCTATCCCATTGTATTAAGGCTTTATCTGTAGTAGAGGGATTAAACGAAGGGTTATTAACTATGGGAGATAAAAGTGAAAAATGTCTTAATTTTACATTTTGTTTTATTTGTTTCCAAATTCTGATTGTACTATGTATGATTGGGTTCTTATTATAGTTTATGTTATTCAGTTTCGTTGGTGAGAGGAGGATCGCTCCAATGTTTCTAGAGGAGCAGTCCTCTCTCTCCATTACAATCCAATCCACTTGCTGAGCAGAATTATCCATCAGTTGAATCATATTTTTAATATTTACTGACCAATAATAATACATGAATTAAGGGAGTGCTAAGCCCCCTAGTACTTTGGGGGTTTGTTCATGTGTGTTCTTTGTATTCTGTGTGATTTATAGTCCCATATAAAATTAGTAATGTCTGAGTCCAGTTTTAAAAAAAACTTCTTTGGTAAGTATATAGGAATCGATTGAAATAGGTATAAAATTTGTGGAAGAAAGATCATTTTTATTGCATTTATTCGGCCTATTAAAGACCTCGGGAGCGTTTTCCAAAATTTAATTAATGAATTAATGTATTTAATTTATTAAGTAAAGGCTCAAAATTTGCTTTAAACATACCTTGATATATACAAATTCAATATCATATTTGTATAATATTATCTTAAATGTAGAAATACCATCTACGGAAGGTGTTAGAAGAGAATGGGAACAAGATTTAGCTATTAAAATCTCAAAGGAAAAGTGGAATGAATACTTATTAAACGTGCATAAATGTTCGATAAATGTAAGACATACTTTAATACAATTCAAAATTTTACATAGATTATACTATTCTAAAACTAAAATCCATAAAATTTTCCCAAATATATCATCAAACTGTGATAAATGTCAATCTCAAGAAGCTACTATAGCGCATTCATTTGTCTTTTGTACAAAAATTCAAAAATTTTGGATTGACATTTTTGAAATCTTTACAAAATTATTTAAAATAAAACTGATACCCAAAGCAGAATGGATTATCTTCGGAATAACGGAAGATAGTCCAGAACTAAATGTGTTTCAAAAGAAACTAATAGACTATGGGTTAATAACTGGAAAAATGTTAATCCTAAAATTTTGGAAAAATGCTCCAATTCCAACTATAAACATGTGGATTTCAAATATGTTTGAAACATTACACCTAGAAGAGATAAGACTCCTCCTGCCAGGTAAACCAGACCACTTCCATCTGACGTGGTCGGCATTTATAGAATTATTACAAATATAGGGTGCAAAGGTACTTAAAAAAAACTGAGGTCGGGTAGGAGGGGATGAAAATTGGAGATTTGGTATGTCCCATTTGCGGGATGCTGATAAAAAAGGTATTTGTTCTTCTCTTTTTATTTTCTCTTTTTCTTCTTCTTTTCTAGGGTCTACTTCTTAACTCTTTTTCTTATAGGGTCTTTGTTCTTTCTTGTTGTCACGTTTTTTGTTTTGTTTTTTACACTTTCACCTTTTCCTTCACTTTCCTCTTTCTCTTAATCTTATCCTCTCCCTTTATCAATGTAAAAAAACCAAAAACGGAGTACATTAATTGTAATAAAAATATATGTGACGAGTACTAATGGATGTGGTTGTAACGTAATGTGCTTCTAATAAATACAATTTAAAAAAAAATTATTTTAAAAAATTCATGAAAACATGAAATGGTATTCAGTTCAAATTTAGCTGATACTTAGGTACTAAGTCCACGTCCCGTCCCGTCCACTCCCGACATCAGTCTGAAGAAGGGTCCAGACCCGAAACGTCACCCATTCCTTCTCTCCAGAGATGCTGCCTGTCCTGCTGAGTTACTCCAGCATTTTGGGTCTATCTTTATATTTTCCTTTCAGTATTAAAAATTCCTTGCCTTAAAATGGTCTCATCATGCTTAATTACTGCTGTGACATATTTATAATTTTATTCTTATACCACAGTTGAACTAGAAAAATATGGTAGTGTAAAGAAAACAACATCACTGTAGGCTAGTATTCAGGCACTGCAGGTAATTAGGAAAGCTGATAAAATGTTATCATTTATTACTTGGGGAATAGAATATAGAAGGAGGGTGTTAATGCTACAGTTATGAAGGGCAAAGTAGAGACTGCCTCTGGACTACTGTATAGCATTGGTCTGATTTAAGGAAATGTGTTACTGGATTGCAAGCAGGTTTACTAGACTAACACCAGGAATATATGTGTTATTGCAGGAGGAAGGGCTGCACAGACTGCTTGTATCTGCTGGCATTTAAAAGAGTGAAAGGGGGGTTGATTGAAAATATATAAGATCCTGCAGGGTCCTGACAGGATGAATGTGGAGAGAATGTTTCACTTTGTGGGTGAATCTGGAACTAGAAGTCATCAATTAAAAATAACAGGTCACCCATTTAAGGTAGAGAATTGGCTTTTCTATTGGATATTCTTGTCTTTGTCAGACAAAGCAGTGTCACTGAATATTTTTAAGGCCTAGGTAAATAAATATTTGACAAAGGGGTCTTCTTCTTCTTTCGTGTCCATCTTGCTACAAATGTTGTCCTCGCTGTCATCGTCCGTCCTGAACAGTATGCAAGCTTCCGGCGACAATCGGTGGGAGCCATCACTTGTCGCAATAGATGATGGTGGTAGCAGAATTAGCTCAGGATACTTCCCGTTTCCAGCCCCGCGACGTGGACGCTTCTGCTATGGGGCCAAGGTGAAAAGTCATCACACGGGTCATGATTGAGCTTACATTCAGATCAGCCATGGTCTTATTAAATGGCAGAGCAGGCCTATTTTGATGAGTGCCCTATTCCCGCGTTTTCAATGTTGGATATGGGACATGGATTAAAGGCAGGGATCTTATATCAAGAGACTTTGTGGTATCCAATGTTGATACACAGGACCACTCCCTGTTCTGTCACATCTAGTTAAGACATGCCTAATGATAGCAATAGAAGAATCTGTGACACTGGCTGAAAGGTGTGTTTTTGTGAGTATTTATTTATCATTGCTTGATATGACTTTTCAATGTAATTTATTCATTTCCATTTACAAACAAACATTTAAGTGCTATATAAGGCAATGACATCAGTGGCTCATTTTCCACATTTAAATGTAAACAATCTATAGCTGCGGGGTCTATGAGACCATTAATTGGCAAGGATTTCAATGGAGATAAAACCTTATATTCAGGACATAAGCCATTATTACCCTGCACCCAACACAAAGAAAGGCTTCAAGATACACAGAATTTAACAGAGAGTTTTGGGTTCTGTCGGATTGGCACAAAACTCCCAGTGAAGGCTAAGGGATAGATTGCCACAGGCCATAGACATAAGACAATTTGCTCTTCGCTTTGACAGATTTAATATATGAGTATGACACATGCTTGTCATCTATCACGAGGCAATGTCATCAGTATCACAATGACTGAATTGAAAAAAACACTTCAAGTAAAACATTCTGGAGATAGAGTGTGGATGAAACTCTCCAGACAGAGTACTTTGAGTACTTGAAGAAGTATGGTGGGTCTAAGAAGTCATGATTTGCAAGTCAAGAGTCTTGTTATTTTGTGGGAATCAGCATCAGTTCATTTATGGTGATGAACCACCTGTCAGCAGAACTACTGACACTGAAGTAATAAAAAGGAACTGCAGATGCTGGTAAATTTCAAAGACAGACACAAAATGCTGGAGTAACTGAACAGGTCATGCAGCATCTCTGTGGAACCTGGATGTGATGTTTCGGGTCAGGACCCTTCTTTAGACTCAGTCTTAAGAAAGGTCCCGATCCAAAACGTCACATATCCATGATCTCCAGAGATGCTGCCTGACCCGCTGAGTTACTAACTTTTCTGGTGAGAATCCTTGTAATCCTCTCAGCTCCAAAGAAGACAGAAACATCAAAACTATATGCAGTCAAACACTAAATATCAGTTGAAAATCTAAAGACAGTGGGTTTATTTGGTGGTCCTATTTATGAAGGTGTTCTTTGTTATTGTTAACTTCCAGCTTTCCATCTTGTGTGACATTGTTGAACTCGAAAGTAGCTAAAAGTTATTTCCTTATCTTTGTGGGGATAGATGTGATGTGCAACACTTCATGTGTTTACAGCACCATTTTGTGACGTTTCTCTGTATCTTTTGTGCTTTCTCCTTTTTGCAAGCAAGTGGAGTTGCAGACTCGTGGGACTCCTGCAAATTTACTGATGTTGCACTCTCAACAAGATATTGATTCTCCGTCAAACTATGTCCAGCTGTACCAAAAAATGCCAGAAGCAGAGACTCGTTCTATGCCTACAGAATTAATCAATCTTACCCATCAGAGACTAACAGCCACAAATGGTCAGACTCTCCCTTTCATATCTTTCAATCCCCACCAATTCAGATCTTAGTGCAGCCACAATTTTCTTCACACTCCGGTTGGAGTGCTGCTCATCTCCACATTTCTGATTTCCGCAGACCATTCCCTCCGCAACTCCCTGCATCATTCATCCCTTTCCACCCAAACCGCCCCTCTCCAGGGACTTTCCCCTGCAACCGCAGGTGTTGCAACACCTATTCTTATACCTCCTCCATCGACTTCAACCAGGGACCCCAGCTGTCCTTTCAGGTGGCAGATATGCCGATCATTTCACGGAACATTTTCCCATTCCTATACTGACCTTCCTGACCTGGGCGTCCTTCACTGTCAGAGTGAGGTCACACGCAAATTGGAGGATCAGCACCTCATATTTCACTTGGGCAGCTTACAAACCTGTGGTATGAACGATAATTTCAATAATTTCAAGTAACCCCTGCATTGGAACTTGCAGAGAGCCTCTTATAATTGTTATCTTTGCCTGTATTCATTCAGTTGAAATCATCCTCACATTTAATGTCATCTTGCTTTTCTGTCTACTGGTTTTGCCCTTGGATTGGACTCATCATAGATTTCATTATGGACTGCTGTTGGATTTCTGAGAAAACTCTGCTTCATTATTATACCTTTGAACAATCTGTTAGAGTCTACTATTACTGATTACAATAAATCATCACACTGCTATAACATGGTAATTGCATTCCTAAAAACCTTATGTTATAGAAAATCACATTGTATAGACAATTGTGCCAATGGAATAAATAGGGATTAGGGGCAAGAGGGGTTCTGATTCACAATAACAAAGGAGATGGCAGATGCAGGGAAGTGCAGTCCGTGGTTTGAATGGAGATAAGAAAATCAACTGAATAACAGAGATGTGCTCCGTCTGCCACTGTGGTTAACTGTAATATTGATGAATACTTGTTGGAATAATGATCCAAAGATGCTCCTCTGCCTCCAACTATGCCATGCATGGCATCGTGACTAAATATTGCAGCCAGTTCACAGCTATAGTTAAAGCCAGGACACTGCAATGAGTGCAGATACTTCATCAGACTGCCTGGTAATGGAGTTTTATACCCATAGGTGTCACTACGGAGAAGTCCTATAAATCAAGAATCAACTTCTGCTATCCACACACAAGAGACGACTGGAAGAAATGAGGTGTGCCAGGACCCAAGGGTATAGGGTAGCCAACTGTGCTAATTGAAGCAGACGATGTTCAGAAACTGACACTAATAGTGTCAGGGACAAGTTGAGAGCACTCAAGGCCAACATGTTCTGCTTCAGCTCAATGTTCAGTGGAGTGGGAATGGAGGAGGAGTGAACAGATAGGCCAATCTTCTCATATCAAAGTCAAAATCACTTGTGTTGCCATTGATTTCCAGGAGACAAAGGAGGGAAGAGACAGATGACCCCAGACAAGCTAATGGTGAGATGATTCAGCAAATGCTGGGACGGGTGGGTTAGATGTGCAACCACAAGCCAAAATCAGGAAAGGGTTTGATTGCAGAGAAGTTGTGCAGCAGCTCAGACTCTCCAGAAAGCAGCCAAGACCAAACAGAGGAAGAAAAGAACAAAGGCCAGAACTAGCTTGAGCAGATAGCCAAATTTAACCAGAACAGCACCCCCACTCAATTGCAAAATACCTAGAAACAGTGGATAAAGTTGAATTTAATCGTCACCGGATCTAGTTGACTAATACCTCATCTTTCTTCAGGTTCTGAAGAAGGATTCAACCCAAAAAGTCACCTATCCATGTTCTCCAGAGAAAGAGCCTGACCTGCTGAGTTACTCCAGTAAATTGTGTCTTTTTGAGAGACAGTGCAGCATACAGATTGTTTGCTATAACTTGCAGCCTCGTTCCATTTTAATGACTATAAACTGTCATATCATGTTGTCCGAAAGATGTGCAATACTCTTTATAAATACAAGTTGTTTGGCTAAAATCTTTTCTACATTTTTATCTCTTCCTATAATAAACTTTGGTATCCTTAGACTTTGCCCAGTGGAAATTAAAACCATAATGAATACAAACATGGCCCCTTCTTTCAGTTCATAATTCTAAACCATAAAACAAATGATTCATTTTCGCAATGGTTGTAAGTGTTGCACAGGCAGATTGGTCAATGATGGCTAAGCTGTTTCAGTCTTTACACCATTTTTTTCTTAGCTGGTGAAAATTTGATTTGGTGGGTAATACAAAATAGGGGACAATGAACCAGCTAACCCTTAAACAACCCTTTCCGTTTGGATGCTACTTAAACTACCAAGGTGGCAGCGGTGGAAGGTGAAGGGGAAAGTCGGCAGCGGTGAACAGCTCACAAACTCTTCTCCGACACCCTCAGAATTCTCCGTGATGGTCAGTGATCAGCTTGGGAAGTAAGTCATGGCGAACCCCGCATACAGAAGCAGAGGCGCGGCAGCTTGAGGCGACAGATAGCTCGTTAGTAATGGTCGCCGGTCGTGCTTTTGGCAGAGGCAATATAGTATTTCAACTTCATTTTCACCAAGACTAATCACAGAGATTGATCTGTCAATGGGGTGGAAGATTGCAACCTTCACGTGGTCCGCCCTGTTTCGACGAATGCAATCAACCTGGCGTGCACAATCAAATAAGATCAAATAGAACAAGTTGTCCTACAACTTTAGGCTGTGCACACCATACGTAAGAAGAAGAACATATGTCAATAAGAATTAAAGACAGTCAGCAGATCAGTTGCAAATTGGAGTTGTGGAAGTTCAGAGGCTACAACAGAGAGGAAAGTAATAGCATTGAATGGAGAAGGCTGGAAATGGAATTTTCAAAGCTAGCCTTGCAGAGAGGGTGTAGAAGTAAAGCTGCAGTATCACAAAGCTGAATGAGATACTTCACACACACCTAGCGGGGGCAAACCTGATGATTAACGCATTGAACTAATTAACCGCCATTCGGCCCTTCGAGCCAGCACCGCCATTCAATATGATCATGGCTGATCATCCAAAATGGGGTGGAAAATTGCAACCTTCACGTGGTCTGCCCTGTTTCGATGAATGCAATCAACCAGGCGTGCACAATCAAATAAGATCAAATAGAACATGTTGTCCTACAACATTAGGCTGTGCACGCCATATGCAAGAAGAAGTTCATCCAAAAGTACCCCGTTCTGGCTTTTTCCCCGTATAACTTAGCCCTAAGAGCTAAATCTAACTCTCTCTCTAAACTTTGGAGATGTGATCATAGCCTTTGACTGAGACACATCTTCCCTTCTGCAAGTTAAAACCGACTGCCGATGGTTAACGATTTGAGTCCTTCAGTTCTATTACAGTTAGAGACTTCGACAAAGGGAAATTCATGTCAATGATTCCTGTTCACGTTTCCTCAGTCTCCAATCACACCCTCTTTTGGGAGCAGAGGGGATGTTACATAGCAGCATTACAGGAATGTGGCCCAATAACTTTTTTTTTTAAATTCTTCCTTTTTAAAGGAAGAATTTTTGACCTAGTGGGAGGATCACAGTCCATCCTCGACTGATTTTTCTTCATAGGTACACTTCCTATCAGTAGTCACTTCAGTAGTCAATAGAGGGACCCCAGCTAATTTTCCAATCAGACGACATTAATGGTATTCCCCAAGAAAGGTTAGCCAAGTCAGGGTGAGGAAGCAGCTAAGGAACTGGGTGGGGTATACAGCCTTGTGTAAGGTACTGTCAATATTGTTAGCAACTTGTCCTAGACCATACATATCGAAGCAACGGCCAAGAAAACACAAAAATGCCTCTACTTCCTTCGAGGCTTAGGAAGTTCGCCATGTCCCCAACAACTTCTACAGATGCGCTGCAGAAAGCATTTTATCGGGATGCGTCACAGCATGGTTTGGAAACAGCTCCATCCAGGACCGCAAGAAATTGCAGAGTTGTGGACGCAGTCCAGACCATCTCGCAAACCAACCTCCTTTCCATTGACTCCAGCTGCACTTCACGCTGCCTCGGCAAGGCCACTAGCATAATCAAGGACCAGTCTCATCCCGGTCACTCCCTCTTCTCTCCTTTCCCATCAGGCGAGTGGTACAGAAGTGTGAAAACGCACACCTCCTGATTCAGGGAGAGTTTCTTCCTAGCTGTTATCAGGCAACTGAATCATCCTATCACCAACTAGAGAGTGGGAGAACCTTGGACTATCTTTAATTGGACTTGGGTTTAATTGGAGGGGGCCGTGTTTATACATAGTCCCCCCATTTCAGGGCACCATAATGTTTGGGGCACATGGCTTCACAGGTGCTTGTAATTGCTCAGGTGTGTTTAAATGCCGCCCTAATGCAGGTATAAGAGAGCTCTCAGCACCTAGCCTTTCCATCATCTTTGGAAACCTTTATTGCTGTTTATCAACATGAGGACCAAAGTTGTGCCAATGAAAGTCAAAGAAGCCATTATGAGACTGAGAAACAAGAATAAAACTGTTAGAGACATCAGCCAAACCTTAGGCTTCCCAAAATCAACTGTATGGAACATCATTAAGAAGAAAGAGAGCACTGGTGAGCTTACTAATCGCAAAGGGACTGGCAGGCCCAGGAAGACCTCCATAGCTGATGACAGAAGAATTCTCTCTATAATAAAGAACAATCCCCAAACACCTGTCCGACAGATCAGAAACACTTCAGGAGTCATGTGTGGATTTGTCAATGACCACTGTCTGCAGAAGACTTCATGAACAGAAATACAGAGGCTACACTACAAGATGCAAACCACCAGTTAGCTGCAAAAAATAGGATGGACAGGTTAGTTTGCCAAGAGGCACTCAAAAGAGCAACCACAGTTCTGGAAAAAGGTCTTGTGGACAGATGAGACAAAGATTAACATATCAGAGTGATGGCAAGAGCAAGGTATGGGGGAGAGAAGGAACTGCCCAAGATCCAAAGAATACCACCTCACCTGTGAAACCCAATTAAGCATGTATTTTATATGCTGAAGCGGGAGTTGCCCCCTAAACAAGCTTAAGCTAAACATGGCTGCAATACAGGCCTGGCATAGCATCATTAGAGAAGACACCCAGCAACTGGTGATGTCCATAAATCACAGACTTCAAGCAGTCATTGCATGCAAAGGATATGCAACAAAATACTAAACATGACTACTTTCATTTACATGACATTGCTGTGTCCCAAACATTATGGTGCCCTGAAATGGGATGGGGGGGGGGGGACTATGTATAAACACTGCTGTAATTTCTACATCGTGAAACCAAAATGTATAAACATGGCCTTTATTAAAATCTGACAATGTACTCTTTAACCACATGTGATTTTTTTTCTATTACAAATCTCAAATTGTGGAGTACAGAGGCAAATAAATAAATGATGGGTCTTTGTTCAAAACATTATGTGGATATATCAATGGTTTGGAAGTCATGAGCTTTCTTAGAATTGACAGTTGGGTAATGCAGCAACAGTTCTGAAGTAGACCACCACCCCATGGGGTTAAATTTATGATCCTTGTTTTTGTGCTGCTTAAAAATCACTAAGCAGTGCACATACCCACTGAACTACTGGAGGACTTCACTTAAATTGCTTTGCTGGCTATGAGCATAATGTTCAGATTTTACTCAATTTGTCACTGGTATAACCAAAAATTCTAGGATTGGGGAACCACGTAAGTATCTGGACTATGCCAATGTTAATAGTTCCATCTGAGAACATGACACAACAAACAAGCATATGTAAATTACCAACGAACATTTTATTTTGTCTGAATTTTACACGTTATTAATCAATTCATTCTCTACAATTCATGCACAGAATCAGATATTAGAATTACTTCCTAATGAAAAGCAAATACAAAAATATACATCAGAATGAAGTGAATTTATTGCTATAGCACAAAATAAATCAAAATGTAAAATAAAGATAGACAGGGTTTAATGAAGGTTACAAACTGAATTTAATCTTTAATTCAAATCTTTCTAAACTTGCATGTAAAAAGACAAAGACTGAACAAGGATTAGCCTCATAATATAAAAAAATAAAGTAGCTGGACTGTTCTTCAGAATTGAGACATTTTTTATTACAAATCTGCCAATTATTTTCTGGATATTAGGTTTATTATTACAGATGGAAGGTCTAATTATATTACAGATCACAAATTTAACAACAGAACCAGAACCATTGTATTTACAAAATACAGAATACAAATAATAAGTCCAGGTAAGAAGGTGGTGAAACCAGACTTCAAATGTTTTGAAATTTATTTTACATTGATTTTATAAACAAGGATAATTGGGTTCGTAATTTGCTTATGCTAGTTTTGCAGAGCAATGAAAACCATTTCCAAATAAAGGTGATTGCTTAGAACAAACGTTGCTTATACCCCAACAGTTTAGAAAACTGAAATTCAGTCTTTAATATGACCAAAATTAGTTTAGAGATACAGCAAGGAAACAGGCCCTTCAGCCCACCGAGTTTCACTCAGAGAGTTGTGAATCTGTGGAATTTTCTGTTACAGAAGGCAGTGGAGGCCAATTCACTGGATGTTTTCAAGAGGGAGTTAGATTTAGCTCTTAGGGCTAAAGGAATCAAGGGATATTGGGGGAAAAAGTAGGAACGGGGTACTAATTTTAGATGGTCAGCCATGATCATATTCAATGGCGGTGCTGGCTCAAAGGGCCTACTCCTGCACCTATTTTTCTATGTTTCTGTTTCTACGTCCATGCCGACCATTGATCACTTGTTCACAGAGTTCCATGCTATCCCATTTTTTCATCCACTCCCTACACACTGGAGACAATTTACATTCGCCAATTAACCTACAAAGCCACACTCCTTGGAAGGTGTGGAAGGAAATCGGAGTACCTGAAGGAAACCCGGCGGACAGTACCCGAGGTCAGGATCGAACCCAGGACTCTGTGTTGTAAGGCAGCAGTTCTACCAGCTACGCCACTGTGCTGCCCTGTTGTGTTTTCGTTGAGTTCAGAGATTTGATTGGATAAAATGGCCACTGGTAGCACAGAAAGTGCTGAACAGGTCACGATGGATTATGATCAGTGACCACTAAATGATACCCTTCCCATGTTAGTACAACCACACTTTTAAATAGATATAGATTTGGAAACCACAAGTCGCATTATTATTCACTTCCATCTATCAAATGCTATTCAATGTTTAAAGAATTCACACTCACTTGCCCTAGTTTCCTCGCTGAGTGATGATTGTCATCATACAATGGAGGCATAACGCAGACGTGGTTCTAATAGGGTGGTCTGTAAACAACATCTGGCTGGCCTTGTGGAGGTAGCCGCGGTGAGAACTGAGAGTTTGGCATTCGCGAGGGAGAAGCATTGGGGTAGCAAGGGAAGGAGGAATTTGGGAAACAAGGAGGATGCCTTACATTTGATTCTGGCCAGCCAGTGCTGATTGGGTGAGGGGGGAAAGAAGGAGGAGGAGGGGGGATATGTGGTGGTGGTGGCGGCGGAGGAGGGGATAGAAAAGGTGGTAAATCATTGCATATAGGAGGCCAAAATGAAGGAGAATACGGATAAGACATCATTGGGTTGTGCATTGCTGGTTGCGAATGCATTGTGCTGTTAGCTGGATGCAAGCTTGGAGGCGCACCAGGTGGCCTCTGATTAAACGGTGGATTAAAGGATCCACTTGGCTGAGGAAATCCATAATTTGCTGGGTTTTCAAACCTGGCTGAAGAATAGGGGTCAAATCCTCGACCAGGATTGTGGTGAAACCCTCTCCCACGTATTGACTTAACACGTGCTTGTTGTGATGCCTGACCATCTTCTTTTCCACCTGCAATAAAGATCAATTATGTAGATTTATTATCAATTACGACTTACAGCAAGATGAATTGTTAGGAATGAATTGTAA
This sequence comes from Malacoraja senta, assembly GCA_038087875.1. NCBI lineage: Eukaryota > Metazoa > Chordata > Chondrichthyes > Rajiformes > Rajidae > Malacoraja > Malacoraja senta. The sequence goes on along the minus strand of CM075977.1, from coordinate 267,391,740 downwards.
TAATATGAAAAACTGGGCCAAGAGATAAAAATCAAAGTGTATAAAATAAAAACTGTCCAAATATTCTTCAAGCATTTCAATATTTTCAACTCAATACAAATCCATTAGAGAATAACTAATGTATGAGATCAAAATCTTCCTTTTCCCTAATTTTATTGCTCTAATCTATTTTCATACACATTATTGTCCTCTGATTTATGACATAATTCACTAGCCACAGCTACTCAACAGAACAATATAGTTCCCTCTGTTCATTGTCAAAAAATCACCCGTTAATTTAGATTTTCAAACACCAGCTAAATCTATTGTGTTACTGTATATACTAAAGACCAGGACTACAACTGGATAACATTGTCCGCTATAGACTCCTACATTATTGGAGAGCACTCTTCTATCCCACCTTTTTATAAATGAAGTAGCCTAGCCCAATCGTCAAGCGGGATTCTCCCTTTCCAACTTTTACTATAGGAACAAACATTTTTTAAAATCGCCTGAAAACAGTGCGGCAAAAGTTTAAGATTTTGAGGACTGAGCAAAGCTTGTGAACACTGTGCCCGATCTCCGCAATGATTTCCAGCCTTAGATTCGGCAAACGTCTTTGACGGAAAAGCTACATCAGTGAAGTTAATCGCAGCCTCCCATGGGGATTGATCTCAACATCATCGCTCTTAAATGCCTATGTGTATGTCATCCCATCATAACATCAGTCACATTCACAAGCACTAATCATGTATGGTTCCCTGTAGAGACACCTTCCATTGCCATCGTCTGCACCACGGAGAACAAAGATGTCAGGGAAATTAAACAATAGATTTGAAGCTGGAAGTTACATTACAATCCACCCATAACCCGATCCACCACATCCCACCTCAACAAAGCCGCATCCCACCTCAGATGTTGGGCATCATTTCTGCAAAATAAAGTAGAACATGTGGACTTCACAAAATACCTACAAGTACAGCCAGGGTAGAATGTCTCATCATTGGTGCAAATAGGGCAGAGATAGAAGAGTAGGGGGGTTGGAATAGAGTTGTTAGAGGAAGCAGTGTGGGAAGAAGGGTAGACAAGATAGCTGTGGGAATCTGTAGGCTTGTAATGGATGTTAGGCTTTATATCCATCTCAGGAGATAGGCTAGCTACACATTACAAGCCAACCATCTCCCACGGCTGGCTCGACTACAAGTATACAGCCTGCATAATGGGTCTTTTTTGGAAGTCATAGCATGATATCTCAAGTACTTAAATAAACCATAAAGCTAATTTGCTGGTCATTGAATGACTCTGAAATGTTTTCAACATTCCCAACGTGCACGCTACTAGGAGGGCAGTCTCTCGTGTAGTGCTGCTCCATTGATAAGCGGGAATAACAACAGTACTTTCCTCTCCATTAGCTGTAGAAACCCTTTGATCACCAATGAGCCAGCAGTGACTCCTTCCTTTCCAGGTCAAAAACAATGCTGTCAAGCAGGAGAGACTTTAAGGTGAAAAAATTGCAGCATTAGCAGCACCCACAACATATCTATCAATGCTACAAATCACCCTTTCCAGACAACAGAGGTCCCAGACCAAAATGAGAGCAGAAAAATGTTCTATGAAACATTGGTCTAAAATAAAGAGTAATATATAGTAGTAATGTTACAAAATTTTGAGATTTTAAAAATCAAGTCTATAATTTATCCCATCAGATAAAGCATAAAAGGAAGTTTAATTTGACACCTAATTCACTTTCATATCTTCAGTATTAAAAAAGTTATGGCCATTTTCATACTCGGAAATTAGCATCTTGTTCCCTATTGCTTTTCCATTGACTTAACACAAAAGCTGTGATCGAGGACAGTCAAAAGCCAATAACTTTCTTAAAAATTAAGAGAACTGAAAGAAATTTTCAGTTATTATAGATTGAAGCATTCTGAAACAAATATGAAACAATCTTACTTAGATGACATGAAATTAAAGCATATAATTAGTTAGTTACCTAATTGTAGCTAATTACAAAATTCAATTACTAGATCTAAACATCTATCAATTTCTTAAGAATAGATTAACATTTTTAAATAGCCTAAGTGTCCAAATAACATTCACACAAGAATTCACAAACATAATTTTTTTATCTCATTGACATGGATTTACAGGCCAAATGGAAGGAATTTAATGTTTAATACCTGTAAATTAATGGGCATTTAAATCATCTTGCGAGTGGGGTTTTCTGGAACGCGATCATTTGGAACGTTGATTTGCGGTGAATTTAACCCCGTATCGGCATGAAAAATTCTGCCGTTAGTTCGGGGAAATGAATCACCGTTTCGCATTTAAAAATGTGAATTAAAGGCTTCTTAAGAAGCACTTTTATACAAAAAAATAAACTGCTTTCGTTTACCTGTCCCGTGCATGAAATCCGTCCCCGTTGTCAGCGTTGACGGCTTTCGAAGCTGATTTTAAAATAGTTCCAGCGCTGAACTTGTCGATCGAATTTTTAAAAAAAATACACAAAACGCCCGTCGGAACGATTTTTCAGCAAAATTTTGAACTCCAACGAAATATTAACCAGGACAAGAGAGAATCCCGCGTTTTAACCCCGCCCCCCCCCAAAGGCGCCAAAATCGCGCACACGGCCAGTGGCAGAATTGCAGCGCCGCTGAAGGTAAGTATTGTAACATACCTATATATAGAGCTAGGATTTTGCCATAAATGCCGTGCCTTTTCATGTCTTTTTTGATGATTTCAGGAAGATAATGCCTTTTTCGCGATTGAGTGCCTAAAACTGCCTTTTTTTTTGCCATTTTAACGTAACTTGAAAATTTACAGCACCAGGGCGAAACCCGGCTGTATGTGGGCGTTAAGTGGTGATTGGAGAGGGGTGCTTGGGAAAGGGTCCAGTCTTTGCAGACTGGAGTCATGCTTTAAGTAGGTGTGAAGTGGTGATTGGGGAGGAGTAGGTGGGGAAGGATCTAGTCTTTTCAAACTGGAGTCAAGCTGTGAGTAGGTGTTGGTTGGGGATGGGGTGCGGGAGTACCAGGGTTAAGTTTCTGTTTATCGAACCTGCAGTAGAACTCGTTCAGGTCGTTGGTTAGCTGACGATTGCCCAAGAGGCGGGGGGTTTTCCACTTGTAGCTTGTGATTTCTTGCAAGCCCTTCCACACTGAAGAAGAGTCATTTGCTGAGAACTTGCTTCTCAACTTGTCAGAGTACCTTTCCTTGGCAGCTCTGATTCCTCTTCTCAGCTTGTACTTGGCCTGCCTGTAGAGGTCTGCATACCCGCTCCTGTAGGATCTATCCTTGCAAGCGTCAAAATGCCAAAAGTCAAGTCAACGCCTTGTAAAAAAATGAACGATTTGGTGAGAGTGTACGGGAGTGATATATTTCTACAGACAACTGTGTGCAGTTTTGCAAAGCATGTGAGAAAGCAGTGAATCATGAGAATAAATATTTTGTCTCCCAGCATGTACAGACAGCTAAACACAAGTTGACGGCAGAGAAGCTGAAGGTAGGAAATACGCAAGCTTGTCTCCTCACAACATTTACCGCTGGCTCCAATCGCAAATCTGAGTTTGAGTGATCTGTGCAAAGCATTCATTGATGCTGGAATTCCACTGTGGAAATTGGAAAAAAAATCTCTGAGATTTTTTAGGGAAATACACAAAGGAATCTATACCGAGCGAGTCATCATTACAGAAAAATTATGTTGACAGCATCTTCAACATTGTTGTGCAGAAAATTAGAGATGAAGTTGCATGCATCAAAATATGGATCTCAATAGACGAGACAACCAATGTAGTGGGGAGATATGTTGCCAATGTGGTCATCGGTAAGCTGGAGGCAGGTCAACCATCAAAGGAGTATTTCTTGACATTGGAAGTATTGGAGGTCAAAAAGCACAACTATTGCTCAGTTGTTTACATCTTCACTTGCTGTACTTTGTACTTAAAGTTCCAATTGATGTAAGTAAAGACATACAAGGGAAATGTGAGAGGGGGATTTTAGCTAACAAAGATCTTGAAGAAGTACAAAACATAGCTAAATTTCTCAAAGGTAGTTGTAATGCACAAGATATCAACAAGAATGTAGAGTTTGTAGCTTTTTTCAGGAATGCACCAGTGACCTCAGCTGGGGTAGAAAGACGTTTTTCACAACTAAAGCATATTGTCTGACAGACGGCATAGTTTAACACCAGATAAATTGAAAAAAATGCTAGTAGTTATGTGCAACCAGGCAATAATGTAGTATACCTTTATAATTATCATTTTTAACCATATTTTGGTGGTGGAAATACATGCCTTTTTATGCTTTTTTGTGTGTCAATAAATGCCCTTTTTCCATGCCTTTTTTGTAATTTTATTTTGCCTTTTTGCCTGCCTATTTCAGAGATTTTTAGCGCCTAAACATTCTGGCTAGTAATATATATATATATAATGTGGAATTTTTAAGTTCTTAACTCATTATAACTTTAAAAAAAATATTGACTAATTGTATGAAGTAATTGGCTCACAAAATGCCAGAGTATAATCGCATTAGTGAATTGAGTATCAGTGATTGATACAAGGCCAGTACAGAGCATTTATTGGTTTCTCAGTTCATGAATTTCAAGTTTAATTATACTACCTAAATAATGACCAGTTTTAGTTAATTTCTGTTTGACTGCACACTGATAAAAATCACTTTGCCAAATGAATGTGTACCTAATTCAAAACATTTTATTTGTCCCTTTGGAAAAATTTGCAATAGAGAAGCAATCAAAGGATTAGTGTTTAAAAAAAAAAGCAAAACCATCGTGTCTGATGGTAGCTCAATTGAAATTATAGTTCAATTTAAATTATAATCAATTCATATGGTGAAACTGAATGGTCGTACCAAAGGATTTAAAACAGTGTTAATCTTTCTCATTTTCCAAATGTCCACCAATCTGTCGTGCATTTACAATTTTCTATTTTAATAGTTAGTAAGTTAGTTACATAAAACCTCAATGGGACTAGGCATATAATTGCGAAATTAAATGTTCCTAAAAAGGTTAAAAGTGGAAGAGAGGAAGAGAGAAACTCTTTGAAAACGGTGGAAATTGTGCAGAATGGTGGAAATTGTGCGGAGATGAGATGGTGTGGAGGCTGATGAGGTGGAAGGTGAGGACAATGGAAACCATATTCTTGTTCTGACCCAGAGAACAGAGGCATGGCAAATGGATGATATGTGGTCATGGGTTCTGTTAACTGTGGTTGAGGGGAAGCAACATTTCAGGAAGTTAGCACATTTTCCCACATCCTTAACTGTCAACATTTTGCAGGGGCCATTCCCTTTGTGATTCCACTGTTTCTAACACCACTTTTTCTTACAACTGTAGGTAATGCAGCACACCTTTGTCTCTTCACCTTTTCCCTTCCAAACCATCTTTGCAGGTGAAAGCAACAATTCTCTTGCATTTCTTCCAATCTACATTCAGTAATTACAATGGAGAAACCATACACAGACGGGGTGACTGCTTTGCAGAGAAACTGCATTTAATCTACAGGGGTGGCTCTAGACTTTATATTGCCTAGAACTTTAATTTTACTTCGGAGTCACGTGAGTGACTACGTGAAGAAGGCCGTTAGCCCGCCTGCGAGTCATTACGGTCACTCGCTTTGCGCAAACGAGCCGACTGGCGGCAGCGTTTGCTCTGTCCAGCGGTAAGTTTAAACCTACAAGGTAAGTTTTAAACTTACTTCTAGGGTTGTGTTTTGTATTGCAGGAAGCTCTTTAGAGTTTGCCTGCTGGATTCGGGGCGAAGTCCGGACGGACGGGCCGCGGGGGAACCTTTATGGTCCGCGGGGAACCCCAGTCGCGGGCCATAGGGAATCCCGGTCATGACCTCCGGGAATCCCGGAAACGGTGCGTGGGGAACCCGCTACGGAGACCGCGGAAGTGCGAGTAACGGGCGGCGGTCAAAATTCACCTTTCGAGTCGCTGGCGGTGGAGCCAGCGGTGTCAGACTGGTGCCGGTAGCACCTAGGCAACCCCGTTTGGAGGGTAAGCCACTAAATTATATCTCCCTCTCTGCGGAGGGGAGCATAGGAAAGAGGCCCGTTCATTCAAAATAGTCAGGCCAGGAGCACCTAGGCAACCCCACTTGGAGGGTAGCCACGATATATATCTCCCTCTCTGAGGAAATTATATACTCCAGTTATCAGCCCGGGTATTATGGAGAACCCGCAGGTAGCAGCACCTGTTTCAGGGCTGCACAATGTCTCCCTCTCTGAGGAGGGGAGCATTCAGGGTCAGTTTTAGTCGGACCCAGAGCAAAAAACCTGATATAGGTCCGCTGGAGGGGCCATGTCAGCGCAGGTACCCTCAGGGGCCTGCGGCAGCACCTGTTTTCAGGTTGCCTACGAATCTCCCTCTCGGTGGAGGGGAGTGCGAGTGGTCAGTATGTAACTGACTTCAAATTCGAAGTATGTCCGTGGAACATACTGGAGCACATACGTATGGCTTCAAGAGATACTCGCAAACGAAGGTGCTGCTGCCGGAAGAGTTGGTCACCAGCCGTTGGCAGAATACCCGCAAGGGGCCAGAGTTCTCTCACGCTACAAGTGCCGGCAAGTGAACAGTGCTATCAGGGTGACATTGGAGGGCATGAAATCCAGGAAATGAAACCAGCCGCCGAATCCTCTCTTCAGGTAAGACTTATCCCACAGGTAAGACCAGGAGGAGGAAGCAAAAGCGGTCGGACTAATCAAGGTACCGACAATGAGCAAAGCTTCATCGGTAGACGACGACACACCCCACGCCTCCATCAGGGGTAAGCGGTTCACTGAAGCCGGTGGCAGCTTGAAAGCTGGGCACGGAAATATGGCCAGAGTTGTCTTTCAAGGCAGGCTCAGAATTATGGCCAGAGTTGTCTTACGAGGCAGGCTCAGTATGATGAGGTTTTGAGACCAAGGCCAAGCCGGTCTCAGGGGAAATATGGAATCCACGCATCCTACCAGCCTCAAGGAGGGGAAAAAGAACCCGCATCAGCTTACCATAAGACCACCGGTAGCCATGGAGGTAGGCGGGTCTGGTTCTTGGGGTTGTGGACCATTTACATGTTGGTAATATTTATACTTGTGTTTTTTGTACAAGTGACAATGATAACATGACATTCAGATCTGATTTTTTTTTTAAACCAAAAATAACGATGATAACATGTGATTACTTTATACTGCACAATATACATGGGTTCCAAGCAGGCTTGGAATTGTGGCCAGAGTTGTCTTTCAAGGCAGGCCCAGTATTATGGGCAGGATTGCCTTTTAGGACAGGTTGACTTTCAGTATAGACTTGCAGTATAGACTTTCAGAATAGTAAACTTCGTTACTGTCTAACAATTGATTTCTATAGGAGCTATATGGCAAGCATCGATCTCAAAGATGCATGCTATTCAGTTCCCATTCACAGGGATCACCGGAGATATTTGAAATTCATCTGGATGAGTCAATGATAACAGTTAAAGCGTTGCAAAATGGGCTAACTTCAGCTCCCAGGTTTATTTACCAAATTACTAAAACCGGTGCTTGGGCTGCTCAGAGCTCAAGAACATTTGTTATCGCCTATCTGGATGATGTTTTAAATGCTGTATTTTACTGAAATTAACTGTTGCAGCCCCAAACTATATTTGAGAAATTGGGGTCCCTCATCCATCCAATTAAATTTAAGTTGATACCAATCAGAACTATTGGTTATTGGGATTTACATTTAACTATCAACTTAACAGGGACTCCGCCCTGGAGCAAGAGATGCAATTAACAGAAGCCTGTAACAACCTAGTTGTTATGAAGCAGCCTTCTATTCAACAAGTATAATTTTCAATATAGCAGCTGTGTTTCAGCAGTGCCAATTGGGCCTTTGCATTACCAGAACTTACAACGTGCAAAGAATTAACCTCTCAAGTACCATATAGGTCATTATTAATAGACCTATGCTATTACCAGCTGAAGCTACCAAATTCACAATGGTGGCAGTATTCGGCATTGCTCCAGTATTTTTAGTCAGTAATCTTCAGTAATTACAAACTGATGCTAGTGCTCAAAGATGAGAAGTTACGAATGCCATCTCCAGTTACGGAGGCGGATGCGGGTTGCATGAGTTACCAATTTTTTCAGTTATTGGTATCTTCTACCTATAAACACTAGGTGCATTCTATAGGTTAAAGGTTATTGCGAGAATGTGCATAAACTGCATGCTCAACTCCAAGTTGATACACTATGGTGGTGGCATATATTAGTCACATGGGTGCGATCAAGTTAAAGTATCCTGTGATATTTACCTAACCTCATTTGACGCTATTGTATCATCACGTGAAGTCAATGACAACACAGAATGGATGTTGGATCACAAAGTATTTAATGTCATTTTGACTCGATGGAACACCGAATATCGATATGTTTACACCCAGGCTCATTTACCAGTTGCAAAATATGTGGCATACAGTGGCGAGAGATACATTATCGCCACACTGGGGAGGAATGTTCTTGCATGTCTTTCCTCCATTCTGCCTCATCAGTCGGGTCTTCCAATAAATCCAGCTTCAGGCTTTTCGAACTGCCTGACTGGCATATGCAGCCATGATTCCCGCTAATGTTGGGAATAATATAGAACCGTATATGGTTATTCAAAACATAAAACGTTCCTGATTCAGCCTGTGACTCGGGGAACCAGCCTCTGCATGATACATCAAATCATTGACTTGCAGACTCTGAGACGACTATTCCTGCGGCTCGGGCTGTCAGACCGATCCATGTAGTGCTCACTGCAGAGTGCAGGGAAAGCACCAAAAGGCGGTACATTTCCACTTCAGCAGATGGGAAACGTTTTTGTTTGAATACACGTTACATACTGTACAGCACGGATAACTGAAGTCTTAGAGTTCATTTTCAATTGGGTCTTTGACAATAATTAAGTTACAGTGCCATTAACTGTGCCAACGTGCTTTCTCATCATATTTGCTGCAGCAAGTGGGACCCACACTGTCGGGTCTCACGCTCTGATATCCAGAATTATATAGGATATCTTTAACACAAGTTCTCCCAGACCCAGTTACACGGAAGTATGGGACATTGACGTTATGTTAACATTACTTCACCAGGGGGCTCCAGCTACATCCTTATCATTAGCCGGCTCTCATAAGGTAGTAATCCTCATGACACTGGCCTCAGTGCAACGGGTCCAGTCACTACATAAATTGCGACTGGACAGGATGGTTACATCTGCTAATAACATATTTTATGTTTTTGATTTAATCAACCAGAACTAACCAGGGGCGTTAGGTCTCAAACTAGTTTCATGGCATACCCTATGGACCTTCGGTAATGTGTGGTCACACATTTACAACAATACGTCTTGGTCACCTAGAGCCTCAAAGGCTCCAAACTAAGCAATGTTTGTTAGTTACAAAAAACGTCATAAGAAGTATTAGTTCTACCATCTCCAGGTGGTTCAAACGGCGTTTTGGCTAATGCATGAGTCGATATTAATATTTTCAACACTCACTCCACCAGGGCTGCTACCACATCAGCTCCAAGGATTATGTACGTTCCACTGGACCACATCCTAGCAGCTGCAGGATGGTCAGACGAACATACTTTACCAACATTTTATATAACCCATTGCCAAACCGGGGGTATTTGCCAACTCCATTTTAGATTCTGTTTTATAGTTTCTCCCTGGATGAAAGGGGTCACTATTATTTTCTTTTGATGATTAAAGCATCAGCATAACAGACTAAGTCATGTCTGAATGCATTAATCTTTTTCACTTATCCATGGTCACTTTATGCAGTGTGTAACGCATGGACTCGTTCTCACGGCATGCAATCACAGAGCTTTGAAATCTTCACGTAGTCACTCACGTGACTCCGAAGTAAAATAGTAAGATTAAATGAGAACTTACCAGTTTGAAGTTTGATCTTGATTTTATGAGGAGTTACGATGAGCGATTACGTACCCACCACTCCCAACCCTCATATTATTATCAAGGTCATCTGGTAGTTTCTAGTTCTCCAAATCTTACTATCTTCAGGTCAACTACTCTTATCTGTGATTTCACACCGCTGCTTTGAAGATTGATGCGCAGGCGGGCTAACGGCCTTCTTCACGTAATCGCTCATCGTAACTCCTCATAAAATCAAGATCAAACTTCAAACTGGTAAGTTCTCGTTTAATCTTACTATTCTCCATTGCAAACCCACTCTGATACTAGTGCATGACCTCCTGTGCTGCTACAATGAGGCCTGCTGAAGCTTGAGGAACAGCACATCATCTTTTGACTGGCCACGCTGCTGGCTTCAGGACTCAATACAGAATTCTACAACATTAGGTCAACAACATGTCTTTCTGCTCTGCATTTTGCACGGCTACATTCCGTTGTCCACAACCTCATCTCTAACTTCCCCATTTACTCATTGACCAGAAATCATTGTTTACATCTCAAAAGAAACTGCTGGGAGAAACATCCACAGTCCATTTCCCTTCACATGTACTGCCTGACCTTCTGAGCTATTACAAGTTTATTGTTCCAGATTCCAGTTGCAGTCTCTTCTGGTTTACAGCTTTTCCCCATTGCCTTCCATTTTTACCATATCAAAGAAAACAAATTCCCCCATTCCACCCCCCTCCCTTCCCTACAGCTCTCTTTCCCAGTTTTGTTTCTCTTTTCATTGATGCAGCCCGACATGCTGAGTGTATCTAGTGATTCCCGATTTCATTTTAGATTTGCAGCAATACATTTTTCAAATACACGTATCAAATTTGAAATACAAAATGTAACCGGTTATTCAACCTTTTCAGCATAATTCCTAAGAATGGGAAGTGTTTGGTGATTACTTTAAAGCAGTTTGATTTTCCAAAATGAAAATAATTAAGTAGAGAGATGGGTATGTACCAGATTTGAGCTAGCGTGTTGGGTAGCAGCACATTGTAATTAAAATGAATTTTGCAGTAAGTGCTGAAGAATTCAACAGTTTATAATAGTAATTAATGCGTTCCTTCCTGTGCTTTTAAATATGAAAACTGGAAGTATGATGGAATATAGCTGGGAACTTTATCCTACCATTATTTTGTCTGAATTTGCATTTGCAAATGTTACACAAAATACAACAGAAACAATTAATAAACAAAAATAATTTTGTATAACAAGTCAATCTATTGCACCTGATAGAAAATGAAGACACCCACACACTAGATGTGTAGCTACTATCCTTTAACCTTACAACAGCATCACTTTTACTGGGACATATTACTTTACCAAGTAAAATATTGAGAATACTGCTTCTCAGAAAAATAAATCATCATAGAAAAGTCTGATCTTGTAAGTGTGTATATGTGGTTGTCTATACATCTTCGCAAAAACACTACGCGGTAACGATTACATTTTTACATATTCTGATTGACATTTTTCCCCTCGAGGCAGGACACCTTCACTGAACATTTCATGCTTTATTTCTCAACTTATTCTCGACTCATTACTGATTAAAAGTTTTTAAAAATCAAAAGACTTTGAATTAAAAAACGACCAGCTTCAACTAATGACATCACAATGGCTCGGCTAGCAGTGATCAGCTTCACTGAAGATTTTATCCTATATTTGACAAGTTATTCACGATTAAAGCTTTAAAAATGCCAACTTTCACAAGATTTTTACATTTTCTGATTCGCACTTTGCCCCTCTAGACAGAGCTCACCTTCACTGAACATTTTATGCTTTATTTCTTGACTTATTACTGATTAAAGTTTAAAAACATCAAAAGACTTTGAATTTAAAACAACCAGCTTCAACTGATAACGTCACAATGGCTCGGCTAGCGGTGATCAGCTTCACTTACGTTCGGGAACGGCTTGAGTTCGAGGACCACGCCTCCCTTGAGGGCTACGGCTAGGGAACGGGTGCATTGGGGGATCAGACCCAACGGGTTTGCACTTGGTCTAGTACTTATTAAAAGTCTCATCTTGTATGTATGTATACGTGTGTGTGTGTGCGCGCGTGTATGCCTATGTGTCTTTCTACCTTCGTCTAAACGCCATGTGCTAGCACAGAAATTTTCAGATTATTAATTACATTAACCCCGTCGACAAAATAAACTGTTTCACTTCACATTTCATGCTATATTTCACAAGTTATAGCGTTTTAAAAATAGCGAAAACCAACTTTTTATACAGCAAACACCCTTCAACCCGCTTCGAGTGACATCACAAAGGGGGAGTGGGCAGCCACCAGCTTCCGGTGACGTCAGGAGGAGGGCCACATTAAAATTAACATCCCACTTTTTCCGACCCGGCCTTCTACCCGCGATGCCCAGGCTGGGGTTTTACGCGGCCATCAAGGAGGCACCGAGACTGCGGCGGTGAAGGAGACATCAAGACTGCAGCGGTGAGGCCTCGCGACAAAGGGGCCGCGGAGGCGGTGAGGCATCGCGACGGTGGGTCATCGCGGCAGCGAGGCTTCGCGGACATGGAGCAGTGGCGGCGGTAGGGGAAAGGAGAGGGAAAGAGAGGTGAAGGAGGGATTGGGGGAGGGGAGGAGAGGGGAAAGATCCTGGGGAGGTGAGGAGGGAGAGTGGGGGGATTGAGGGAGAGGAGGGGGTAGCGAGGGTAGTTGCCACGTCTATATTTCTTCTCTCGCCCCCTCCCTCTCTACCCCCTCCCTATCTACCCTCACTCCCACCCTCTCTACCCCCTCCCTCTCTCCCCTCTACTCTACCCCCCTCTCCCTCTATCCCCTCCCCTGCCCCTCCCCTCCCTCTCTACTCCCCTCCCCTTCCCCCACTCCCTCTCTACCCCTCCCCTCCCTCTCTACCCCCCTCCCCCTCCACACCCATCCCTCTCTACCCCCCATCCCTCTCTACCACCCCCCATCCCTTTCTACCACCCCTCGCTCTCTACCACTCCTCCCTCTCTACCCCCCTCCCTCTCTAGGGATTGAAGAGGGAGGGTGAAGAGTTGTGAGTGCTGGGGATGAGGAGAAATGAGCCGCGCCTGCGCAGTTGGGGGCTATGTGTGAGTGGTGCAATATTGCATTGGGGGAACGGGTTGTGTTGGGGGAACGGGTGAGTGGTGGAATATTGCGTTGGGGAGCAGACCCAATGGGTCTGCACTTGGTCTAGTCTACTATAAATGTGATATGCTTTGTAACTGCCCATTTAATAGGTTGGTAGATTAATATGCCATTGTAAAATGCTTCCAATATGTAATTGAGTGGTAGAATCTGAGGTGAATTGATGGGAAATGCAGGGAGAATGTGGGGAAATCATGTTGCAGCTTTATAAGACTTTGGTTAGGTCACATTTGAAGTATTGTGTGCACAATATACAGCAGACAATTAAAAAAAACATTATAGTTTAAAAATGTAAAAAATAAAGTGCAAGAGTAACAAGGGGTATATTGCACATCTAGATATCTAAAGTGCACTTGGACAGTCCATAAGTGTTTGGCTTACAGACCAGAATGAGGTGGTGTAATGCGGCTGTTAAGTAGAGCTACCGCTCGTGAGAAGAAGCTGTTTTTGTGTATGGAAGTGAAGATATCACAAAAGCGACTGCCTTTCAGAAAACCATCAGCACTCTTTCATCATCTAACCATCAGCACACTCTTTCATCATCTAACCACAGCACACTCTTTCATTCATCGTGTATCGTGTTCCCTCGTGATTGCTTGGGATCCCAGTCATTGACCTATCCCAAGGCTAGCACGCTAGACACGAAGGAGTCTGCTTTGTTTACGCTGCCCCCGTTATTGGACAACCAACTGGGCAGATCTTTTAAAACATTTACTGATACGTTGTTCACTTGCCCCTAAAGTAAGGCATAGATATTGTGAGAGAAATCCTGTTTTCACTATTTTGTGATAGATTATAATTGAAGCTCAATAAACTGTTTCTTTATCCTTACAGTGTGTGATCCTTCAGAGAAGGGAGAATTTGTGAAATTGCACATGTTTATCATTTCAATTATTCAAGAACAGTATGTTTCCTTCTGCCAACTTAACCACTTGGCAGTTACATGTGAGAATTTATTTGTCCAACCTATGATCAATCAAATCAATAATTGCTGGGTCAATTGTTAATTTTAGACCAAGAGTGGTAAACATGGGTTAGGAAGATATTGAAGATTTTGGGGAATTTGATTAGAAATGCTGTTCATCGTTAAAACTAAGTTGCAAGTGAACCAAACAGCTGGCCTGTGATTCCATACTGTTCTGTGGGGACGTAAAGCAAAATGTAACTGCATCTCAAACCAACACTCCTCTTAACGTCTGGTAAAATGGATGACAGCTGCTTCTACGCATTCATTTTTAATAATTTCTTTATTTGGAACATTTAAATCTCAGTTTCTCCACAGTTTTTTGCCATTTAGAAAGCAGCCCCAAACTAGCTTTTACTTCTGAAGTGGATATCTGACATTTCCCCAAATTGAAATCCATATGCCACAATTCTGCTCATGCAGTCTCTCAATGTCTCTTTACAACTCTAGTCTATAACATGTGCTATTAACTGTACTAACAGATTTTGGAAAACTGCTCTCTGGTTCTTCCATTTAAATATGTTATATGTGCACTGGGAAAGCAAGCACTAGGAATGATCACTGGTCACATATAGGTCTACGATCCCTATCTTTTGTTCCTAGCTCCGAACCAATTCTCCAACTAAGTTAATCAGTGCATTGTCTCAATTCTGTTAACAGTTTCTTGCAGGTAACTTGTGATACGATTTCCAGAAGCCTGTGCAAATGACATCTATAGACATGTCCTCATATTCTCACGAGACAAAACTGTTCATGATCATGCCAAAATGGCAACCATCAAATGCGGGTTAAACACTTCAGAATTATATTGGTGCAATTCTGAAATTCAGCTGACAATTCTGGAGGAGTGCTTCATCAACTAAAGTACAAATTGCTTTTGCTGCTATTTTTGCTTTGCCATGCTTAAAATTCAAACTGTGCACATATTTTTCAGTCCTCTGCTGGAAAAGAAAGAAGATGCAAAAGCCTGGTATTGCTGATGGGCCACAAAACACTTCTGGAAATTGCCTAGCTGCAAGATGAAATAACCATTACTGTGAAAGACCATCTGATTACGCTATAACAGATGTATATTTGTTTTCCACAATTAAAATTAAATAACTGTAAACAATATCCTTATTGACAAGAGATGCTTATTTTACAGCACATGATATCTTTAATTTGAACTTTGATTTGCAAGGGATTCGAGTTAAATCCCTCACAAATAAACAACGACTGGTTAAAACTACAATGACTCACCAGCTCGAGTGTTTTTATCTCCATGATTCTGTGGCTTCTTCTTCTTCCTTTGCTTTGCCACTTTTTCTTTGTCATCATCACTGAAATCCAGAGCCTATTAAAGACCATAATTGTTTGTTTTATAACTAATTTGTACATTTCATGCCTTCCTGTCACACTTAGAAAGTCAGTAATCAACCACACATGGCTTTAAATGAGACCTGTGTTATTTATAATCCCCTTAACATCCTTTTAAGGGCATTACTGCCCTTGAATACTGAGCTCAAGAATATTAGGTATAACGAAGGGTATTTATGTGAACAAAATCACATATATTTGAAATTTAGATTCATTATAGTATTATCACAACTGAAATTAAATTTATTTTCTATCAACATATACAACTAAAATCCCTTGGGTGCAATAGTCAGAGTTAAGAGCTAAGGCTTAGATGATTATAAGTATATGTTTGCAGACAGTTGGTTCACTGCATTTTCACAAACGTTATCTGACAAGTGGCCTGGCAAAATGGTTTACAGATATAACCTTCACTCTACATGTACAATGATGTACCTTCATAGATTATAAAACAAAATTCAATCAAGATTTGGATTTCAGTTAGCTAGAAAGCTGCTGCTCGTGGAAATAGATATTTATGAATTCATAATGGAAACAAAGTTTGCCCATGACTCATCCAGGTAAATATCTCATGGATCTTCCCTGAGGACTTTTGTAACCCACCACTACCTGCAAGGGATCAACTGAAGAAATTTGTGACGTCTCTTTCTTTCAAAAACAATTGTTCCAAAGCATCACTCAAAGCAGCCTTTCGTTATTGGGAAACTATTTATTTCATGAAAGGTACACCACCATTTGAATATTTACGATAAAACAAATTTCAATTAAGCTACTATCGGTTCAAATTAGTTACCAACAACAATAGTTGCCATAGCTTTTAAAGGAGATGTGCGTGGCAACTTTTTTACACAGAGGGTGGTAAATGTCGCTTATGTGCTGCTAGGGGCACTGGTAGATGCAGATATGATAGTGGTATTTACGAAGCTTTTAGACAGGATATGCAAGGTATGGTTGAATACGGATCATGTACAAACAGCTCAGAGATGGTCTTTGCATCATGTTCGACAGATGTTGTGGGCTAAAGGACCTGTTCCCATGTTCGATAAGAAAACAATTATGTGCTTAGTAATATAACATCCTCTATTCTGGATTCAAAAACATATATACAAGAGACCAGTTTTGTTCATTCTGTTAACATGCAGCTGGCAGGTAGCATCTCAAGACAGGTGTTATGAACTTTATTGAGAAATAAAAGTGTTGCTCAAACACATTTTTCTAAAGGTTCCTCCCAATGTTATATTGTGAACAAAATCATTTTCCTCCTCCATGGAAAAAATAACTTTTCCAATAATAGTAAATATTCCCTTATAAAACAGACATTTGGTTACAGCAAATATAGACACAAAATGCTGGAGTAACTTGGCGGGACAGGCAGCATTCTCTGGAGAGAAGGAATGGATGAGGTTTCAGGTCGACACCCTTCTTCAGACTGAAAGTCACGGGAAAGGAAAACGAGAGATATAGGTTATGGTGTAGAGAGATAACGAACAAATTAATGAAAGATATGCAAAAATGTAACAATGATAAAGAAAACAGGAAAATGTTAGCTGTAGCGACGTGAGAATGAAAGCTGCTGTGACTTGGGTGGGGGATGGATGGAGAGAGAAGGAATGCAGGGGTTACTTGAAGTTAGAGAAATCAATCATTATACCCCTGGGTTGTAAGCTGCCCAAGGAAAATATGAGATGCTGTTCCTCCAATTTGCATTTAGCCTCACTCTGAAAATGGAGGAGGCCTAGGACAGAAAGGTCAGTGTGGGAATGGGAACAGGAATTCAAATGTTTAGCAACCGGGAGATAGGTAGGTCCAGGCGGACTGAGCGAAGGTGTTCAGCAAAACGATTGCCCTGTCTAGGTTTGGTCTCGCCGATGTATTAAGAGTCCACATCTTGAATAGCGGATACAGTCGATGAGGTTGGCGCAGGTGCAAGCGAACCTCTGCCTAATCTGAAATTAATGTACGGGTCCCCTGGACAGAGTCGAGAGAGGAGGTACAGGGACAGGTGTTGCATCTCCTGCGGTTGCTGGGGAAGGTACCTAGCGAGGGTGTGGTTCGGGTAGGAAGGGATGAGTTAACCAGGGAGTTGGATGAATGAATGAATGAATGAATGAATAAGTTTATTGGCCGAGTATATTCACATACAAGGAATTTGCCCTGGTGCTCCGACCGCAAGTGACAACATGACATACAGTGACAGTTAGGAATGACACATTAAACATTAATAAAAACATTATCAATTAAACATGTGAATTAAATAAAATACCAGAGCAAAAGGAGGCTACAGATTTTTGGTTATTGAGTAGGAATAAAAGCTGTTTTATGTCTGGCAGTGGCAGCTTTGACAGTCCGGAGTCGCCTTCCAGAGGGAAGTGATTCAAAGAATTTGTGGCCAGGGTGATAGGGGTCAGAGATGGTCTTACCCGCTCGCTTCCTGGCCCTTGCAGTGTACAGTTCGTCAATGGAGGGAAGGTTGCAGCCAATAACCTTCTCTGCTGATCGGACGATTCGCTGCAGCCTCCGTATGTGGTGCTTGGTGGCTGAGCCAAACTAGATCATGATGAAGAAGGTGAGGACAGACTCTACGATGGCCGTATAGAATTGCACCATCATTGCCTGTGGCAGATTGTGCTTCCTCAGCTGCCGCAGGAAGTACACAGTGCCTTTTTGACTGTGGAGTCGATGGTAGCCCCCCATTTAAGGTCCTTGGAGATGATGGTTCCCAGGAACTTAAAAGACTCCACAGATGTTACTGTGGTGTTGTTGATGGTGAGTGGGGTGAGGGGAGGGGGAGCTCTCCTAAAGTTTACAATCAATTTGCTGTCTTAACAATCACTGTCTTAAGAGCATTAAGCTCCAGGTTGGGACGGCACTAGGACGCCAGCTATGTCACTTCCTGTCTATAGGCAGATTCTTCCCCATCCTGGAACAGTCCAATCAGGGTTGTGTTGTCCGCAAACTTGAGAAGCTTGACAGAGGAGTCAGTGGAGGTGCAGTCATTGGTGTAGAGAGAGTAAAGGAAAGGGGAGAGTACACAGCCTTGCGGTGCTCCTATGCTGAGCATTTGCGGGTCTGAGATGTGCTTTCCCAGCCTCACATGCTGCTTCCTATCTGTCAGGAAGCTGGTGATCCACTGACAGAGGGGTTCAGGCACAGTCAACTTGGAAAGTTTGGAGTGTAGTAGCTCTGGCACAATGGTGTTGAATGCAGAGCTAAAATCAACAAACAAAATCCTCGCATAGGTCCCCTGGTGGCCTAGGTGCTGGAGGGTGAAGTGCTTGCCCAGGTTGACTGCGTCATCCACAGATCTATTGGCCCGGTATGCAAACTGCAGAGGGTCCAGCAAGGGGGTTCGTAATATTTTTCAGCTTGGCCAGCACAAGCCTTTCAAGGGTCTTCATGACTACAGAGGTCAGTGCAACAAGCCTGCAGTCATTAAGATCAGTAATCCTTGCCTCTTTGGGTACAGGGACAATAGTGGAGACTTTGATGCAGGCAGGGACAGTACAGGTTTGCAGGGACTGGTTGAAAATATCTGTGTAGACCGGTGCCAGTTGTTCAGCACAGAGCTTGAGAGTAGAAGGGGAAACATTGTCTGGTCCTGGAGATTTCCGGCTTTTCTGTCTTCTGAACAGCCTCTCCACCTCCTCTATTTTATTGTTGATGATGGAGAAGTGGCCAGATTGATGTTGGGCAGCACGGAGGGTGTGGGTAGTGGACTGGGCCGCAGTCTTTTGCAGTCAGGCTATAATTTGGTGTTAAGTGGTGATTGGAGAGGGGTGGGTGGGAAAGGGTCCAGTCTTTTCAGACTGGAGTCTTGCTTTAAGTATGTGTGAAGTGGTGATTGGGGAGGATTGGGTGTAGAAGGGTCCAGTCTTTGCAGACTGGGGTCAGGCTATGAGTAGGTGTGAAGTGTTGGTTGGGAGGGGGTACCAGGGTTACATTTCTGCTTGTCAAACCTGCAGTGGAACTCATTCAGGTCAGCTGAAGATTGTCCAAAGAGTGGGGGGCTTTCCTCGTGTAGGTGGTGATTTCTTGCAAGCCCTTCCAAACTGAAGAAGAGTCATTAGCTGAGAACTTGCTCCTCAACTTCTCAGAGTGTCTTTCCTTGGCAGCTCGGATTCCTCTTCTCAGCTTGTACTTGGCCTGCCTGTAGAGGTCAGCATCCCCACTCCTGTAGGCCTCCTCTTTAAACTTGCGGAGCTGTCTGAGTTCTGCAGTAAACCAGGGCTTGTCATTGTTGAACCAGGTCTGGGTCCTAGTTAGAATGCAACTGTCCTCACAAAAGCTGACAAATGATGATACAGTGTCTGTTAACTCATCGAGGCTTGTGGCTGCTTCCCTGAACATATTCCAATCCGTGCAGTCAAATTAGGATTGTAGGTTCTCAATGCCCTCGCTTGTCTACCTTTTCGTTGTTCTGACTACGGCCTTAGCAGATTTTAGTTTCTGCCTGTAGGTCGGAATAAGGTGAACTAGCCAATAGGTGCAGTATTAGCGCATAGTCTCCTGCAGTCGCCTAAAAAGTCGCCTAAGTGGGACAGGCCCAATAGTCGACTCAAATTAATACCAAGAGTCAACAGTGTTTTATTGTCATATGAGCCGAAACAGAACAATGAAATGCTTACATGCAGCCGTACAACAAATATGTAAAACGACCCCGTAATAGACAATAGGTGCAGGAGTAGGCCATTCGGCCCTTCGAGCCAGCACCACCATTCTGGCTCGAAGGGCCGAATGGCCTACTCCTGCACCTATTGTCTGTTATGGAGGGCACTGTATGTGGTTGGTTTCAGACACCATTAATATTCTGTTCAATGTAGAACAGGCAACAGTACAATTCTACCGTTATGGGATCACAGTGTGACAATTCCAAGATGACACAGTCATGTGGGAATACTACATGTTGTTATCCTTCAGGTGAGACGATGGAGACATAACTGGAGACCATAAGGAATTACAGATGCTGGAATCCTAATTAAAACACAAAGTGGTGGAGTATCTCAGCGAGTCAGGCAGCATCTCCAAAGAACATGCATTGTTTTGGATTGGATCCTTCTTATGACTGCATTGTCAGGTGTATTGGACTTGACAAGATAAGTGCACGTTCTTTCTTTCATCATTAAGATAATTTTGACAGAAAAAAGTGTGATGTATTTTGAAGGGTCCCAATTCGAAACATCGCCTAACCATGCCCTCCAGAGAAGCTGCTTTACCCACTGAGTTACCTGCTTTATGTTTTGTATGAGAGAAATAACTGAGTAAAATAGCAATTATTAAATGG
Organism: Malacoraja senta; assembly: GCA_038087875.1. Lineage (NCBI taxonomy): Eukaryota > Metazoa > Chordata > Chondrichthyes > Rajiformes > Rajidae > Malacoraja > Malacoraja senta. The sequence goes on along the minus strand of CM075977.1, from coordinate 267,371,086 downwards.
TTGTTGCAGAATTGGCCCAAATGCTCGAGTCAAAGTACTTCCACTGTATTGACCAATATTCCTTCTACAACCAAGAAAGAACATGGAAAGATAACTTGCAGAGAGCTAATGCAGAAAAAATCTATTATAACAGCATTACATCTTGCAATGTACGTGAAAACAATTTACATTTTGTGAACCCTTTTGACTTGTTGTGGAGTTGATGTTAAAGCTTTCTTTCAACAT
>CM075977.1:267290565-267370661 GCA_038087875.1 Malacoraja senta | reverse complement strand
GGGACAACATTACATTAAAAAAATCATAAAATACATATAAAATCTTGGTGTATTACTTAAAAGCATCATAAATTATATATTAAAAAAACACAATACATGAATTAACCTACAAACATGTATGTTTTTGGAGTTTGGGAGGAAACCGAAGATCTCGGAGAAAACACACAGTCAAGGGGAGAACGTACAAACACCGTACAGACAGCACACGTATTTGGGATCGAACCCAGGTGTCCCATCGCTGTAAATGCTGAAAGACAGCAACTCTACCACTGCGCCGCCCCATTGTGTGATTTCGTACACTGGAGGGCTTATATAAATGAGTGTGCGTGAGTCTGTGCTTGTGCATAAATCTAGCTGAGTAATCATACAGAGTGCAATACAAGATGTATAAACTAATTATCAAATATAAGCACACTCAAATGCCACATCACATTTAAGGTAATGAAGAGTTACTGGACAAAACTTTAAACCATTAATAAATTTTACTGTTAAAATGCTCTTTATTCATTATGTACACAGAAAGGCATATATAAATAAGAGAGCTGCCATAAATGCTTCACTAAGACAAGAGGTTGGTCTATCTACATAGCAAGTGTTTGACTGATATCACAAGATGCTAATCTTGATATAAAGAACAGATGGAGGAACCAAAAGCTTTCAATATCTTGAAGAACAGTTAGAGTAAGAAATTAAGATCTTAATTTTGGTTGAAACTCTGCTGACATGCAATTAAAATTAGGTTAAGAAAATTACATGTTTTATTTCAATAGTACATGACTAGATATTACATATACATTTTTGATGAGATTTAATTTAAATGATCAAAGCAATATGAAAAAAGAGGTTTAAGGTATCCATCTCATCAAGCTTGGCTGCGTAAACTGACATAATTTCTAGTGACCCATCAATCCCTTTTTTTGTCCGATTATGAAAATGTCAAAAATATGGTGATAACAATATCAGGCCAATTTAAATGAACGCTGAGAAATGTCTTTTTTTTCAGAAGATAATCAATTACGTCCCAGGAAACCATAGTAACTCGGAAGCACAATATTTTATGCACCTGCCTGACTTCTATAGAAGATAGACACAAAATGCTGGAGTAACTCAGCAGGTCAGGCAGCATCTCTGAAGAAAAGGAATAGGTGACATTTCGGGTCTCCCTCCCGGACTCTCAGTCTAAAGAAGGGTCTAGACCCAAAAGGTCACCTATTCCTTTTCTCCAGAGATGCTGCCTATCCCGCTGAATTACTCCAACATTTTGTGTCCATCTTCAGTGTAAACCAGCATAGAAACATAGAAACATAGAAAATAGGTGCAGGAGTAGGCCATTCGGCCCTTAGAGCCTGCACCGCCATTCAATATGATCATGGCTGATCATCCATCGCAGTATCCCGTGCCTGCCTTCTCTCCATACCCCCTGATCCCTTTAGCCACAAAGGCCACATCTAACTCCCTCTTAAATATAGCCAATGAACTGGCCTCAACTACCTTCTGTGGCAGAGAATTCCAGAGATTCACCACTACTCTGTGTGAAAAATGTTTTTCTCATCTCGGTCCTAAAAGACTTCCCCCTTATCCTTAAACTGTGACCCCTTGTTCTGGACTTCCCCAACATCGGGAACAATCTTCCTGCATCTAGCCTGTCCAACCCCTTAAGAATTTTGTAAGTTTCTATAAGATCCCCCCTTAATCTTCTAAATTCTAGCGAGTACAATCCGAGTCTATCCAGTCTTTCTTCATATGAAAGTCCTGACATCCCAGGAATCAGTCTGGTGAACCTTCTCTGTATTCCCTCTATGGCAAGAATGTCTTTCCTCAGATTAGGAGACCAAAACTGTATGCAATACCCCAGGTGTGGTCTCACCAAGACCCTGTACAACTGCAGTAGACCCTCCCTAGATAGATACTGCAGTAGATACTCAAATCCTTTTGCTATGAATGCTAACATACCATTCGCTTTCTTCACTGCCTGCTGCACCTGCATGCCTACTTTCAATGACTGGTGTACCATAACACCCAGGTCTCGTTGCATCTCCCCTTTTCCTAATTGGCCACCATTCAGGTAATAGTCTACTTTCCTGTTTTTGCCACCAAAGTGGATAACCTCACATTTATCCACATTATACTGCATCTGCAATGCATTTGCCCACTCACCCAACCTATCCAAGTCACCTTGCAGCCTCCTAGCATCCTCCTCACAGCTAACACTGACCCCCAGCTTCGTGTCATCCGCAAACTTGGAGATGTTGCATTCAATTCCCACGTCCAAATCATTAATATAAATTGTAAATAGCTGGGGTCCCAGCACTGACCTTGTGGTACCCCACTAGTCACTGCCTGCCATTCTGAAAAGGACCCGTTTACTCCTACTTTTTGCTTCCTGTCTGCCAGACAGTTCTCTATCCACATCAATACTGAACCCCCAATACCGTGTGCTTTAAGTTTGTATACTAATCTCTCATGTGGCACCTTGTCGAAAGCCTTCTGAAAGTCCAGATATAACACATCCACTGGTTCTCCCTTATCCACTCTACTAGTTACATCCTCGAAAAATTCTATAAGATTCGTCAGACATGATTTACCTTTCATAAATCCATGCTGACTTTGTCCAATGATTTCACCACTTTCCAAATGTGCTGCTATCCCATCTTTAATAACTGACTCTAGCAGTTTCCCCACTACCGATGTTAGGCTAACTGGTCTGTAATTCCCTGTTTTCTCTCTCCCTTCCTTTTTAAAAAGTGGGGTTACATTAGCTACCCTTCAATCCTCAGGAACTACTCCAGAATCTAGTTTTGAAAAATTATCACTAATGCATCCTCTATTTCTGGGGCTACTTCCTTAAGTACTCTGGGATGCAGCCTATCTGGCCCTGGGGATTTATCGGCCTTTAATCCATTCAATTTACCTAACACCACTTCCCGGCTAACCTGGATTTCACTCATTTCACTCAGTTCCTCCATCTCATTTGACCCCCGGTCCCCTGCTATTTCCGGCAGATTATTTATGTCTTCCTTAGTGAAGACAGAACCAAAGTAGTTATTCCATTGGTCTGCATCTACTGTTCCTTCTTTTACATTCTATAATATGCAATTCTATTAGTTACTCTGAGATTAATTGAGGCCCCCTGTTGAATGCTTATAAACATCCACAATCATCACACATTCTGGCAATCAATTTCAGAAAATAAAAAACTGTAAAAGTGTCATGTCCCAACTTCCTTTCTAATCAATTCAATCCAAAAGCCAATCCCTTTGACAATAACATGCAGGTCTCTGTCTCTCTCTTTCACTCTCTCCCACTCAGAAGCCTTGAGCATTTGAGACTGTGTGGACTGGAAGTGCCTACAGTGAAGTGTTTGTATTACATTTAGCCACATGAAGGATGACATCCATAACACCCATTGACGTTTAAACTTTGCCCATCCATTCCTTCCACAGATGCTGCCTGACCCGCTGAGTTACTCCAGAACTTTGCATTTTACTCATAAGACCTAAATCTTTCTAAGAATTTGTTTTTTGATTTATTGAGATTTTGCAGGTAATCTTCTAAAATGATAAAAGTCACGATACAACCTTAACATCAATAATTGTTAAACAGTTACAAATCTCCATGCAAAACTGTAGTAGTAGTTATCTGCCTTACAAGATATAAATTCATTACCAATCCAACATCTGGTTGGCAATCCCACGCGACAATCTTATTCTTCATTTGTGTGGCAACTTGGTATACCTTCATATTTCTTTAAGGTACCAAAATTAGGACTTCAACAAATGAATGTAACTATGTGGAATAGCACATGTCTTTTTTCCCCAGAAGTCACATATAAGTCCATTGTATCTCAGGATCAACATTGCATCTCTGAAGATTTCTACTTATAAACCTTCTCCAACTAAAGTTAAGCTAATGGGTTGGTAATATTCCAGTTTTATGACATTTTTCTTTTGAACTAAAGCTGCAAAAGTAGAAGTAATTTACATTAATTGAGGAACTGATCAGCAACACTTTTGAAATGTGGGCAGAAACCGGAGCATCCCAAGGAAAAGGGCACAGACTCAAAAGGAATGTGCCAACTCTGTACATGAAGCGGCCAAAGTCAGGATTGAACCGAGTTCCCTGGAACAGTAAAGCAAAGCACTATTTGCTGCATCAATGCACTGCTTTTTTTATTTTTAATGTACCCACCTTTTTACAAATGTTCTTCTGTTAGCTCTGGGGAAATAAATGCCTTACTTTAAAAGAATAACATTTCAGAAGGGTTGATTTTATCAGTAAAAAATGCAGCCACTGCGATATGGCCATGGAAAATTTCTAAAAGTCAAGAGTGTCCGAATTAATGAAATAATAGACGTTCTACGTTTTATCTTGACTTGAAAATGCCTGTTGTCCAGAATGGATTTGCAGGCAATATGTTTGTTTCTGAACAAAACCTTAACTGACACAGCTGTACAACGAGGTTTTTTTATGGGAGTATAAAAAGCAGAAGCATAGCATTTCACCTACTCATTATAGGAAAGCATAACTATATTGGAAAATTAACAACTGATAACATCACCTTGTCCTTAATTAATCTATTGCAATGTATCCTGTGTTTCAATGGAAACTGGAAATCAGTTGATTTCACTACAGTTACAAATGAATAAAAAAATTGTAATATGCATGAAACATTCATTTTGTTTATTAAATAATCTGATCAGTGCAAGAAAATAACTAATTTATCTTACATGGCCTTACTTTTTATTTGTTTCAATGAAACTAGGAACATCATTTGTTTTTACATTTAAAGATGTCACAGATATAAAATTATTCCATTTATCTTAAAGGGCTACTCCAGTTTCCATTCTTAAAATAAAATATGAAAACATTAAACTTAAAAAAAAAACTTACGGTATCAATCAGTATCTGCAACTCTTTCTAGTGTTTGGCTAAAGTACAATTTAATCTTGAGGCCCTATGCGCTAAACATTATTACCTTACCATATATCTGTGCACTGTGAATGGCTCGATTACAATCATATATGGTCTTTCCGCTGACTGGTTAGCACGTAACAAAAGCTTTTCAGTGTACCTCAGTACACATGACAATAAACGAAACTTATAAAATTTCCCTACAAAAAATGTAGGATAGTGGTCAGGATAATATTTCCAAATGGAACAAATCAAGCACTTCTTATGAAGAGTTACATCAAGTGAGGGGAAGACCCTGAGTATTTATTGAGGTTTAGTGCTGAATCAGCTAGATCTAATTTATATGTTTAGATTTAATGAAAAGCCTTCCTATATGCTTTGAGACGTGGACTGCCCATAGTTGGCACAACAAAGCACTGGAGAGGTACCATCAATGCTGTCTTCAGAATATCCCCCGATCTTCTGACTGTATAAGTGAGCCAATGTCAATACTCCTTTTTGATATTCCGATCGCAGTATATCATTAATGCTGAACCTGGCTTTGTAGCCAAAACAGGAGGAACCATCAAGCACTGGAGAGACCAAAGAGGTATATCACAGATTCATAGAGGCATGGTGCATGGACCTCAACCCAATTTGTTCACGCTGAGCAAGATACCTAACCATGCTAATGCCATTTGGCTGAATTTTGCCCACATCCTTCTTAACCTTTCCTAACCGTATTTATTGAAATATTTTATACATTGTAAATGTACCCACCTCTACCACTTCCTCTGAAAACTCGTCCCATAGAAGCACTACCCTCTACATGGAAATACTTGTCCTTCAGATCACCTGTAAATCTTTCTCCTCCCATCTTAAACATGTGCCCTTGAGTTTTGGAGTCCTCTACCCTGGGAAAAAGACTATCTACCCCGCCAATGCCGCTCATAATTTTATGCAGCTGAATTGTAAGTTCATGTTCATAAGTTACAGGTTTCAGAATTAGTCTATTCAGCCGATCGCCACCTCCCCACATTCAATCATGGCTGATCTATCTTTCCCTCTCAACTCCATTCTCCTGCCTTCTCCACATAACCCCCGACACTTGTACTAATCACGAATCTATCAATCTCGGCCTTAAAAATATCCATTGACTTGGCCTCCACATCCTTCTGTGACAATGAACCCTCTGACTAAAGAAATTCCTCCTCTTCTCCTTCCTAAAGGAACATCCTTTAACTCTACAGCATCTGATCCTAGACTCTCCCACTAATGGAAACATCCTCTCCACATCCACTCCAGGCCTATCACTATTCAGTAAGTTTCAATGAGGTCCTATCTCATCCTTCTAGACTCCAGCGGGTACAGGCCCAGTGCCGACAAGCGCTCATCGTATGTTAACCCAAGTATTCCCGGGATCATTCTTGTAAATCTACTCTGGATGCTTTCCAACGCCAGCACATCCTTCCTCAGATATGGGGCCCCAAACAGCTCCCAATACTCCAAATGCAGTCTGACCAGTGCCTTAGAAAGCCTCAACATTACATCCCTGTTTTTATAATCTAGACCCCTCCAAATAATTGTTATGGTCTGATTCCTAAGAAAGAATGGAGTTACTTGAACTTTGGCTGGAAATGGGCCAGAGGAATGCAAGATTGTAAAACCATTTAGAAAATGTAACTCAGTATTTTACTCAAATTACTACTAAGTTTAAAAAACATAGAAAAGTTAATTTCAGGAGGCATAATAGAAAATTCTTCACAGAATGATCAAAGCCTGGAATGAACTTTCAGCCGGAGTAGTGAAGGCAAAATGCATGGATGAATTAGAGATCTTTAGGTGCATGAATCAAAATGGGCTAGGTAGTTTAGCTTCAACTACTACGATCTTATGATGCAAAATTATTCCTGGAATCTTAATTGTTCTTCCTTTCTGATAGCAAATAACCTGAGAAAGTTTTCAGTTATATTTAGCATTCAGATTTTTATCAGTATTTCTGGATTTTTCAGTGAATGAACATATGATCTCTCCCCTTTATTGTGTATTTGGAAAAGTATGGGTTTTCTAGATATATCAAGCCTCCAATGGGTGAACACATTAAATCCCCAAACCAACACATTCAATTCCACCATAATACTGCATACTTCAAAAGTGATTACATTAGTCTGGTCACTAAAATAAATTGTGGTTGCTAGTTTCCTTTTCGTTGCTCATTTCTGTTGCTTCAGGGCAATTGTTTAACGATTGGCATGTAACGTGAAATTACCAAGTTCAGTATTCCCAAAAGCAAATCAAACATTTCCTTTGATAAGACCACTTCAAACTGAGATAAAACTGGCACCTCATGAAACAAAAGAGAGATATTTCAGGGATATTCGCTCTGTTCTTTCAAAGGTTGCCAAAGTATATCATTTAGTCATAGAGAGATAGAGTGATACAGTGTGGAAACAGGCCTTTCGGCCCATCTTGCCCACACCGGCCAACATGTCCCAGCTACGGTAGTCCCATCTGCCAGCATTTGATCCATATCCCTCCAAACCTGTCCAATCAATGTACCTGTCTAACTGCTTCTTAAATGCCAGGATAGTCTCGGCCTCAACTACCTCCTCTGGCAGCTTGTTCCATACATCCACCACCCTTTGTGTGAAAAAGTTACCCCTCAGTTTCCTATTAAATCTTTTCCCTTTCACCTTAAGCCTATGTCCTCTGGTCCCCGATTCACCTACTCTCGGCAAGAGACTCTGTGCATCTACCCGATCTATTCCTCTCATAATCTTATACACATCTATAAGATTACCCATCATCCTCCTGCACTCCAAGGAATTCCAGCCTATTCAACCTCTGTCTATAGCTCAGACCTTTTAGTCCTGGCAACATCCTTGAACTTCTGCACCTTTTCCAGCTTGACATCTTTCCTATAACACGATGCCCAAAACTGAACACAACACTCTAAATGTGGCCTCACCAATATCTTATACAACTGCAACATGACCTTCCAACTTTACTCAATACTCTGGCTGATAAAGGCCAATGTGTCAAAAGCCTTTTTGACCACCCTATCTATATGCGACTCCACCTTCAAGGAACCATGTACCTGCACTCCTGGATCCCTCTGCTCTACAACACTACCCAGGGCCCTACCATTCACTCTGTAGGTCCTGCGCACGTTAGACTTCCCAAAATGTAACACCTCACTTTTTTTTTGCATTAAATTCCATCAATCATTCCTCAGCCTACTTGGCCAATAGATCCTGCTGCAATTTTTCACAACCATCTTCACTATCTGCAAAACCACCCACTTTTGTATCATCTGCAAACTTGCTAATCTTGCCATGTATATTCTCATCCAAATCATTGATATAAAATGTTAGTTACAATTGAAAAATATCACTTTAAAGATAATTAGTTGACATGTACCTGATTTAAAATCAAACCTGCTGAAAAAGGAGGGGCTAGTGCATTGAATCATTCTGCCAAAAGGATTGAAAGTTTAAAAAGGTATATTCAAATCAAAGCAACAAGTAAAACATACATGTGATACAAAGAACTACAGATACAGGTTTACAGAAAAAAATAATTGCTGGAGTAAGTAATTGGGTCAGGCACCATCCCTGGAGAACATGGATAGTGGTATTTTGGGTTGAGACCCTTATGAAATATAAAACATGTTAAATTTAATAGAGTGCAGCAAATCACTGCAAATGCTTGAAATCCGTATGAACAATAGAAAATTCTAACGCCCATGGAAGCACTCAGCAGGTCAAGGAGCACCATTGGAAGAGAAATATCATGTCAAAGACCATTCATCCGAACAATTTAAAAAAAAAAAATATTTTTTAATTTAAATTTTTATTAGAGGTATCTGCATATCATAGTCCAAACCAATACAAACTTTGTTTAACGATTACATATTAAGTATCCAGGATTCCGGGGATCCAGTTACCAAAGTAGCTGGGGTCCTCCTTTATCGGTTACATATTAACATTACCTCTAATTATTTATTTATGTTTATAGATAAGAAAAATAAAGAAATAAAGAGAAGAAATTAGAAAAGTATGATAAACTATCAATAATACAACTTAGGAGATAGGTCCGTAGGTCAGAAAACATAACTATTCATCTAGTCCTGGGTTCAGGTTTCAGTCAGGCCTCCGTGCCGGCCCAGTCTACCCCTTCAAATAATCTATAAATGGAGACCATATTTTAGTAAATAATTCTGGTTTGTCAATTAAGACATATCTAATTTTTTCCAAATGTAAGGTCTTCGACATCTCCATAATCCACATCTTAATTGTGGGGGTTGCAAGATTTTTCCAAAATTTTAATATTAATTTTTTCCCAATTATTATACTGTAATCAAGGACATTTCTTTGGTTTGTTGTAAGTTTTAGGTATTGTTCTGATATGCCCATTATTATTAATTTAGGATCGGGATCCAGTTGAGTATTAACAACTACAGAGATTATTTAAAAAATATCCATCCAGTAATTTTTAATTTTAATATCGGAACAATTGAATGCAATTTAATTTTGTTATGACTTCAGGTGCAAATTCATGAAAAAATAAATAAACAAATTACTTAGAACTGACTGCCAGCAAGAACATAAGAAACTGGAGCAGAAGGAAGAACCACCCTCCACCGTGACCCTTGGGTTAGCACAGTAGCAGTCAGTGAAGCTGCTGCCTCACTACTCCTGCAGCCCAGGATCAATCCTGATCACTGGCCTAGCCTACCTTGGACCCGAATATTGCCTCTGTGACCACATGATTTTCCTCCAGATTCTTTCGTCCCTCCAGCATCCTAAAGATGTGCAGATTGGTGGGTTAATTGGCCAATGTAAATCATCCCTAGTGTGAAGATAAGGGGTGCAATCTGGGGCAGGATTGATGGGAATGAGGGGATAATAGGTTACAAGGAAGCAAGTTAGTGTGTGGGAATGGGTTTCATCTGTGAGCCAGCATAAACTCAATAGTTTGAAATGGTCTCCTATGTCATAAGGAAAATATAGAAAATATGAGGTGTGGTATGGATGGGCCTCTTGTGACTGCTCTGTAATTCATTATGACCATGGCTGATTCAATGTTGGCCTCAACATCTGTCAATCTCCATCTTTATTTTTTTTTGTACCCTAGAGATCTCAGGTGGCAATCATTGGTGCTACTCAAGGTGGAGATTGGCAGACATTTAAATTATAAGAAAGTCAGGAGGGTATAAGGACAGAGTGGGAAAGTAATGTGGCCAAGATTGAATCTGCCATAGTCTTACTGAATTACAAAGCAGACACAAGAGGCCCATCCATACACCTTCCATTTTCTGTAATTTCCTTATGACATCAGAGACCGTTTCAAACCATTATGTTTATGCTGGCTCACAGAGCAAATCCATTTCTTGAGTCGAGCCAATGATATCTCCTGAGATTCCTGGAGTAAAAAAAAAAATCACAGATTCATAATCTGAGGAGAAATTCCTTTTCAAGTCCATGGCACCCTCTTCAAATCTATATTCCCTAGTTCTAGATCATAGGGGAAATAATCTCTTGTCCTTATTGTCAATCCCACAGATTCCAGCATTCGTCATAAAGATTACCACTCATTCATCTATTCTCAAATGAATATAGCCCTAACTTGCTCAACCTTTTTTAATCCACCAACCTCTTGATCCAATTAATCAACTCCTCTGACTGTCTCCAAAGCAAGCACATCCGTCCTTACATATGAAAAATAAAACAGCGTGCAGTGATCCAGTAGATTTATCAATATCCTGTAAAGTTGCATCAAACCTACTTTTATGACCACATCCTTTGCAATAAAGGCCAGCAATTAATTTAGAGAGAACTTATAACTTATAACTTGGAACAAATAAAAGTAGTGCAATCACACACATTTAGTTCTGCTGTTTGGGTCATGTTGAAGAACTAGATGTGAATGCTATATTTCAAAACTGCTCATGCTTTTCTGGAGAATGATACAGGCAAAATATAAGAATGAATGATAAATCCGTGGAATTCTTACTCAGACCGCCTCTCTCAGAACAGATGTGCCAAGCTTACAAAAGATGTAATCGGGACAGATGGTACATAAAGTACATCAGAGACATTTTTATTCCTCGACTTTGAGTCATGTACTTTATACAATGAACTGGAAATGCATCGCTCTGTAATCATGAAGGAAAACAATCAACTGGAATCATCTCACCTCAGGTGGTGGCTCTTGATCATTTCTCCACGATGCATCTGAACCTTTATCCCTGTTTAAAGAAAAAAGGAATAGTCATTAAAAATGTTGAGTGCGACTCAACTGGTCATTCTTTTAAGCATTTGTCCAATATGGGACTAAAATTAAATAAAGAAAGGTTTCTTTTTAATAAAGTCCACCTCCAAATCTGCAGACATCAATGGACTTTACAGTAAAAGTCACACTTCTAAAGCATAGCGATCGTTATGATGTAGTTAAAGATAAGATCTGGAAAACAATTTTTACTGAGACCTCTGAGAATGCACATTTTTCTACCATAAAAGTTGTTAAAGAGTTCACAATTCCTTTAGACGTTACTTGTTGAAAAGGGAATATAGAATCAGTCTTGGTGGCTGTGCAAAAAAACAAAAACATGACTGCAATAAACCAAAGGCCTGTTCCCACGCTGGGAGATTAAACTAAACTCCTTTGGGAACATCTTTTTTTAAGCACCTCAATTCTCTATTGATATCTGATGAAATATTCATTCTAAGAAAGACTTTAATATTAAAATATTTGCTTGTAATGAAGATATTATACATGCACAATAATACATGTTGACAATGGAAATTTGCATTCATCTTTATTTCTAAGCAGCTCTGGGTGAAGTTTTAGTTTTAGACAAAGAAAAGTTAATGCCCCTGTCCCACTTAGGAAACCTGAACGGAAACCTCTGGAGACTTTGCGCCCCACCCAAGGTTCCCGTGTGGTTCCCGGAGGTTTTTGTCAGTCTCTCGAAAGTGGTTTCCGCTTCTTCTATGTTCCGGCGATTATTTCAAAAAATTAAAAACTGGCCGCGACTAAAAATAGGTTGCCGTTTTAAAAATCGGTAATTTTTTAGTCGAAGCCGGTTGCGATGCTAGTTGAAGGTGGTTGCCGGAGGTTGCAGGTAGTGGAAGGTCTTACCTTCCACTACCTGCAACCTCCGGCAACCACCTGCAACCTCCGGCAACCACCTGCAACCTCCGGCAACCACCTTCAACTAGCATCGCAACCGGCTTCGACTAAAAAATTATCGATTTTTTAAACGGCAACCTATTTTTAGTCGCGGCCGGTTTTGAATTTTTTGAAATAATCGCTGGAACATAGAAGCGGAAACCACTTTCAACCATTAGGGAGACTGACAAAAACCTCCGGGAACCGCACGGAAACCTTGGGTGGGGCGCAAAGTGTCCAGAGATTTCCTAAGTGGGACAGGGGCATAACAATCCCAAGATTTGCATGAAAACAAATTTGCTGTTTATCAAACTTAGGAACACAAAATGGCTGTGAAACCATCTCATTTATATTATAGTCTATGAATTTCAAAGATGAAGGGAACAAAAGCCATTATTACACAACATTTTCAATCAGTAGGACTGCTTTGCAGAATCACAATGATTATAGTACTAAAGGAAATCAACTGGTCCATCATGTTTAAGAAGGAACTGCAGATGCTGGAAAATCGAAGGTAGACAAAAATGCTGGAGAAACTCAGCGGGGGAGGCAGCATCTATGGAACGAAGGAAATAGGCAACGTTTCGGATCGAAACCCTTCTTCACACATCATGGCTGTGTTGTCAGTACATAAGAGCAGTTCTGTTTCTCTCACTACTGTCTTCTCCCCAAACCCTTGCAGAAAAAACCCTCCTTTCCTCTTCTCGTTATGGTTTTATCAGAAAGTAGCTATTGTTGCTGCTTCTTTTGATAGAAATGTCATTTAGAGTTGCAATCGACAGACTTGGAAGACCGCTTGGTACGTGCACAAAATTAGTAGCACAGCAGCAGCCCTACTGCAATATACCCTACCACCCATTTTTCTATCCCTTATCTATTTTCGCACTTGTCTAATGTCTCCTTAACTACATCTAAACTGTTTATTTCACCAATTACCCCAAGGCAGTACAACATGCATTCTTACTATTCTCTAAATAATTAGAGCTATGCATCCATCCACAAACAAATGGGCAACAGAATAAAAATATATGAACATTGCTTATTTGTTATTTCTCTTCAGGGCAAAATTGTGTTTTCATGAATGGGGTCATGGCTTCCCAAGTGCTGCTGCCCCAGGATGATACAAAAGTAGAATTGGTTTGCCACTGTTCACCAGGCTGATTAGCATTACATTACTAGTGCCAGTTAAAAGCTCTTTATGAACTTCAGTGAAAAATGAAGTCAACGTATTTAGTTTAGTTTTAGTTTAGAGATACAGCGTGGAAACAGGCACTTTGGCCCACCAAGTCTGTGCGGACCAGAGATCCCCTATCTACCACACACTTGGGACAATTTATATCTTTGCCAAACCAAATAATCTACAAACCTGTTCTTCTTGGAGTGTAGGGGGAATCCGGAGATCCCGGAGAAAACCCACGCAGGTCATGGGGAGAACGTACAACCTCCGCACATATAAACACCAGTAGTCAGGATCGAACCCGAGTCCCTGGCGCCGTAAGGCAGCAACTCTACCAATGCACCACCGTGCCATCGTGGATGAGAGGTGATTTTATAGAGGTGTACAAAATCATGAGAGGAATAGATCGGGTAGATGCACAGAGTCTCTTGCCCAGAGTAGGTGAATCGAGAACCAGAGGACATAGGTTTAAGGTGAAAGGGAAAAGATTTAATTGGAATCTGAAGAGTAATGTGTTCACACAAAGGGTGGTGGGTGTATGGAACAAGCTGCCAGAGGAGGCAGTTGAGGCAGAGACTATCCCAATATTTAAGAAATAATTAGACAGATGCATGGATAGAACACGTTTGGAGAGCCCAAATGGGGTAAACGCGGGCAGGTTGGACGAGTGTAGCTGAGACATGTTGATCAGTGTCGGCAAGTTGGGCTGAAGGACTTGTTTGCATGCTGCATCACTCTGTGACTCTAAAAAACATCTGGTCCAGGTCAATGTCATCTGTTCCTTTCCTTTCTCCCTCCTTGTCACCCATTACTGTACCCCATCCAACCTCCCCCCTCCCACCATCCCCCTCCCCTACCACAATGTATTCACATGATCTTCCTGGATTGATGAAACAAAAACATATCCCATTATCATCAGTTTATTTTTATGACAAGTCTATGAACAGTTTCTATTTACAGTATACATTTTAGCATTGTGCTTGACTTGGTTGGCATTATAATTCAAAATAGCTAGATCAACCCCAGCAGGGAATGGAATGTGAAATACCATATTTACTCTAATAAAGTTATAATAGCTCCCTTCAACTTTTTAATGATATAAACCTAAAAATAATCAACATTCAATCTATCACATTTCTGATTCATATTTTCTATGATTTCATTTAAGATTAATAACAATAGTTCCTTCAACTTAGTATTTTCCCATTTACAATGTGCCAAACAATCTTTTAAAAACATTTATGAAAATATAGGAAATGCTCACATCTGCTTCAACTCTTCGAGTATTGAAAGCCACTTATTCCTACCTTTCACTTTTCATCAAATGTAAGCAAATTCACCACATTTAAAGCTCTGAAATTGTATTTTCTCAAGCTTGTGTGTAACTAAAGGGGACAACATGCCTAAAGTCAGTGCTGTGTCAAGTACAAAAAAAGTAACTAATGAAGCACAAACTGTAGATTTATGTGAAAATATTGTATGAAAGGAAATAAATTGGCAATCAAAAAGAGTATGATTGGGAATCAAAAAGGTTCCACCCGAAACATCACCTATCCATGTTCTCCAGACATTGATGTCTTTCATTGATGCTACCTGACCCGCTGAGTTACTCCAGCACATGTTGTCTTTCATTAAATATCTGAATCATGTTTAAGTCACAAATTAAAACCAAAGGCAACAAAGAGAGTACAGCATCCAATAATGTTGAACAACAAAGAACTATTTTCAAATGTTATTGGTCCTGGAAATATTACAATATGGCAAACTGAATTAATTTACAGTTGTTGCCTATTGCTATTAATTTCACTCATTAATATGGCAGCATCCGGATCTTTGCAAATTAATATAATTTGAGAAGTTTTTGAGTGTTAGGATAGTCATGTTTGTGTAATGAAGTGGGCAACCTCAAGATATTTTGAAGTACCAATGCTTGTATTAACATTTATGATAACAGCACTTCAGCACTTCTAAGGAAAGAACTGATGAATTATTCACTTTTTCATGAAACTTCTTGACGTTAAAAATAAAATGAATATTCAATTATTGCAAAGTACCTCCAAAGCTTGAATTTTCATGGTCAATGTTATTTCTTAGAATTTTCATGGTCAATGTTATTTCTTAGAATTCTACGCATTTTCCATCTTAAAACCCCAATAAGTCCAAACAATTTGTTAATATGGCTAGAGGCACAATAGATTGCAGGCATTGGAATCTGGAGCAAAAACAAACTGCGAGAAGAACTCATTGGCTTAAGCAGCATCGGTGGAGGGACAATCAAAATTTTGGGTTAAAACCCTGCAGCAGGACTAAGAGTGTTGAGGGTAGATAGCCATTATATAGGAATGAGAGGGAAAGGTGGGGCATGATGGGTTGATGGAGCCAGGGGTTTTGGGAGGGGAGAGGAGGGGGCTTGGGAAGAGAGTTGGTGGGAAGTACAGAGATGGTAGATGATAGGTGGAATCAGATAAGAGAGGAATGATGAGCAATGGAATCAGGTGGGAGAGGATTTTGAGTCTTGGTAATTGGGGGGAGGGAGTGGTGAAAATGGAAGACAGAACATAGGAGGGAACAGGGTGGGGAGGGGAGGGTAATGAATTTACCTGAAAATGGAAAATTCAACGTCCATTCCATTGGGTTGCAGCCTACCCAAGTGGTGTTATGGATGAACGCTTCACAATTCTCAAAAAAATTCAATCCTCCTTATACTATAGTCAGATTATACATATACAGTCAAGAATTATGAATCCATTTAATTGGCACCTCGTAAATCTGGGTTGAGCGTTGCACTTATTTTTTTGATATTTATGTTTAGGAATGAATGGGCGATATCTGGGAGGTTTGCATGGAAGTATATCACAGGAGTTCAGAATTTAAGAAAACAGAACAAGCAAGAAAAGCATCTCTAGCTCTAAAGCATAACATTCAGTTCATCAATTCCAGGAGGAATGCAGAACCCTATGTTATAAATGCAGTAAATGTGAACTGCTGCAATTCTAAGTTTCGAGCCTCCCAGCAACACCATCAAGAGATGCACAGTGAATTCAGGGCTCGAAATTAGCGGTTGCCCGGGTGCCCCTGACCACTCAAAGCGCCGCCGGGCAACATAAACGCTGAGTCATTTTGCCCGACTTGGCAACCAGATACTGGTTTGTACCGAAGATAGACACAAAAAACTGGAGTAACTCCGCGGGTCAGGCAGCATCTCTGGAGAAAAAGAACGCGACGTGTTGTGTCGGTGACGGCTGTGTTGCGGGGCAAATATACTAGGTGCGGGGTGAGGAAGGGTCGGAGCGAATGACGGGCCCCGAACAGCGGCAGCAGCGGCCGCGACAGCGGCTCCATCTCCTCCTCCTCCCTGATAGCGGCCGCTGCTTGTTTCAAAACAAACCCTCCCGCACTCCGAGGCCGGGAGGAGGGAGGGAGGGAGGGAGGGGGCTGCGAAAAGCGGAGAGAGACAGAACCGGCCTGACTCTGGAAACCCACAGCTGGAGGCGTGCGGGAGGATTTGTTTTGAAACAAGCAGCGGCCGCTATCAGGGAGGAGGAGGAGGTGGAGCCGCTGTCGTGGCCACTGCTGCCGCTGTTCGGAGCCCGACATTCGCTCCGACTCGTCTGAAGCAAAGCCTCTAGTATCTTTGGTCTGAAGCAGCTGCACCAAAGATCTTATAGCTATAGGATCTCTGAGCTGCACCGCTCGGCCCCGCACCTTGCTGTTGGCTGGCGGAGGAGGGAGGCGGTGGTGAGGAGTTCCCAACGGCCAAGGCAGCGGAGCGATGTTGTCCGAGGAGCGCTGACCTTCCTTCCTCCCCACCTCGCTCCCTCTCTCTCTCTCTCCCTCTCTTGTACGCCCCCTCCACCCCCCCCCCTTATCCTGGGACCCCTCCACTCCATCCCGCACTGATCCCCATTACGCCCTCTATTCAGTCCTCACTGACATCCCCTGTGCACCCCCCCCCCATCTATTCATCCTGCGCTGATCACCCTATCCACCTCGCATTGATTCTCCTGCCACCCACCCCCCCATCCATCCTCCACTGGTTCCCCAATTCACCCTGTACTTACCCCTTTCCCATCCATCCTGCACTTCTCCTCCATCCATCCTGTACTGATCCCCCATCCATCCTGTACTAATCCATGCATTCATCCCGTACTAACCCACCCTCCATTTACCCTTCTCCCTTCCCCTCATTCATCCTGTAGTGATCCCCCATTCATCCTGCACAGACCCTCCGATCCACACTGTACTGACCCCCCCCCCATTCATCCTGCGCTGATCTCCCCCCCCCCCATCCATCCTGTACTGATCCTCCCATTCAAGAAGAATGGGGGGAACAGTCTGAAGAAGGGTCTCGACCCGAAATGTTGCCTATTTCCTTCGCTCCATAGATGCTGCCTCACCCGCTGAGTTTCTCCAGCACTTTTGTCTACCCCCATCCATCCCGTACGGAACCCCCCCCATTCATCACCACTGACATCCCCCGTGCTCTCCCCTCACTTTACCTACTCCAACCAACATGTACTAATTCACCTGCCTCAATCCATCCATTCTGCACCGACTGCCTTCTAACCCCCCCCCCCCCCCCCGCCATCTATCCACCCCTCCCTGATTCGCACCCCACACCCTCCCTGACCCTATTGTGCTGGAAATGTCTTCAGAGCGAACATTGACTATGTTTGATAACGGAATGCAATCAAATGTGTTTTAATTCCCAATGTTATTATTTGTTTTAATCCATAAAGATCAATTAATTAAATTGTGAACACATGAAACATTAAAACCGCAGTGTTCGATTGTCACTGCTGCCGTTGACACGTTATTACAGAATTCATTTTAACGGCAAATCAATGCTCTTAATATGGAGTATCAGTACTGTAGTTATTTAATGAGCAACATCCACAACTATACGTTGGATTTATCCAGGTTTTACTTCTACAGTCACTCATACACATCACAAATTTGGTCAGGAGATATTTCAGTTGAAATGTTAACGTTAATTCTGAAGTGTGAATGATGGAAACAGCGTTTATCAATACTTTTTTTAAAATCTGGTGCTTACTAACTGGGTATCTTCATTGCTGTTCACAACACGTACATTTAATCTGAATGTCCGGTAATCTTGACACCTTTAAATATATTACCAAAAGAACATTTGCTGCAGTTATGTCCTTTGGCCATCTCTTGTCAGCTAGTGTAATGTTTAACCTGTCAGATGGGTATAGTTGGTTTTATCAGCTATTATCATAAAATGCCTGTAGAAATGTCCTTGCAACCTGTATATTCTGTTGTGAATAAATTATGTGGGAAGCGAGAGTGTTTCTGTACCTAACGGCCCATGCTATGGCCATGTTATGGTAATTTTCGGTCCTTCACAGAAACATGCTTGCATCAATCAATCTGTAGTGTGCATGGTTAAGCATATATGTTACCATGGTGCACGATTTATTGACACAGGTTGATCATATGCTGAAAAATCCAGCCACATTGTTGTTTGGAAGTGGAAAGAACTAATAGAAATTGCATTAATTGCAATGTGTAAAAAGAGTTGAGATACTGTCTTATAATTGTGGGATATATCATGTCTTGATTGGTGAATATGTTTAGTTTGTGACTTTATTTGAGGCAGAAATAATATGTGAATGCTTCATTGAGTATAATTCCGACTGGTAACTAAGCACTTCGTCCAAGCACATTATCGCACACGTCATGCAAGCCATCTTAAATGACCACCTAAACTGTCAGTTG
Organism: Malacoraja senta; assembly: GCA_038087875.1. Taxonomy (NCBI): domain Eukaryota; kingdom Metazoa; phylum Chordata; class Chondrichthyes; order Rajiformes; family Rajidae; genus Malacoraja; species Malacoraja senta. The sequence continues at coordinate 267,351,679 of CM075977.1, read as the reverse complement.
GCAACCTAAAAAGCTACCAAGGTTGCCCGGCTGGCAACAGGGAAGAAAAGTTAAGCGAGAGCCCTGGAATTAAAGATTACATTTCAAACATGCAGAGGCTTTTTAGATTGTTACTGTCATGCACCCACAAGACGTAGTTTAGTGGGGTCCTTGAAGTTTACAGGGACTTGTTTATAGACTCAACATTTTATATTATTTTCCTCACATTGAAAATGCAGGTCTGAGGCATAGCTCCTGGTCCCATGTATGGACAACATTGTTATAGAAGCTCCAATGTGCTGTTGTGGCACTGAATCTTTAATACGCACAAATGACTAACATCTAGCCCAGTCCTAGACCAAGACACTACTGCATTAATGTTTTTGCCCAGTGGGTTCCCTCAAACATTCTGTAGTCTGGAAAAGCTTAACAGTTCAGCACCAAAATATTATTGTTTATACTTGAGTCCAATCAGTTTATACCTTCAACAGGTAACATTCATAAATCTGGATGAGCAAGGACATTCCTGTTATCACAAGGTCGGATGGGGAGATTTTCACTGATCATTGAAAATTAATTTGCTTTCTGTTCCATTCTGACATGAAGGAATGAGTTACTGCTTACAGAAGAACCAGGACAAAATTCTTCAGCAGATAAATGGCAAATAACATTCACAAATAACAGACAATGAACATCTCTGACAAGAGAGGCAAAAGGAACTGCAGATGCTGGTTTACAATACAAAGCACTGAAGTCAACGGGTAAAGCAGCATCTCTGGATGACATGGATAGGCAATAGTGAAGAAATTGTTGCGCACCCAGATCGGGGGGGTGAGTGGAAGGGGGGGGGGGAGTGGGCGGGGGTATTACCTAAAATTGTACAATTCAAAGTTTATATTGTTTGGTTGTAAGCTACCCATGTGGAATACGAGGTGCTGTAACTACTGCTTGTGTGTATTCTCACTCTGGTAACAGAGGAGGCCCAAGACAAAAAGGTCAGTATGGGAATGGAAAGGGGAGTTAAAATGGTTACCTACTGGGAGATCCAGCAGGCCCAGGACCAAGAGTAGGTATTTGGGAAAATGGTCACCTAGTCTGAGCTTGGTCTCGCCGATGTGAAGGAGATCACATCAGGCGCATCAAACGCAGTAGTTTAGGTTAGAGGAGATGCATGTGAAGCTCTGTCTCACCTAGAAGGGCTGCTGGGTTCCTGGATGTATGCGAAGGAGGAGGTGAAAGGACAGGTGTCACATTTCCTGCGTTTCGAGGGAAATGTGTTTGGGATGGGGCGATTTCAGTTGGAAGGAATGAGTGAAGCAAGGAGTTGCGGAAGGAGCGGTCTCTTTCCAAAGGGGTTGGTGATGGGAAGATATGACTGGTGGCGGGATCATGTTAAAAGTGATGGAAATGTCAGAGAATGATGTGTTGAATGCTGAGGCTCATGGATTGAAAGATAAGGACCAGGAGAACTCTATCCTTGTTCTGTCTGGGGGTAGGGGGAGAAAGAACAGAACTGTGGGACACAGAAGAGACACAGGTGAGTGATTCATCTATAACAGCATGGAGCAAACTCTCAGATGTCCTAGAGTGGAAAGCAACATCCTGGAAGTAGATACACAGACACTGAGAAATTGAGTGTAGCGGTGGAGCCCTTTCAAGATGAAGGTGGGGGGAGATGTACTCCAGATAACTGTGGGAATTACAAGGAACTGCACATGCTGGTTTACAAAAACAGACACAAAGTGCTGGAGTAACTCAGTGGGTCAGGCAGCTTCTCTTGAGAACACGGACAGACGATGTTTTGGGTTGGGACCCTTCTTTAGAGGGCTTCCACGGACATCAGTCGATAATCTGTCCCCTGTGAAGGAGAGAGATTGAGAAAGGAGAGAAATTGGAGTTAGACCAAGTGAATTTGAGGGCAGGGCGGAAGTTAGTGGTATAATTGATGAAAGCAACAAGTTCTGTATGGATGCAGGAGGCCGCAACGATGCAATAGTCAATGGAGCGAAGAAAGAGTTGGGGGATGGTGCCAGTCTACCTTTGGAACAAGGACTGTTTAAAGTAACACAAGGACAGACATGTCTGAGGTCCAAACGGGTCCTCATGACTACATCTTTAACTTGAGTCAAAAGAGAAATTGTTGACAGTGTGGACAAGTTCTGCCAGGTGGGGAGTGTGTCACTAGAGGAGATATGATTAGGTCTCTGAATGGGGAAACCTCAAATAAGAGTGCCAGCAATCTCCCTGGGCATGTCACAGAGAAGTCACTTAATTGGTCCAACCACATCAAGTTCAAAGATGACAAAAGTAGGTCAGAGGCTAAGCAATCCGCAAATCACTTCCTGACACTTTTTTTTTACAGTAGCTGCAAATATTATTAAATACTTGCTCACTTGCCAGGATGAGAGCAATGCAAACAGCATTTAAAAGGTTTGACAGGATCCAGGACCATGCAATCCACTAGACTGGTACCCTATCCATCATCTAAAATGCACACTCAAGTCTGAAGAAGGTTCTCGACCCAAAACGGAGTCTGAAGAAAGGTCTCAACACAAAACGTCACCCATTCCTTTTGTTCAGAGATGCTGTCTGTCCCGCTGAGTTACTCCAGCATTTTGTGTCTATCTTCTGCTTAAACCAGCATCTGCAGTTCCTTCCTACACATAAAATGCACGCTTTCTCCATTAAAAGTATGAGCAAAGCTACAAAATGATCTGCAACAACTCACCAAGGGTTCTTCAGCAAACCTTTCCAAGTCCATAATCTCTGCCTATAAGATGGGCAGCAGGACCATGAATACACTACCACTAGCAAGACTCTCCAAATTGCACATGATATGAATCTGATTACTCACCACCTAACTGGATGTAAGTAATATTTTTGCCATATAGTAAATGCAATGGTTGCTAGGAACAAATCCTCTTGTTATGTTTTACACAGCCTAAGTAAAAGAGTTTAAATCATGTAGTAAGTTATATTACGATTGTTCATTATGCTAAAGAAAACAACAAAAATGTCATCCTATTGGTATATTATTGCCATGCCTACCAGTATATAGTGAATAAAATTGTATGCTGTGCAGTCAAATCTGTATATCTAAAAGAGAGAGAGAGAGAGAGAGAGAGAGAGAGAGAGTGTGTGTGTGAGTGTGAGTGTGAGTGAGTGTGAGTGTGAGTGTGAGTGTGAGTGTGTGTGTGTGTGTGTGTGTGTGTGTGTGTGTGTGTGTGTGTGTGTGTGCGCGTGTGTATAATCACATCTCGAAAAAAACGACGCGCTAACGGCAACATTTTTACATATTCCGATATAAATTTTTCCCGTGGAGTCCGAAATCGCCTTATCTGAAAATGTCATGCTTTATTACTGAAAATGTTCAAAAATCTGACAAAACTTTGAATTTAAAAACCACTGTCTTTCGCTGATGACGTCACAATGGGTCTGCGTGCCCTTCTTCCTCAATCCGTTATTCAGGACTCTGCCCGCCTCTCGCTCCAAAAGACGCAGAAAGAACAAGCAAGTCGGACCTGCCCCGCCAAGTCCACGTCCCCGCCTCTCTGCCCTCGTTGAGCTGTTGGGTCCTCGGGTCGGGTCCTTGGGTCAGGTCCTCTCTCTCTGCCCCCCCCCTCTCTCTGCCCCCCCCTCTCTCTGCCCCCCCCTCTCTCTGCCCCCCCCTCTCTGCCCTCCCTCTCTCTCTCTCTCTCTGCCCCCCTCCCTCTCTCTGCCCCCCTCCCTCTCCCTCTCTAGCCGCGCCTGCGAGTTGGGGGTTTGCGTGAGTGGATGGGGCGGGGGATGGGGTATCAAGAGGGGTGGTTAGTGTGTGTGTGTGTGTGTGTGTGTGTGTGGGGTGGTTAGTGTGTGTGGCGACGCAGGCCGTCCCCCCCCCCCCCCCCCCCCGCAACCGTGCGTTGAGGGGACGGGACCCAACGAGTCCTACTTGGTCTAGTAATATTATAAAATTAATTATCAAGAATAGATAATTGAACCTCTCTTTTTAATTATTGGTCAACTGCCCTGTAAGTAATTCCTCTTCCAGGCTTTATTCCAAAATGCAGGAGCCATGAAGAGGAGTTCATGTTTCAGGCTAATGACCTTCCATCAGTACAGAATAAAGCTAAATAAATAAAATGTTTAAAATTGCAGAGAAGGGACATGGATAGAGAGAATCCTGGGAATGACTGTGTTAGAGTGGGTGATGATTGTTGATGATGCTGGTTGAGAGTGGTGAAAGCTTGTCAGTCGTAACTGATCTGCCCGGAGGAGACATAAATATAAGATCAATGAAAACAGCTCAGGCAGAAAGGAACAAAATATCCCTCAACTGTGATATATAAAACACTAACGAAGCTGACTGAGTGGAGATAGAAAACGAGTTCATTTTATGGGTTGATAATGTTTTGTTAGAACCAACCAGTTTTGATACAAAATACAAAGTGCTCGAGGAATTCAGCGAGTCAGGCATGATCTATGGAGGAAATGGACAGGTGACCTTTTGGACGGGACCATTCTCAAGACTCTGCCTGTCTATTCCCTCCACGGATGTTGTTCCTCCAGAACTTTGAGTTTTTGCCCAAATTTGCAGCATCATCAATTCAATGTGTCTTCAGTTGTGAAGTTACAAACTGGGAAAGCAGATTATCTGAAATTGTTTCATTCAACGTCAAGTCCCAAAGACCGTGATAGGCCAAGTTGGAAGATGAAAAAAAGAAATATGTCAAGGAGGTAGAAAAACAGAAGATGCCAAAGTCATAGTGCAATGGAGAACAAAAAAGACCACACTTTGAGTCGGAGATAGGCATAAAATGTTGGAGTGAGTCAGCGGGACAGGCAGCATCTCTGTCTGTGCTGCCTGTCCCACTGAGGTACTCTAGCAATTTGTGTCTATCTTTGGTTTAAACCAGCATCTGCAGTTCCTTCCTACACATGCTTTGAGTCGGGTCAGCTTGAGCATTAGGGTGAATGTTCAGCTGCCTTCAGGGGCAAAGGAGAAATTGTCCACCTGGAACATGGGACAGAAGCTATAGTGGTGAAATGAAACGTGCCACAATACCAGAGAAATATGATTGCACAGACAGACAAAAACATGCAAAACATCTAGGCTATTTGCTTTCTTGAGTGAATGTCTTCGGCTGATTTATTCATTTTGAACAGATAAACATTTCTAGTTATCAGTACATTTCAGTTTTGATGAAAAGTCATTAATTTGCATCATTAACTTTCTCTCTGCGCAATTATTTATGTAGCTGTAAAGTGTTTCAGGCATTTTCTGCTTTAATTTCAAGTTTCCATCATATACAGTTTTTTGTTTTCTGCTTTTCAAACTATGGTGAGACTTTTTATCTTCACGATCTTTTTCTACTGTGTTTCAGACCAATCTCTCTTCAGGTTTAGTTTAGTTTAGAGATCAGCATGGAAACAGGCCCTGCAGCCCACCAAATTCACCTTGATCAACTATCACCTGTACACAAGTTCTATGCTATCCCACTTTCACATTCTACACACTAGGAGTAGCAATGTTACAAAATCTTGAGATTTTAAAAATCAAGTCTGCAATTTATCTCATCAGATAAAGCATAAAAAGAAGTTCAATTTGGCACCTAATTCACTTTCATATCTTTAGTATTAAAAAAGTTATGGCCATTTTCATACTCGGAAATTAGCATCTTGTTCCCCATTGCTTTTCCATTGACTTAACACAAAAGCTGTGATCGAGGACAGTCAAAAGCCCATAACTTTCTTAAAAATTAAGAGAACTGAATGAAATGTTCAGTTATTATAGATTGAAGCATTCTGAAACAAATATAAAACATCTTACTTGGATGACCTGAAATTAAAGCATATAATTAGTTAATTACCTAATTGTAGCTAATTACAAAATTGACCGTTGTGACGGAAATAGTAATAAACACCCAGACTGCCATGAAAATTCAAAAATGTGATATTCTCAAGATCAGAACTTTAATATTATTGTATAATATGCTGTAAGTCTGTAACAGATAGGTAAATAAATTACAATTTCTAGCAATAGACCAAGTCTTTATGGAGAAGATCAGTTGCTAGCTGGTACATTGGCATATCATAATCAGTAGCATCATCATACTTCCTCAGATTGTAACCAATAAGCAACTCTGTACACCTTGTTTTTCCTCAACTTTTCAATTTTGGCATTGTAAACTACAAGTTTTTGCTCTTCAAACCACACATGACATGCCTTTCTGTCCACTACTTTCCCATTAAGAATGTCCTGTAGATTCCATTTCTTAAGAAAAGGATAATTTTTTTTAATAGCCTAAGTATCCAAATAACAAACTAATCCCATTCACACAAGAATTCTCAATATAACATGATTTTTAAATCTCACTGTCATGAATTTATATCCCAGATGGAAGGAATTTAATGTTTAATTCCCATAAATTAATCTAGAAACATCCTCCCAAAATATAATCAAATTATTGTTTTTTGCACAATACATGTGACTCAAACTGTTGTGAATATTTAGTTTTAAAATAATGATCATGGAGAGAGAGAGAATAACACAGAATATAGACAATTTAGATGGCTTATCTAAAAACAAAATGGGTATTTTAATTATCTTGCTTCTGGAACGCAATAGATTGGAACGTTGCATTTGCAGTGAATTTGAACCCCATATCGGCAGGAAAAACACTGCCGGTTCGTATGGGGCCCAAATCACATTTTCGCAACGTAACATTAGATTAAAGCCATCCCAAGAAGCAAGATTATATATAAAATAAACGACTTACACTCTGTTTCGTCCCGTTCTTGCGATCCGTCACGTTGTAGGCGTTGAGGGCGTTCGAAGTCACTTTTTATTTTAATCCAAATATTAAATTGTCCAGCGATTTAAAAAAATATATATAGCGCGAACGGGAGGCGGATCGATTATTCTTCAGCAGCTTAGCAGCCCGAGGAAGTCCGCCTCCGATAGGCAGTACAAAACGGCATTTTAATCCTGCCCCCCCCCCCCCTCAAAGGTGCCAAAGTCGAGCACACGGCCAGTGGCAGAACTGCAGCGCCACTGAAGGTAAGTTTTGTAACATCGCTACTAGGAGCAATTTACGGAATCCAATTAACCTACAAAACCTACACATCTTTGGAATGTGAGCGGAAACCAGAGTACCCGGAGAAAACCCACGTGGTCACAGGGAGGATGTACAAACTCCTCGTAGACAGCACCCATAATTAGGATCTAACCCGGGTCTCTGACACTGCGAGGCAGCAGCTCTACCGCTGCGCCACTGTACTGCCAAATTACATTAAAATATGTCATGTAATGCAAGTGTGAAAGTTCCCTCAACTCTTGTCTGACACGTCTATCAATAATTAATTACCTACAATTCTTTCAATTTCCCCTCCCTCCCACAAGCACACACAAAACCCTAGTTACTGATCTTTATGTTAAGGGTGAAAAGCAATGAAAAAATCCATGCAAGAGAATTAAAAATGGTACAAAGTTTAACTGTCTCTTTGCGCATGGGTGAACCATGTTTCTTTCTAAACTGCTATTAGAGCTGCTTTGTGTTCTGACCATGAACTTGAAAATGTTACAACTTTCCTGCACTTTCTACCCTGCTTTCAAACCTTTTCCCTTCCTTAGCTTCACAATCACATTCTACCTCTCTATGTAAAGAAATTAAATTAGGTAAGTCTACTCCATTAAACTTATTCACCTTCGACAACACTTACAATTTCTGTTTGTGCACCATCGCATAAATAAATAACAAACATATATAGTAACTCAATGCAAGCAGAATTGACTTGAACAAGTCTCTCTGAAGCAAGTCAACTGATTTGTGTACTGAATTTTAAAATGACTTGGCTGGTGCATGACAACTACACAACGCCATAGTAAAAATATTTCTTGATAACTCGGCAAAATATATTCTGCTGCATTTTTAGATAAGTATTTTGCAAAACAAATTTTAAGACAATTATTTGGACCAATATGTCAGACAAATAGGCACACAACCCTGATATCCACATCTTTGATGTAACCAATCAAAATGGACAAAAAAAGCACTAAAAATAGGCGAAAATTTAAAAGGTTACATTCAATCGTCATTTTAAAATGTGCCTTTCTATATAACCTATATACTGAACAACATTATTTCAAGGGTCCCGACCCAAAATGTCACCTATCCATGTTCTCCAGACACGCTGCCTAATCTGTTGAGTTACTCCTGCATTCTGTGTCTTTTATAAAACTCTGTGTCATTTCAATTTTGATTATTTGAAAACAAATAGAAAATATTTTCAGTATATTGTTCACCCAGAGGGTTGTGAATTTATGGAATTCTCTGCCTCAGAAGGCAGTGGAGGCCGATTCACTGGATGCATTCAAAAGAGAGTTAGATAGAGCTCTTAGGGCTAGCGGAATCAAGGGACATGGGGAGAAGGCAGGAACAGGGTACTGATTGTGGATGATCAGCCATGATCACATTGAATGGCGGTGCTGGCACGAAGGGCCGAATGGCCTACTCCTGCACCTATTGTCTATGTATCTATGTATCTATAATTAATAATTTATCATTTCAGTAAGCTTAACAGCCTGAGCAGGATACACATACATTCTCGTGACTCCAGATTGTCAACTGGAGTCAGGAACTTTGGGTGTGTTACGCGACTATGACAAGATGATGTTTCAGAAAATGAACTTTGAGTAGATGAGACACTCTACTATGACAAATGCTAGAAATATCACTAATTAGAACAAAGGAATTTCCCTTTGTAATTAAAATGGGCAAATGTGCATGAAGTATTAAAATTAAATGGGCCTCCTAAAACTTTCATCATTAAGGCTCCCGTTCAAATAAAAAGTATCTAGTGTATAAGCAATACAGTCACATTTATTCTAATATCGAAGGTGGATATGTCCTGGACCACCCATATCGAAGCAATGGCCAAGAAAACACACCAACGCCTCTCGTCCTTAGAAGGCTTAGGAATTTCAGCATGTTCCCACCAACATCTACAAATGTGCCATAGAAAGCATTTTATCAGAATGCATGGTTTGGGAACAGCTCCATCTAAGACCGCAAGAAATTGCAGAGAATTGTGGAGGCAGCCCAGTCCATCACACAAACCAACCTCCCTTCCATCTACACATCACGCTGCCTCGGCATGGTCACCAGCATAATCAGGGATGAGTCTCACCCTCGGTCACTCACTCTTCTCTGCTCCCCCATCAGGCAAGAGGTACAGAAGTGTGAAAATGCACACTTCCAGATTCAGGAACAGTTCTTCCCAGCTGTTATCGGGCAACTGAGCCATTCTACCACAACTAGAGAGTGGTCCTGGGCTACTATCAACCTCACTGGAGACCCTCAGACTATCTTTAATCGGACTTTACTGGAATATCATGCACAAAACATTATTCCCTTTATCATGTATCTGTACACTGTGGTCATGTATAGCTTTCTGCTGACTGGCCTGCTGATTGCAATCATGCATAGTCTTTCTGCTGACTTGCTGACAACAAAGACGTTTCACTGTACCTCAGTATACGTGACAATAAACTAAACTAATTCAAGCATCTTCCTCCAGAAGTATGCCAGATCAAAAGATGAATATTGAATTTGCTGGTGCAAGGATAGGAGAAAAGAATAGGGCGTAAAATGTAGAATAGATATTGAAGACAAAAGGGTACAAACATACATTATAAAATAATGTGGATTGAAAGGACACAGAACAGCACCTAGCATAAGGAAACCCCGTGTTAACAAAGTAATATGGTGTGCTTCAGAATTCAAATTCCAACACTGCAATTGGGGAAATTGAATATTTACATTAAATATCAGGATCTAAAATAAAATAATGTAAAGATTGCCAGACTGGGATTTTCAGATTTAAATGATTGGTGTGCCTCTGTCAGTGGCAATCTTACCTCAAAGGCATCCTCAAGTCCAACTCGAAACATGAGCACAATAATCTAAATTGACACAATGCAATAAGGAGGTGGTATTACACTGTCAAGAGATCTTGTTTGTTAGAGACGGCATTAGTTCATGGCCTCATACACCTTGTGTAGGAAGGAACTGCAGATGCTGGTTTACACCCGAGATAGACATAAAATGCTGGAGTAACTCAGCAGGGCAGGCAGCATCTCTGCAAAGAAGGAATGGACGACATTTCGGGTCGAGACCCTTCTTCAGACTGAGAGTCTGGGGAGAGGGAGACACAGAGATATGGAAGGGTAAGCTGTGAAAATGAGGCATCAATGTTTCTTGATTATGCACTAGAGGAAGCAAGACATTTTCGTTTCTGAGCAGTCTTCAGTGGCACCAAGAAATCAAGAATGAATTTTTAAAAAGGCAGAGAAACAGAACCCTTAAAAAATAACAATACAAATGGAATTATTTGAAGAATAACGCTGAAAAGTGAATATCAAAGGAACTCTGGTGGGGCTTTAATTATTGCGTACATCGGCCAAATCATAATGCAAATTCGGGACACAGCATGTATTCGGGAAACAGCAACTGAATACCCCTAGACCTTACTTAGAATGATGAGATACAAATTAATTACTTTGTAATGAAATCACAAGGGAAAATGATCACAAAACAGTAGATTGTTTTTACTACACCGTCCAAGAAAGAAATAGATTAAATATGACTGTGCTAACATACCAGAATAAATAAACAAAATATTTAAAGATAAAATTCAAAATTATCAGATCTATATTCCACTGATAAAGAAACATCATGCAAAATAAGATTACATTTAGATTTAGATCACCTTCCTTTTTTAAAATAAAATGCTTAATATCACAATGAAAAGTAAATTTGAGGACGGGAAATATTTGACTAAAATAATTGAAAAGATAAATGATGTGCAAATTGTCAAGAAACATAATAAAAGGATCGCAGGGGCTACAGCAACAATGAAAACAAAAAGAATGCAACCGATGGAGACAAAAGCAGGAGAAATTAAAATAAGGAATAAGGCCATGGCTGGATCAGTGAGCAAATAATTTGTATCTGTGTTCATTGCAGGAGATACTAGTACAGTAAAAAAAAAAATTGAACAATCTAAATGATAGAGAGGAAATGAATGCTATCAGTATCACTGAAGAGAAAAGGGGAAGTATACCAGGCAATCTCCTGGGCCTGATAAGCAGCATGCCAGGATTCTGAAAGTAGCTGCAGAGATGGATGCTGCATTTTCCATTATCTTCCAAAGTTTCCTCAATTCTGGGACAACAAATGTAACACTACTATTCAAAAAATGGATCGAGGTTTAAAAATAAAAAAGTGTGTGTGGGTGTGTTGGGTTCGCGCGCGTGTGTCAAGTCAATTCACAGAGAGAGACACAGAGAGAGACACAGAGACAGACAGAGACAGAGAGAAAAACAAACAAAGAAACTGGTTAATTCCTATTTTCTTCCAAACACTAGGCCACAGCGTTCCCATTTTCACACATCCTACTCACATTTTTCCCGTCGAGGCGATAAACATCTTCCCGTCGCATTCCAACCTATATTTCCAAAGTTATTAATCGTTTAAAGTTTTAAAAACAATCCGAAAACTCACCCATTTCAGAAACAAAACCCGAGTGATGTCACAATGCACTCACAAGGCAGGACGGGACACTCCGGGAGGGAGGAGCACTCCAGCGCTCGCAGTGAACGAGGAATGGAGGCGGTTCCCGACGCCCGGTGGGGAGGGTGGTGCTGGAGCTGGAGTGAGGGCCGAGCCCGGGTCTTGGGATGGGGCCGAGACCGGGGCCGAGAAAGAAGCCGCCGCTGGAACCAAGGATGGGCCTGAAGATGAAGTCGGGGCCTGCATTGGAACCCAGGCTGCAGCCGAGCTGACAGCTGGAGTCTACAGCCAGGGCCGGGCCGAGAACCAGGCCGAGTTCCAAGCCCTGGCGCTGCTCTATTGTAAATAGCTGCGGTCCCAGCACTGAGCCTTGTGTACCCCACTAGTCACTGCTTGCCATTCTGAAAGGGACCAGTTAATCCCTACTCTTTGTTTCCTGTCTGTCAACCAATTTTCTATCCAAGTCAGCATCCTACCCCCAATACCATGTGCTCTAATTTTGCCCACTAATCTCCTATGTGGGGACCTTATTAAGTGCTTTCTGAAAGTCCAGGTACACTCCATCTACTGGCTCTCCCTTGTCCAATTTCGTAGTTACATCTTCAAAAAATTCCAGAAGATTAGTCAAGCATGATTTCCCCTTCGTAAATCCATGCTCTCTCGGACCAATCCTGCTGCTGCTATCCAAATGTGCGGCTATTTCATCTTTTATGGTTGACTCCAGCATCTTCCCCACTACCAATATCAGGCTAACTAGTCTATAATTCCCTGTTTTCTCTCTCCCACCTTTCTTAAAAAGTGGGATAACATTCGCTACCCTCCAATCCACAGGAACTGATCCTGGATCTATAGATTAATTAATGAATTCATGGTGCTGATACAATGCATTCATCACTATTCAAATGCAATAGCACAACAAATATGAGAATATACTGCTGATGCTTATCTTGGTACCTGAAAGAATGCACACACATACATGCTAAGATTAATGGTCGTGACTCTTAAAGGACACCAGTGTTATTCAGACAAGGTAGAGGTTATCTGTTTTTCTGATTATTAAGATTCAGAAAAGAATCGGTCATGTCCTATTAATCTGTTTTGTGTCTTTCCAAGGTTATCTGCAGATAGCTCAACCCAACCGCCATCCTAATCAATACATTTCCAGATAGCTCAACCTAACTTCACCATCCTAATCAATAGGAGCCTGCAAAGGTGATTTTCTCAGGCATTTCCAGTATCAGTAGATATAACTGCCTGGTTGCAGAAGTCAATCTTCAACATAATTAGATTTCCCTAGAAACCTCCTTCTATGATTCTTCTCATCAAACTGCATTGGATTCAATGTGCATAATTTCAACGGAATTACTGCAGTTTCAAAGGTGCTGGCCAGTTTAAAAAAAAACTAATAACACACCATTAGTGCTCTCTCATTGGAATTGCTCAGTCCAGGCAATTTGTTTAAAATACATGAAATTATGTATAAATTATGGGTATAAAATCATGAGAGGAACAGATTGGGTAGATGCACATAGCCTCTTGCCCAGAGTAGGTGAATCGAGGACCAGAGGACATAGGTTTAAGGTGACGGGGAAAAGGTTTAATAAGAATCTAAGGGGTAACATTTTCACACAAAGGTGGGTGGGTGTATGGAACAAGTTGCCAGAGGAGGTAGTTGAGGCCGGGACTATCCCAACATTTAAGAAACAGTTAGACAGGTCCATGGATAGGACAGGTTTGGAGAGATATAGACCAAACGCGGGTAGGTTTTAGTTTAGTTTTAGAGATACAGCGCGCAAACATGCCCTTCGGCCACCGACTCTGCGCCGACCAGCGATCCCTGCACATTAACACTATCCTACACACACTAGGGACAATTTACACATACACCAAGCAAATTTACCGATCAACCTGTACGTCTTTGGAGAGTGGGAGGAAACCAAACATCTCGGAGAAAACTCACGCGTTCACGGGGAGAACATACAAACTCCATACAGACAGCACCCACAGTCGGGATCGAACCCGGGTCTCTGGCGCTGTAAGCCAGCAACTCTACCGCTGCGCCACCGCGCCACCCGAGTTCCTCGGACACCTGATACAAGCGAGTCAATGCTGCCTGATCCGCTGAGTTACTCCAGCATATTGTGTCTATATTTGGTAAGACAACTTGTTACCATTTAGAAAATAACATATCCCATGTGGATTTCCACTAGTGTAGCTGGGACATGTAGGCCGGAGGGCCTGTTTCCACACTGTATCACTCTATGACTCTATACATCCTATATTCCAAAGAGCAAAACTAATCATTCAGGCAATTCTCTTACAACATGTGTTTCCATAACACAAATTGACTATCATTCAAGTGATGAATTAAGGAACACAACTGGCATTATGCAGGCCAAATTAGTTAAAACGCAATTTTGATTGACACTGGAGAATCACTTAAAAATTACACCGGAAATGGACAAGCAGAAAATAAAAGCTGTCCTGTTTCTTTGTAGCCTCCCAACAGTAATCAGTCACCAAGAACATTGCTGTTACTTTAACCACATGTCACCACTGAAATTGAGAAGCAGTTTATTTTATTGATAATTGTGCAACGAGATTCTATTAAACAATGTAACATAGCCTTTGGTATGTTAATAAATGTATTGCTATTGAAAGGATGAAAGGATGCATATTCTTGAAAATACTACTGGGAAAATATGTTGTTATTGGGAGCCTGAAACTCTCCCTAACCCCCTTCCCACCCCCACCCCAATAACACGTTTTCTTAGGAATATAATTAATGCATTATAGCAGAACCACCAGGCCATAAAAATATTGAACGTAACATTGGCAAACAGGATGCTGGCAAGTTTAGGATCTGCCATATTCAATGTTTTTCTTTGTGAACTGAGACTGACTAACATGCATGGGTATACAGTGGCTTGCAAAAGTTTTCATACCCCTTGAACTTTTCCACATTTTGTCACGTTACAACCACAAACGTAAATGTATTTTATAGGGATTTTATGTGATAGACCAACACAAAGTGGTGCATAATTGTGAAGTGGAAGGAAAATGATACATGGTTTTCAAATTTTTTTACAAATAAAAAACTGAAAAATGTGGCGTGCAAAAGTATTCAGCCCCCCTGAGTCAATACTTTGTAGAACCACCTTTCGCTGCAATTACAGCTGCAAGTCTTTTGGGGTATGTCTCTACCAGCTTTGCACATCTAGAGACTGAAATTTTTGCCCATTCTTTGCAAAATAGCTCAAGCTCAGTCAGATTGGATGGAGAGCGTCTGTGAACAGCAATTTTCAAGTCTTGCCAGAGATTCTCAATTGGATTTAGGTCTGGCCTTTGACTGGTCCATTCTAACACATGAATATGCTTTGATCTAAACCATTCCATTGTTGTTCTGGCTGTATGTTTAGGGTCGTTGTCCTGCTGGAAGGTGAACCTCCGCCCCAGTCTCAAGTCTTTTGCAGACTCTAACAGGTTTTCTTCCAAGATTGCCCTGTATTTGGCTCCATCCATCTTCCCATCAACTCTGACCAGCTTCCCTGTCCCTGCTGAAGAAAAGCATCCCCACAGCATGATGCTGCCACCACCATGTTTCACAGTGGGGATGGTGTGTTCAGGGTGATGTGCAGTGTTAGGTTTCTGCCACACATAGCGTTTTGCATTTAGGCCAAAAACTTCAATTTTGGTCTCATCTGACCAGAGCACCTTCCTCCACATGTTTGCTGTGTCCCCCACATGGCTTGTGGCAAACTGCAAACGGGACTTCTTATGGCTTTTTTTTCAACAATGGCTTTCTTCTTGCCACTCTTCCATAAAGGCCCGATTTGTGGAGTGCACGACTAATAGTTGTCCTGTGGACAGATTCTCCCACCTGAGCTGTGGATCTCTGCAGCTCCGCCAGAGTTACCATGGGCCTCTTGGCTGCTTCTCTGATCAATGCTCTCCTTGCCCGGCCTGTCTGTTTAGGTGGACGGCCATGTCTTGGTAGGTTTGCAGTTGTGCCATACTCTTTCCATTTTCGGATGATGGATTGAACAGTGCTCCGTGAGATGTTCAAAGCTTGGGATATTTGTTTATAACCTAACCCTGCTTTAAACTTCTCCACAACTTTATCCCTGACCTGTCTGGTGTGTTCCTTGGGCTTCATGATGCTGTTTGTTCACTAATGTTCTCTAACAAACCTCTGAGGCCTTCACAGAACAGCTGTATTTATACTGAGATTAGATTACACACAAGTGGACTCTATTTACTAATTAGGTGACTTCTGAAGGCAATTGGTTGCACTGGATTTTATTTAGGGGTATCAGAGTAAAGGGGGCTGAATACTTTTGCACGCCACACTTTTCAGTTTTTTATTTGTAAAAAAATTTGAAAACCATGTATCATTTTCCTTCCACTTCACAATTATGCGCCACTTTGTGTTGGTCTATCACATAAAATCCCAATAAAATACATTTACGTTTGTGGTTGTAACGTGACAAAATGTGGAAAAGTTCAAGGGGTATGAATACTTTTGCAAGCCACTGTACTTCCAGATCTTTTAACCCATTGGATAACTGTCATATAGTCCTGGTTTATTCATTTCAACTCTTTCTAGCCTACCGTCTCATAGCCCAGACCAGTGGTTCAGTCTATTCCTATACTTGGACGTATAATTCAGATATTATTTTGCAAATTCTCAAATAATCAAAATATTTATCATCTTGCATGAAAACACAATTAATCCTACTTCATGCTTATCGGGATGAAGGGATGAGTGGAAGGTAGTTTTGGAGATTGTGCAGTCCTTCAGTTGTTTATTTAGGAATCTTTTGGACTAGCAATCTGCGCCGCTTCATCTTTTTACCAGTGTGAAGTTGTGCATTACTGGATAATACAAAGCAGTTTATCCACAGAATTTTGAAACACTGCTTGCAAGTTGGCAGGAACTTGCAGTTAGAAGTAAAGACGGCAGTGGCACAGCAGTAGAGTTGCTGCCTTACAGCGCCAGAGACACGGATTTGCTCCAGACCATGGCTGCTGTCTGTACGGAGTTTGTACATTCCCCCTGTGACCGCGTGGGTTTTCTCCGGGTGCTCCGGATTCCTCCCACATCCCAAAGACGTACAGGTTTGTAAGTTAATTGGCTTCAGTAAAATTGTAAATTGTTCCTAGTCTATGTGTAGCAAAGTGTTAATGTGTGTGGATCACTGGTTGGCATGGGTTCTGTAGTCAAGGGGCCTGTTTTCACACTGTATCTCTAAATTTCAAAAAACACTAGATATAAGTGTGGGAATACCTTCACAATGTGGAGAGTAGGGACTCAAGAAGATAGCAGCTTCTCGTGGGTATTTTGGGATGAAGGTAAATGTGGGACTTATGAGTGGCAATCTTAAGGTAGGCGAATAAAATGTAATTCTACATAGTTAAACTAAAGTACGTCTCAACAATGTCTATTTCAGGAAGTCTGATACCTCATCTCATGACATCAATTCATTCTCTTCAATGTTTATGGGGGTTTTCCGTTAACAGTCAGTTGTAGACCTTTCATCACCACTTCAGGGACATTTATTTTGTTCACCTCATTATTTCAGTAATACCACGCCATAATAAACCTCGGCACAATCTCATTAAATCTCTCAAGGGCTGTTATAATACTTCTATTTACAATCAAAATTGAAGAGCACCATTTTCTACCCTGCCATTCCAGTGTGCACTTGCTTATAAGTGATGTGAATACAAATGGCATTGACAAAACCTAGCAAGACAAAAAAAAATTGCAGTTTACATTAGAGCATTTCAGTTAAATCAGTATGATTGCATTTGGAACCTGTATGACAAATCACAGAATGTTTATAGGAAGCAATCGGGAAGGCAAATTATATGGGGTTTATTAATTGACAAAAGGACTGGAGTATAAGAAAAAAGATACCATATGCAAGTCTTCAGACGCTTGGTGAAAGTCCACCAGGTGTATATGCCGTGCAGTGTTGTATACATTAATCCATTATTTTTTATCTGTACTTTCTCTGTAATTGTAAAAGTGTAACACTGTAAAACTATATTCTGCACTCTAGTATTTTTCCCTAAGCACTTGCTTAGGGCTTGATTATACACATGAATTATACACATTAATATGATTTGACTGGAGAGCACGCAGGTGGCACAGTTGGTGGAGCTGCTGCCTCACAGCACCAGAAACTTGGGTTTGATCCTAACTCGAGTGATGTCTGTGGAGTTTGCACGTTCTCCCTATGACTGCGTGGGTTTCCTCCATGTGCTCTTGTTTCCTCCCACATCTCAAAAATGTACAGGCTTTTAGGTTAATTGGCCACTGTAATATTGTCCCTAATGTGTAGAGAGGATGAGAAAACGGCATAACATAAATCTCATGTGAATGAGTGTTCAATGGACCGCGTGGATTTGGTGGACCGAAAGGCCTGTTCCATGCTGTATCTATAAATAAAAACATTGTTTTTCACTGCATCTCAGAACACTGACAATAATAAGCCAATTGAGGTCTCATCGCCCAATCCAAGGAAGAACATGTTGTTTAAGAAGGAACTGCAGATGCTGGAAAATAGGCAATGTTTCGGCCCAAAACGTTGCCTATTTCCTTCGCTCCATAGATGCTGCTGCACCCGCTGAGTTTCTCCAGCACTTTTGTCTACCTTCCAAGGAAGAACATATTTGTTGTAGAGGGAGGGCAACAAAGATATGCTACATCTATTCTTGGATCGATGGGGTGGAGGGTGGGTTGGAGGAGGGGGAAAGGGGAAGAGAGCAACATTCTTATGGTCTGCCAAAAAGTGTTAAGTACATGCAAACCAAATGGAATTAATAAACAAAAAACAAGCCAGCCTGAAGAAGGCTCCCAACTCGAAACGCCACCTATCCTTGCTCTCCAGAGATGGTGCCTGACCTGCTGAATTACTCCAGCATCTGCAGTTCTTTGTATCTCCTTGGAATTGATAAATGCCTAGTGCTGAAGAGGTCTTGATGGAGAGTAGACAAATAGTAGTTTTTGACAGCAAGACTAAAGAAAGAATGAGGGAATACAGCGTTTACAGTCCATTAATTAACTAAAATAAGGTAGTCATTCCATATACGACAATATACATTGAATAATTTAAAACATATGTGACAATTAAAATATGCATCAAATATTGAAACACAAATAGGAAATGCGCTTGAATTCTGAGGAACTATAAAGAAATAAGACAGAAGTGTTCAGGAATTATTCATTTTAAAATAGAATGGACAGACATTTCAGATGATGTACTAGATTGCCCAAATTAATGTCTCAGTTTACCATATTAGCCAAAAATCTTTCAATCACAAGTTCGAGCTCATCAAGTAAAAGCAAGTATCTCATCAGATTACATAAACTCTTTATGTAATCTGAAAGAACTAAAAATTAAGATCTCTTTGTAGTTCTGCTCAAACGAAACGAGATTCAATTTCAGGTATTGTTGCACATGTAACAAATCTGTATTCTAATGAGACCTAAGAAAGCAACATGCCAACACTGACATGCGGTGCATTGCTTCCATTCTCTCAAAATGTATTTGATGTTTAAAATGCCAACGTCAAAAGCATAAAACGTTATTGCAACCAAGGAAAATCACCCTTTACTCTGCATGGGGACTTTTACAGCACTGTGAGAAAAAAATATTGCAGGCTGGAATAGCTGACATTTCTGTTCAATGCAAAATTAACATTTCTCTATGTGTAGGGAGGAACTGCAGATGCTGGTTTAAACCAAAGATAGACACAAAATGCTGGATTAACTCAGCGGGACAGGCAGCATTTCCGACCTTTCTTTCCTAGGCCTCCTCCATTGTCAGAGTGAGGCTAAACGCAATTTGGAAGAACAGCATCTCATATTTTGCTTGGGCAGCTTACAACCCAGGGGTATGAATATTGATTTCTCTAACTTCAAGTAACCCCTACATTCCCTCTCTCCATCCCTCCCCCACTCGTCACCACAGGTCTCGACCTGAAACGTCACCCATTCCTTCTCTCCAGAGATGCTGCCTGTCCCGCTGAGTTACCCCAGCATTTTGTGTCTAACAATTCTCTAGGCTGGTTCAGTACCAAAGGTTCTAGTAGCTATTAGTTTGAGATGCAGGTAAAATTAAGCAGATAACCTTTGGTGTAATATTTCTAATATCTGTCTTTCAAGCTTAAATTTAGTACTTATCATTAAGTACATTCAAAATGCTTCATGGAGGCACATCTATCTATACATAACTAAAGCTCTGATCTTGTTATCCACCGGTTTGCGCGTTCATTCTATTTGCACAAAAACGTTATGCGATAGCGCTACGATTTTTCGCCGGCTTACTCATTGTTCTCCTGAGCTGCGATAGCACCAAGTTTCGTTCTGATCGGCGGTCTAAAGTAAAAGTTAGCGAAGTTTGAAAAATCGTAAAAAACGCGCGTGCGCAGATGGATCTCCTCTCCTGCCGTTCAGCGCCGCGTGGATTGGTCTTTTCTCCTGTCACTCCGCAGGACGGACCGCCCCTTCCTGCGCCATCGCTTCTTTGAGTGACGCGCTGGATGGCCGGCGAACGTCTCCAACCGGACACAATTTTCGGAGGGAGATTGGGTTAGACACCCAACATGAAGCAGCCCAGCGTCAGAGACCCAGCCCAGCGTCGGAGACCCAGCCCGGCCCAGCCCAGCATCAGAGACCCAGCCCAGCCCAGCCCACCCCGGAGTCGGAGATGTCGCCAAGCGAAAAGCAGAGACCCTGATCCCGGCGGAGAACAACCAGCGCCCGCTGTGAGTCCCCATTGCAACGTCAGCTCCAGCCCATTCCCCTCTGGCCCCCCTCACTGGATCCCACCCCCCTCCTGGGTTGCGTTGGGGGACCAGGCCTCCCGTGTGACTGGGACCCAACTGGTCCCACTTAGTCAGGTTTAGAATAAAAAGATGCAAAATGAAAAATCAGCAAGCACAAAGGTTGAGCAAATGGCTTAAATGTAGATGGGAATTTTAATAATTACCATAAAAAAACAGAAAGGCAGAGAAGCTCAGAGGTTTCAGGGCAAACGAGGGTAAGGAGAGCAGTCACAGAAAGACCTAAGTTTGTAAATTGGAAATCTGTTTACTAATTTCAGCTTCTCTACAACTTATTTTTCTTTTCCTTCATTTAGCAACCTTACTGTATTCAAGTTCAAAGGTGATTGCTGCGTGAATAATTGCATCATCACTGGATTCCCTTCTATTCTTTTCTTTCTCATGGATTTACCTCTTACCCTAAAATTAATTCATACTGTCAAATGCAAGAAGTATATCTTGAATATTTACATTATGCGTTAAACTATTCTTAACCTGCTCCAATATGTCCCTTTTATTTCCTTTTCTCCTTCATAATTAACAAGTTTCTCTTTAAATACACAAACGACTCCACCGTAGAGCGTTACACATTCTTATCATTTTATAGATACACGCATGAAATTGCATAAATTGTGCAGTGCATAATAGGTTAATTGTGTCAAATGGCCCATCGGAAGAATAACTGAAAAATAAACTAAGCTAAAAAGCAAATTTAATCCTCCATAAAGTCTAGAAAAGTCTAGTATTTCCTCAACGTCATAAGACAAGCAATGTGGCCAGGTGAGAAAAAATTTAGACAGATGGTGCTTTTTTTTTAAATGACTGATTAGGCAGGGAGGATATGGGGTGATATTTGACTGTTATAGATAAAAGTTAATGAAATCTATACCTTCTGAAGAAACAGAAGATGGAGTGTATGGATACAGAAACAAAATTAGAAGAGATAAGGAGCAAAAATAAAAAAAACTACTTGATAACTAGAGGCACAAGTGAAAGGAAGCTATGTTAACCGTTTATATATTCTTGCTTAGGCTCCATTTTGGGTGTTGCAAATGTGTCAAGAACGTGAGTCAAGTGTTAATTTACTAATTTACTATAAAGTTTAAGGAATGAGGAGCAGAGCAGCAGGGGTTTGTAAATCAATTACACCTATGATTATTCGTCTTACAGTAAACATCATGCAATAGTATTTTAATATGTGCAAAGAAGCTGTCAACAAAGGCACTAGTCCGGTTGCATTCAAGCCAAGTATTAAAGATAAAACCATAATGGCCTAGATATTCGACCATGCAGCAGTGTTTACTTCAGCGCTACATAAATGAAAATTTTCGTTCCCCAGAGTGAAAATTGATAATGACAATTTCCAGGTCACTTGTGGAAATTCAAGCAGGCTTTTCTGATTCTCAGTACAATCACTATGATGCAAGAAAAGCTTTCAGCCATTCAAAACGATACTGTCTCCACAGCAATATAGCCTGTCTCATTCATCCACTATGTCACGATAGCCCCAACAAATTCATCTCCTTGAAATGTCTATTGATTTCCTTTAGAAATCATTAATTACATCTCCTTCTATCTTTCCTTGTAAGCAGAGCTCTAAATTGTTACCACTCATTGGGTAAAACAATTCTTGCTCACATCCCTCTTTATCTCTTATCCCAAATTTTAATATGTCCCTAGCCCTTGCACCATCAATCAGCAGTTTTCTCTTACCTTAACGTAAACTTGTCATATAATCTTTCGCACCTCCATCAACACTCCCATTCCTTTGTTCTCAGGTCAACCCTAATCTTGCAGCTAAATCATTCATCCCTGAAGCCTTTCTTGGAAATCTCCTCTGCATCCTCTCAAGGATGTCCATATTCTTCCTAAAGTACTGTCACCAAAATTGGAAAATATAGTTTATCTGTGGTCTAACCACAGTCGTATAAAAGTTCAGCAAAATGCCTCTACTCTGTACATTCAGTATTTCTACTAATGCAGCCCAAGATGCTAACTATTGAGCCAGCTACCCTTATCACATTTCCTGACATCCTCCTTCTTCCATGCACATGAACCCCTCAGTCCTCCTCCAATACACATGACATAGGATCATGCATTTTATCATCACCTGCTGCTTTCCGCAGCCACCTTTATTTTTGCTCATTCAAATTATCAAATGAAGTCAGGATACAACCTGTCAGTATGCACTTTACCGTACATCTGTAGGAGTTTGATGTGCCAAATTCGGGAACCTGCCGAATCGCCTCAAACTTCTGAGGAAGTTGAGGTGTTGGTGAGCTTTCTTTGTGATTGCATCAATGTGCTGTGCCCAGAGCAGGTCATCAGAGATGTTTATTCCCAGGATAAAGGATGTACTTGGGCTTGATGGAGCATAGTGAAAATTCAATTGACTGGTTCCAAGAATGATGGGTTTTTCATATGTAGAGATTTAGTGAACTAAAATTGTTGCTCTAGTGTTTAGAATTAAGAGAAGATGGGTCATCAAAATATACAACATTCCTGAAGCACCTGAAAACCTAAATCCAGGGATGTTTTGACATATCGAGAAGCTGGGGACACAGTTTCAAATATGGGGTATGCTAAGATGAGGCAAATTTGCTTCACTCAGAGAGTGGGAAATCTGAAATGTTCTACCTGGAATGCTCTGGATTGTGTCCATTCATAAACAAATCACCAGAAGATCTAATTCTGCTCTTGGCTCCTATATTATTACGAAGGGTTGGAAGGGGTTTCAATCCTGATTACTTTGGATCTGGAATTTCAAATCCAACAGCACTGGCAATAACTCAAGACAAATACAGCAGTTCCAGATAGAATCCTTCTTGTACAATTCTCAGAGGCAATAAGTAATGGACAATGAACAACATGGACAATAAACAGCATTTGCCAGGGATGTCTGTACCCCATCGAGAATGGAAAAAATGAAACATTCACTGTCATGTCTGACTTGAAACACAAAACTCATCAACAACAATGCATTTATTCAGGTCTCCAAAATCAACATACACCCCAAATTCGCCAAGCCAAAATTAAAGCTCAATCTTGGCTCAGTGTCAGAAGATATCCTCCAAATCAATGGAAACTTTATCTTCTCAAGCAAAGTTTATAGAAACTTGGAAGATCAATCCATTGCATTACTTTTAAATAAATAAAATATGATCTGGGGTCACTGAAGTTAGATTTCTTAACTTAAAAAAAGTTAAGTTATTTTCTAATTTTGTCCCATATTGTCAAAGCAATCCTCAAGGATACTGAATAGCATTTTTCAGTATTAAATAATTACAACTGGACAACATGATCAAACACTTAACAAGTGTAAAATATAAAATGGAAAATAAAACGAGAGAATTAATGGTAATTCCTTCTTTCACCAAATAAATTTGTAATTGAAAATGCTTGGTAATTAACTTACTTCAGTCGTTCTGCAAAGATGTACTGTGTGAAATCTTTCACAGCAGGGGCGAAAAATAACAACTCCTGCAGCTCAATTCCCTTTGCACAGATATCTTCAGGAGAATTGAATCGTAGAACATAGAACGGATGACAAACTGGACCAAACACTTCAAACACCTATTAATTAAATGAGACAATGAAACAAGCTTATTGCGTTATTTACAATTAAAGACGAGAAAATAGCAAGTACAGAACTGGTATTACCAAGTCTTATAGGGTACCATTGGGAAAGGTTTGTGGAAATTTATGGTAACTATTTTCACTTCAAGATATTTTCACAAGAAGAAAAAAATATCAATACTCATTTCATATCAATCAGCTCAAACATTAAAATCTCATTTTTGAAAGTACAGCATATGAATTAGGAATTGGAGTAGGTCACTTGGCCCTCATGTCACTCTGTTATTTAATATAATCATGACTGATCTGACTGTAACCTCAATTCCGAACTGCTGTCCAGCATGTTAACCTTTCACCCCTTATTTATTAATAATCTAACTCTACTGTAGAAATGTTTATTAAAGACTGCATGCTTCAACCAATCTCTCTCTTCCCAACTCTCGTGGCCACAAGCCTAGCAGCCCACCCTTTTTCTTTTAAAAAGCAACCCATCTATTCTAGATATTATTCTAATAAACCACCTTAGAAAAGCTTCCAATGCATTTGCATCATTCCATTTGCATCAATAGAGCAGATAAATGCTGTACACAGTGCTGCAGGTGTGAGGCAAGACACAAAACGCTGGAGTAACTCAGCAGGTCAGGCTGCAAAACATGAATAGGTGACGTTTCAGGTGAAGATCCTTCGTCTGAAGGGCTGACTCGCTGAGTTACCCCCCAGCATTTTGTATCTTTCCTTGGTAAACCAGCATCTGCAGTTCCTTGTTTCTATCTTGTGACGTATTTCAGATGAGATTTTACCAATGCCCTAAATTGAAATATACCAACCCTACTTCTGCATTCAATCTCCCCACCAATATGTGATTACATTTTGTTAGTATTTCTAATTTCAATACCCTGCATTCTAGTCTTTTGTGAATTATGCACACGGACACATAGATCCATCTACATTCTCTCGCCATTTAAATAATATAGCTGTTTTAAAATTTTCCTTCTAAAATGAACAATTTCCTGATTTCTCACATTATCTGCTATGTATCATATCTTTGCCTATTCAATTAACCTATGTATGTCTCATCAGACCATTCTTAAGTCCTCTTCAGAAATTATTTTAACCCATGCTTATAAAAACCTGCTTTCTTATCTCCACAATGGTCAGGAGATCAAATTGCCAAAAAATCTAACAGATATGCCTGCTACGCATAAGAAAGCTACCGGAAATACTGTTGTCTGCCAGATAACTGACAAACCAATGACGAACACTACTCAGACAAAATCACTAATAGAGTGACAACAGACAACATTTAAAGAAAGGAATAAGGGCAAACCCTAGGACATAAATAGCATTGCTAGAGACTAGTCTCGATTATTTCAAATGACTAAAAAATTGATTTAGCCTGGGGCAAAACACATTTGTGACACTTTCTTGGTCAAATCAGAGCAATCAGT
The DNA here is from genome assembly GCA_038087875.1 of Malacoraja senta. Classification (NCBI taxonomy): domain Eukaryota; kingdom Metazoa; phylum Chordata; class Chondrichthyes; order Rajiformes; family Rajidae; genus Malacoraja; species Malacoraja senta. The sequence goes on along the minus strand of CM075977.1, from coordinate 267,326,292 downwards.
GAATTTGATGGGTCACTTCCTATAACTGGACATCATTCAGCAGTCCATTTTAATTGAATGACTTTGGATTAGAATTGGCTATTTACTCAATTACTAGAAAATTAACCAACAGCTGCATGCATTAAAAAAATCTGTTTTAAAAAAAAGATATATCCCATGTTCCATTTTAATTACCATTGCCCCATGCACTTCAATCAGCAAGCAGTATCTGTGTACTGAACAGTGAATAATAGTTAACATAAATACATTAACATAAACACATTAATCAAATAGAAAGGATTTTTAGCAATATTCAACTTCCAAGACATCAAAAGACAGTTTTTTTAATAGTACTATTCAGTTGATGCACCATTGTCAGAATGATTTTAACAGGCAGAGAAAATCCTCTTGGCTTAATAGAGATCCACTATTTTCTGAATCATGTCATGTACCTTGAGTTAATAAATGACACACCTAACAGATATGCTGACTTTACATTTAACTGAAAGCATCAAGAGATACACAACAATATTTTTATAATAACATATTTAATGCACATTCCTTGCCTTGCGGTCTTAAAGTTGCAGGGAAAGCAATATAGAATTTGAAAGATTTCATGATACTTGGCAAAGAATAATAATGCGACCAAGCTCACAAATCATTGAAAGAATACACCATTCCATTTTAGTTCACAATGACACCTACTAAAACACAAAACTACAGATGGTAAAAGATAAGTTGAGCCCAGCCACAAAACATCAAACCAAAGTACCATCCCTTAAGCACATAACCTCCTGAGCAAAGGGAAAATAAAAATTGCATTGAATAATTCATAGAACAGTTCAATACAAAAACGAAGGTAGTAAATTCCCCTATCTCTCCAATGCAATCTACAGTCCCCTCCATAATGTTTGGGACAAAGACCCGTCATTTATTTATTTGCCTCTGTACTCCACAATTTGAGATTTGTAATAGAGAGAAAAAAAAAACACGTGGTTAAAGTGCATTGTCAGATTTTAATAAAGGCCATTTTCATATATTTTGGTTTCACCATGTAGAAATTACAGCAGTGTTTATACATAGTCCCCCCCCCCCCCCCCCCCTCCCCTCCATTTCAGGGCACCATAATGTTTTGGACACAGCAATGTCATGTAAATGAAAGTAGTCATGTTTAGTATGTTGTTGCATATCCTTTGCATGCAATGAATGCTTGAAGTCTGTGATTCATAGACATCACCAGTTGCTGGGTGTCTTCTCTGGTGATGTTCTGCCAGCCCTGTATTGCAGCCATCTTTAGCTTATGCTTATGCTTTAGGTTATGCTTGTTTTGGGGGCTAGTCCCTTCAGTTTTCTCTTCAGCATATAAAAGGCATGCTCAATTGGGTTCAGATCGGGTGGTTGACTTGGCCACTCAAGAATTTACCATTTTTTGGCTTTGAAAAACTCCTTTGTTGCTTTAGCAGTATGTTTGGGATCATTGTCTTGCTGTAGAATGAACCGCCGGCCAATGAGTTTTGAGGCATTTGTTTGAACGAGCAGATAGTATGTGTCTATACACTTCAGAATTCATTATGCTACTACCATCAACAGATATATCATTAATGAAGATAAGTGAGCCAGTATCTTCAGCAGCCTTACATGCCCAGGCCATAACACCCCCACCACCGTGTTTAACAGATGAGATGGTATGCTTTGGATCTTGGGCAGTTCCTTCTCTCCTACATACTTTGCTTTTGCCATCACTCTGATATGTTAATCGTCGTCTCATCTGTCCACAAGACCCTTTTCCAGAACTATGGTTGCTTTTTTAAGTACTTCTTGGCAAACTGTAACATGGCCAAATCCAAACCTGACTCCTGAAGAGTGTTTCTGATCTGTCAGACAGGTGTTTGGAGATTTTTCTTGATTATAGAGATAATTCTTCCGTCATCAACTGTGGAGGTCTTCCTTGGCCTGCCAGTCCCTTTGCGATTAGTAAGCTCACCAGTGCTCTCTTTCTTCTTAATGATGTTCGAAACAATTGATTTTGGTAAGCCTAAGGTTTTATTCTTGTTCTCCATCTCATAATGGCTCCTTTGACCTTCATTGGCACAACTTTGGCCCTCATGTTGATAAACAGCAATAAAAGTTTCCAAAGGTGATGGAAAGACTGGAGAAAAGACTAGGTGCTGAGAGCTCTCTTATACCTGCATTAAGGAGGCATTTAACACACCTGAGAAATTACAAAAACCTGTGTAGTCATGTGTCCCAAACATTATGGCACCCTGAAATGGGGGGACTATGTAATTTCTACATGGTGAAACCAAAATATATAAAAATACCCTTTAATAAAATCTGACAATGTGCACTTTAACCACATGTGATTTTTTCTATTACAAATCTCAAATTGTGGAGTACAGAGGTAAATAAATAAATGATGGGTCTTTGTCCCAAATATCATGCTCATGGACGGCCACCATCACTGCATGGTTTTTGAATATGCCTACCTGCTACAGCTTCCTGATGACATCCGCCCACTCCTCGCAGGGGTAAGTTTTGAAAACCCCCGGGCTCTAGTGGAGCGTGCCGACGAGCTGTGGCTGTCCAAACGGCAGGAAGTGCGCACACTGGATCGAGTGTCCACAGTGCCCTGGAAGGCGCAGAGGCCTAGAGCCACGCCCACCAGGGGTTCCACGGAATATCTGGAGCCTGCCCTTAAAGGGGAAGTCCTTAAAGGGGAAGTCCTTAAAGGGGAGTGGTGCTTTTACCACCACCGTTGGGGCTCGGCAGCACGCAAATGCCGCCATAACATACACAATAAAGTGCAGTGAAATGAACTTGCCAGCAGCGATACAATCAAAAAGAACACACAATACATAATAAAAACACAAACATCCACCACAGCATTCTTCACTGTGGTGGAAGGAACAAAGTACAGTCAGTCCTCCTCCATTGTTCCCCCGTGGTCGGGGCCATAAACGTCCGCAGTCGCCGCTGCAGGCGGCCAGATGTACAGGCCCTCTCGTTGGGACGGTAAGTCCCGAATCGGCGCTTCCCTACCGGAGACTGCAGCTTCAGGATGTTGTAGCCAGCGGTCGGAGCTCTTCTCCGGGAATCCCCGGCTAGCGATCTCGCTACGGAAGGTAAGTCCACGCCACGGCTAGAAGCTCCGCAGACCGCGGTTTCAGGATGTTATCGGCCGCGGGCTGGCGATTGGAGCTCTTCTCCGGCGATCCCTAACGAGGGGTCCCAGGCTCCGGACGACGCACCCGCGGCTAGAAGCTCCGCAGACCGCGGCTTCAGGATATTATAAGCCGCGGGCCAGTGATCGGAGCACTCCCTTCTGGCGACCCCAGCAAGGGCTCGCCCGCTCCGCGATGAGAAGTCCACGCTGCGCCCGCTGCTGAAACTCCGGGCCCGACTCCGGGAAAGGCCACACCAATCCATGGTGTTAGGCCGTGAGGGAGGCGACATGGAAAAAAGTCGCCACTCCATGGAGGAGGCGACCAAAAGTGGTTCCCCCCCTTACTCCCCCCTCACCACCCCCACACAAGAAACACCAAGAGACATTAAAACACACAAAAAAAAACAAGAGTAGAAATGACGAACACGCTGCTGGCAGGGCAGCTGACTCGCAGCGCCCCCACCGACTGCAATCTTTCCATTTTCTTCGGCTACATTTGGAGTTTTGTGTGCCGTTCTGATCGTCCCATTATAGCAAGGAAGTGGAGGCTTGAGAGGATTCAGGTTTATCAGAATGTCTTGTGTAAACCAAAATCTGCAGTTCTCTGGAATGCCAGAGGTTAAGGAAATGTCAAAGACTAGAGGCCATAGCTTTAAGGTGAGAGGGGCAAAGATTAAAGATGTGCAGACCAAGTCTTTTCTTGTTTTGATGGGTGCCTGGAACGCACTGACAGGGGTGGTGGAGGTAGATACAATGTAGCATTGTTACAATACCCTACCATCAGTGGCGCCCCAGATCTGTCCACTGCCTGTGCATGCAATTCCGGAGGCTGTTGGGGGGGGAGGTCGGGCAGGATTAAAATGCAGGTTTGTATTGGTTGTTGGAGAGAAATTTCTTCGGACTTGCTCGGATGAAGAAAAATCGCTCCCGTTTTTTTTTTAAGTTGCTGGTCGATTGCATCGCTGGATTGAAGTTAAACGCGACTTCTAACGCCTTCAACATCACGGATCGCAAGTGCAGGACAAAACAAAAGGTCATTTATTTAACATCTTTTCTTGCTTTTTGGTGTGGTTTCATTTTAATCTGATGATGCGAAAAATGCTATTTAGGCTCCGATACGATATTGGCCATCTCTTGCCTGCCGATAGGGGCTTAAATCGTAAATTTTGCGGCAACATATCAAAATCCAGAAACAGCCACTCTCAAGATAATCAAATTCATTATTTTCTTTTGCACAATCATTTATTGTCCTCCATGATCAATATTTTCATACTAAATATCTGAAAACTCCCACAGTAAAGTTATAGTGAGATGTTTAGTATGAAAACATTGATCGTGGATAGACAATAACACAAAATATAGATAATTTAGATGTTCTTATGACATGATTGTGCAAAAACTAACGATTTTGATTATCTTGAGAGTGGATGTTTCTGGATTTTGAACAAATGTCTGTGGAGTGAGAAAGAGTAAATTTTATGGGAATTAAACATTCAATTCCTTCCATTTGGCATAGAAATTCAAGACAAAGTGAGATTTAAAAATCATGTTATATTGTGAATTGTGTGAATGGGATCAGTTTGTTATTTGGTTACTTTGGCTATTAAAAAAAATATTTTTAGCCTTTTCTTAAGAATGGGATAGATGTTTAGATCTAGTAATTGAATTTAGATTAATTTAATTGATTTGATGACACTGATGAATATGATTTTTTGTTGGGTATTTACTATTTGTTTTAACGTTACCATAATATTAAAGTTCTGATCTTGAGAATATCATAATTTTGAATTTTCAAGGCAGTCTGGGTGTTTACTACTATTTCCGTCACAACGGTTAATTTTGTATTTAGCTACTTAATTAAGTAATTAACTAATCATACACTTTAATTTCAGGCCATATTTGTTTCAGAATGCTTCAATCTATAATAACTGAAAATGTCATTCAGTTCTCTTAATTTTTAAGAAAGTTATGGGTTTTTATGTCAATTGATTGTCCTCGATCACAGCTTTTGTGTTAAGTTAATGGAAAAGCAATAGGGAACAAGTGCTAATTTCTGAGTATGAAAATGACAATAACCTTTTTAATACTGAAGATATGAAAGTGAATTAGGTATCAAATTAAAGTTTTTTTTATGCTTTATCTGATGGGATAAATTACAGGCTTGATTTTTAAAATCTCAACATTTTGTAACATTCCTATACAATGGTGGCGTTTAAGAGGCTTTTAGAAAAGCACATGATTATGCAGGGAATAGAGGGATACGGATCATGTGCAGGCAGGTGAGATTAGTGTACAACCCCAGCTGCTGAGAGAATGGAGCGGCTGGGCTTGTACACTCTGGAGTTTAGAAGGATGAGAGGGTATCTCATTGAAACATATATTATTAAGGGTTTGGACACGCTAGAGGCAGGAAACATGGTCCCGATGTTGGGGGAGTCCAGAACCAGGGGCCACAGTTTAAGAATAAGGAGTAAGCCATTTAGAACAGAGATGAGGAAACACTTTTTCTCACAGAGAGTTGTGAGTCTGTGGAATTCTCTGCCTCAGAGGGCGGTGGAGGCAGGTTCTCTGGATGCTTTCAAGAGAGAGCTAGATAGCGCTCTTAAAAATAGCGGACAGGGGATGGGGAGAAGGCAGGAACTGATTGGGGATGATCTGCCATGATCACGAAGGGCCAAATGGCCTACTCCTGCACCTATTGTCTATTGTCTATTAGTTTCTCTTGGCATCTATTGTGGGCCAAAGGGCCTGTTCCCATGCTGTATCGTTCTATGTTCTATATCAGCTTCCACACTAAACTCAGCCAGATTCATTCTGACTTCTGCATATACACCGATATTAGTAACATTAATACAACTTGCTTCAGAAAGTAACCCAAGCATAAAAGAAAAGCCACTAATAACTTCCACGTTCTTCCCAATCCAGCTACTTTAAGTAGTTTGTCTACACAAGAGGCATCAAGTCCCTTCGTCCTTATAATTGCTTACATATAGTTCCAAAAGTCAACATTTTCAAAGGGCAACATAAAAAAGTATCTCAATGCCAACCGTGGCAGACAAGTGAATCTAAGCTCAACATGACATATAAGCGGAATTTTGTAGAACACTGGTATTCTTTCGTTTTTCCACTGAATTCTATTAGTTATGCATCCTGGTATCTTAGTATCCTACCACTGCCCTCACTGAAAGCCAGATCTTATACCCACTGAATTCAACACTCAATATGCATCTAATTGTGCAGATTCCCATTTATCTCTCTAAATCTTATGTTATGCAACATGATTCTCATCTGTTGTATACTTTACTGAATCTGGCTTTAATATCTCATGTATCCACTATACTCAATGATGCTTCTCAATTACTTCAATATTTTCAGCAGACAGAAATGGCTCAATCACTCATTGTATACTGCATCTAACTCGACCTTTATGCATCCTGCACTTTATTTTATTGCCTCTCAAGCACCTACTTAATCTCCATTGAATAATGACTAATCCACTAGTCTACATTATGCACCGACGGTCAATTCTCATCCAGCAACCATATTCATCATGCGACGATGCCAGTCTCCCACTGTCCTGCTATATGTTCAGTGCTATATGTGTACCATCTCTCATATTATAGGTGACACTGATCTGTCTTCCCTTCATCCATTTACCGTAAGACAATCTCAATGATCTAACGGTACTAAATAATAAACAGTATTATTTTCATGCAGCACAAAATACCAGTGCATAATAAACAATACGTGATGTGACCTTCACTTCGCCATACTCAACTCAGCAATGAAGGATGCCGACCCAGATTCCGACCTTTCTTAAGCTCCAAGTCACCAATATAAGTAGTGTTTTAAGCCTTTGTTCTGGCAGTGGTTTTTTAAAAATATTTTTATTATATTAGAAGTACAGTAATGTGGCACAAAGGTGCCTAATATATATTGGCATGTTACATTTTATGTACAGCTTTGTATTTTTTTTAAAATAATAAAAGAGAGAAAGAATAGGTAATAAAAAATAGAAAAACGTGTGATGTGTTTGTGTGTGAAAAGGAAAAGGGGAGAAAGAGGGGAAGTAAAAAAAAAAAGAGAAAAAGTAGAGAGTAGGAGATTATAGGAGATAGTTATTTATATTCTTGACCATCCTTCACCCAGTCCTGAAACAGTTGGTTTCTACGATTTTGTTGCACCATATGCTTCCAAGAAGTCGATAAATGGAGACCAACTCGCTAAGAATTGGTCTGATTTGTCTGTTAGGAGGAATCGCATTTCTTCAAGATGTGCGGTGTCCAACGTTTGAAATTCACATTTTAAGCGTTGGTATGGGTGTATTTTTCCAAAATTTAAGTATACGTTTTTTTGCCGTTATTAACCCACAATTAAAAAATGAATTTTGATATGTGTTCAATTTGTTCCCGTCTTCCGTTACTCCAAGTATAATCATTTCAGTGTTAGGCTCCATTTTTATCTTGAATAATTTTGTAAATATTTCAAAGATATCGCTCCAGAATTTATGAAGTTTTATGCAGGAAACAAACGAGTGTGTTATAGTGGCGTTTTGAGATAAACATTTATCACAAATGGGAGAAGTGTTTGGATAGAATTTATTCAGTCTAGTTTTTGAATAATATAATCTATGTAGAATTTTGAATTGGATTAAGTTATGTCTTACATTAATCGAACATTTGTGTATATATATCAAATGCTTTTCCCATGTTTCTTTCGTAATTTTTATCATTAATTCTCGTTCCCAATCTTCCCTAAATGCCTCTGTCGATGGTAGTTCTATGTTTAAAATACTATTATATAAATATGATATTAATTTCTGTGAGTCAGCCTTAATATTCATTACTTCTTCCAGTGGATCTAAAATTATAGTTTGATCTTTGTATACATTTCTTCATGAAGTCGCAGATCTGAAGGTATTTAAAATATTGGTTATTTTTCAGCTTAAATTTTAATTGTAATTGTTGGAATGATAACAGATTTCCCATTTCATACATATCGCCGATCCTTTTAATTCCCATTCTTTCCCATTGGTTATATGTTTTATCGGTAAGAGATGGTTTAAATGAAGGATTATTCACTATTGGCGTTAATAATGATAGGTTTCTTAATTTTAAAGTTAATTTTATTTGTTTCCAAATTCTTATTGTATTGTGGATAATTGGATTCTTCTTATATATTGTGTTGTTCCGTTTTATCGGGGAGAAGAGGATCGCTCCTATATTGCAAGGAGAACAATCCTCTTTCTCCATTCTTATCTATTCTGTCTGTTGGGTAGGACTGTCCAACCAATAAATTATATTTTTAATATGCACTGTCCAGTAGTAGTACAAAAAATTCAGAAATGAAAGTCCCCCAGCATCTTTGGGTTTACACAGGTGTTTTCTTTGAATTCTATGTGATCTATAGTCCCAAATAAAGTTAGTAATGTTGGAGTCTAATTTTTTGAAGAATTTGTTTGGTATGTATAATGGTATAGATTGGAATAGGTATAATATTTGTGGTAAAAAAATCATTTTATAGCGTTTATTCTGCCTATTAATGACAACGGGAGTGTTTTCCAGAATTTAATCAACACGTTCAATTTATTTAATAAGGGTGTAAAATTAGCATTAAATAGTGATTTGTATTTTCTAGTAATTTGGATACCCAAATACTTAAATTTTTCTGTTGCAATTTTAAAGGGGAATTTTAATAGGTGTGTCGGTTCTTGAGGTTTTAACCATATATAATATAACCATATAACAATTACAGCATAGAAACAGGCCATCTCGACCCTTCTAGTCCATGCCGAACACGTATTCTCCCCTAGTCCCATATACCTGCACTCAGACCATAACCCTCCATTCCTTTCCCGTCCATATAACTATCCAATTTATTTTTAAATGATAAAAACGAACCTGCCTCCACCACCTTCACTGGAAGCTCATTCCACACAGCCACCACTCTCTGAGTAAAGAAGTTCCCCCTCATGTTACCCCTAAACTTCTGCCCCTTAATTCTCACGTCATGTCCCCTTGTTTGAATCTTCCCTACTCTCAATGGGAAAAGCTTATCCACGTCAACTCTGTCTATCCCTCTCATCATTTTAAAGACCTCTATCAAGTCCCCCCTTAACCTTCTGCGCTCCAAAGAATAAAGCCCTAACTTGTTCAACCTTTCTCTGTAACTTAGTTGTTGAAACCCAGGCAACATTCTAGTAAATCTCCTCTGTACTCTCTCTATTTTGTTGACATCCTTCCTATAATTAGGCGACCAAAATTGTGCACCATACTCCAGAATTGGCCTCACCAATGCCTTGTACAATTTTAACATTACATCCCAACTTCTATACTCAATGCTCTGATTTATAAAAGCCAGCAGACCAAAAGCTTTCTTTACCACCCTATCTACATGAGATTCCACTTTCAGGGAACTGTGCACAGTTATTCCAAGATCCCTCTGTTCACCTGCATTCTTCAATTCCCTACCATTTACCATGTACGTCCTATTTTGATTTGTCCTGCCAAGATGTAGCACCTCACACTTATCAGCATTAAACTCCATCTGCCATCTTTCAGCCCACTCTTCCAACCGGCATAAATCTCTCTGTAGACTTTGAAAATCTACTTCATTATCCACAGCCCCACCTATCTTAGTATCATCTGCATACTTACTAATCCAATTTACCACACCATCATCCAGATCATTGATGTACATGACAAACAACAGTGGACCCAAAACAGATCCCTGCGGCACCCCACTAGTCACTGGCCTCCAACCTGACAAACAACCATCCACCATTACTCTCTGGCATCTCCCATTCAGCCACTGTTGAATCCATCTTGCTACTCCACCATTAATACCCAACCATTGAACCTTCTTAACCAACCTTCCATGAGGAACCTTGTCAAAGGCCTTACTGAAGTCCATATATACAACATCCACGGCTTTACCCTCATCAATTTCCCGAGTAACCTCTTCAAAAAATTCAAGAAGATTAGTCAAACATGACCTTCCAGGCACAAATCCATGTTGACTGTTCCTAATCAGCCCCTGTTTATCCAGATGCTTATATATATTATCTCTAAGTATCCTTTCCATTAATTTGCCCACCACTGACGTCAAACTAACAGGTCTATAATTGCTAGGTTTACTCTTAGACCCCTTTTTAAACAATGGAACAACATGCGCAGTACGCCAATCCTCCGGCACTATTGCCGTTTCCAATGACATTTGAAATATTTCTGTCATAGCCCCTGCTATTTCTACACTAACTTCCCTCAATGTCCTAGGGAATATCCTGTCTGGACCTGGAGACTTATCCACTTTTATATTTCTCAAAAGTGTCAGTACTTCCTCTTCTTTGAATCTCATAGTTTCCATAGCTACTCTACTTGTTTCCCTTACCTCACATAATTCAATATCTTTCTCCTTGGTGAATACCGAAGAAAAGAAATTGTTCAATATCTCCCCCATCTCTTTTGGCTCTGCAGATACCTGTCCACTCTGACTCTCTAATGGACCAATTTTATCCCTCGTTATCCTTTTGCTATTAATATAGCTGTAGAAACCCTTTGAATTTACTTTCACCTTATTTGCCAAAGCAACCTCATATCTTCTTTTAGCTTTTCTAATTTCTTTCTTAAGCTTACATTTTTTATACTCCTCAAGCACCTCATTTACTCCATGCTGCCTATAATTATTGTAGATCTCTCTCTTTTTCCGAACTAAGTGTCCAATTTTCCTTGAATACCATGGCTCTTTCCAATTTTTACTATTTCCTTTTGACCGAACAGGGACATAAAGATTCTGTACTCTTAAAATTTCACCTTTAAATGTCCTCCATTTCTCTTCCACATCTTTCCCATAAAACAAACTGTCCCAATTTACTCCTTTTAAATCCTTTCGCATCTCCTCAAAGTTAGCCTTTCTCCAATCAAAAATCTCAACCCTAGGTCCAGTTCTGACCCTTTCCATAATTATATTGAAACTAATGGTATTGTGATCACTGGTCCCGAACTGTTCCCCAACGCATACCTCTGCCACCTGACCCGTCTCATTTCCTAACAGGAGGTCCAGCACCACCCCTTCTCTAGTAGGTACTTCTATGTATTGCTGCAAAAAACTATCCTGCACACATTTTACAAACTCCAACCCATCCAGCCCATTTACAGAATGTGTTTCCCAGTCTATGTGTGGAAAATTGAAATCTCCCACAATCACTACCTTGTGCTTACTACTAATATCTGCAATCTCCTTACATATTTGCTCTTCCAATTCTCGCTCCCCATTTGGCGGTCTATAATACACCCCTATGAGTGTTGCTACCCCTTTCCCATTTCTCAGTTCCACCCAAATAGCCTCCCTAGAAGAGCCCTCTAATCTATCCTGCCAAAGCACTGCTGTAATATCTTCCCTGATAAGCAATGCAACACCTCCACCTCTTGCCCCTTCAATTCTATCACACCTGAAGCAACGAAATCCTGGAAGGTTTAGTTTCCAATCACAGCCCTCCTGCAACCATGTTTCACTGATCGCCACAACATCATACTTCCAGGTGTCAATCCAGGCTTTAAGTTCATCCACCTTTCTTACAATGCTCCTAGCATTAAAATATACACATTTAAGAAACCCACCCTCTCTTATTCTCTGTTTATTGTCTTTTTCTTCTCTCTCCCCTACATTTTGGGTCAGAGTGCTTCCATTCTCTGCCTCCTGCCTCACACACTGACTGCTAGCTTTCCCAATTTGAGTCCCTCCCCCCAACCATACTAGTTTAAAGTCATGATTTCACTTTTATTCCAGTTTATTCTGTATCCTGAGAAAGAACCAAATTCCTCTATTAAATTTAATAAGTTTGGTATGCTCATTTGCGAATTTGTAATGTATAAAAGTATATCGTCTGCGTATAATGACATTTTATTTTTTGAGTCCTTAGTATTATATCCTCGAATATTCGGATGAATTCTTATACTTTCAGCTAAGGACTCTGGCTGTGTTTGACCAGCAACAATCATATTTTAATTTCAATCAAGCCATATGTGACCTCAGCTTCTAATTCTAACAATTAACCTCTTTCATGATTAACTAAATAGAAATTTCAATGTTTAAGAACTTTCACCTTCGCAAAATATATACATTAGATGTTACTTGTTCTTGTATAATTACCTGCCCAATTGAGCTCCTGTTCTTTCTGAAAAGGATAGTTTCCTCATTCACCGGTGGCATATTCTCTCGTGATTCAACAATTACTGCAAATAAAGAGACAAATTCAGAGTGACATTAAAATATTCACATAAAAAACAAATTCCATCTTTCAACGTAACAAAAAAAGAGCAGCAGCTGGGGGAACTTGGTTGGTCAGGCAGCATCTGCAGAAGGAAACGTCACCTGTCCATTCCCTCCACAAATGCTGCCCTGACCTACTGAATTCCACCAGCTTCATTTTTTTTGCTACAGATTCCAGTATCACAAATGTGTGGTGCCTCCATCTTTAAATGTACTCTGAACCAAAACCTACCTGGAAATGTCAATTTATACTTTAATAACATTTTATTATAAATGAATGCAGAAATCAAAGTGAAAGATTTACTCAGTTTCTCACTTCAATGATAATTCCTGACCTGCTGAGTATTTCTAGGAAGTTGTTTTCATTTCCAGCAGCTATCTACTTGAAAAATGTACTACTACACTAATAAATCATCAAATGGGTCAGCAAGGAATCTTGTGAATTGTCACCTGAGCTATGTATCCAATAATTCAACAGCATCAATGCGTTAACGTGTTGAGCAGTGTTATCAGCTGGATAAAAATGCATTCTCTTGTTAATTGATACATTCTATTCACAACATTCATTAGGATCAGCAAAAATGGCTTGATTTCATTAAAAAATGGTTTTGATCTTATGTGATTGAAATAACCAAGGCATTAATGATTCATGCTTGTGGCAATTTTAATCTTTTGGTGCATCATTTAAAACAAAACAATCCTAATATTTAGATCACAAGGCAGCAACCTTTCCACAATCTACTTCTGACGTTGTCATAGTGCATTATGGAATTATTCACCATATGGCATAATACCAAGAAATTAAGGTCAGAAGTCTTAGCAAATTTCTAATAATTGCCTGTTTCTTTCACTTTATTTTACAAATTGTGGCTAAACAATTCTGTGGACTTTAATGTAGTTTTTCTTTTTTCAGCAGTTTGGACTTATTAGTTATGATAAGTTATTATTTTGGTAGGAAAAATTAGCCAAGATTACCATTCAGTGATAACATGTGACCTGCACATGATCCAACATTAAATTCAACCTTGACAAACTAGTAAATTATTCAATCGCCTTGCCTTGATTCTGCAGCTTTGCCTATTCAAAATCCATTAACATCTCTTTAGAAATTATAAAATAACAACCTCTGTAGCTTTTTAGCTGAAAGGCAGCTCCACAATTCCACAAACAGTTTCAGAATTAGGCCAGGGAGGGTGAGAATCATTTTGCAGAAATAACAAGTCTAGTACACATTGCTCATGGGTAAATAGATACCGCTGCATCTTCCTTGAACAACATTACAGCATGTTACTGGATCAAGAGTCTTTGATGCAAGGAAATGATTGTAAATATAAACAACAAAAATGCTCCCAGTTACAAAGCTACTAAGATATTTGACTGAATGAAAAACCTTACTACTTTGATAAGATTCTGCTGAGAAAGAATTCTGCTATTCTAACTAATCTGGTTTAGGTGCAAGGCAAAATGCACATCAGTATGATTGAGTCTTATCTTCCTTCTTAGCTGCTCTCGGTTATCATACAGATAGCAGCAGTTACTAACCAGTTTACAGACAACTGTAAAAGGCAATAATGTCAGTCCTGCTGAAAACATAGGTTCTGAAAACAAGCATCATCAAGCTCAGCTTTAAGAAATCAATATAAATATCTGTGTGAATAGCAGTGTGAAATGTTTGCAACACAGGAGGAGCCAACACAGCAGACTACATGATTTAACTTATAACAAGGCAAAATTCAGCATTCAGCTCCTTGTTGGTCTCATTTGAATATTTTCCAGGAACACTGGAAAACCTTGGTTTCATTGAAACTTCATAGATTAGGCATTATTTTTTTAAACTTTTAATCTCAAAAGTAGCCTTTCATTCATATTTTTTTTCTGCTGCCCATTTTGTTTTAAAGCACTATTTCATTTTTGTTTTGTAATAACATTTATTCTTTGTGTCATATTTCAAACCATGGTAACATTAAGAAAAAGATATGACATACTGGATCTTATTGGAATAGTTTAGTTTAGAGACACAGCATGGATACAGGACCTTCAGCCTACTGAGTCCACTCCGACCAGCGATTACCCGTGCACTCGTTCTTTCCTACACACCAGGGACAATTTACAGAAGCCAATTGACCTACAAACCTGCACGTCTTTGGAATGTGGGAGGGAACCCGGAGAGCCCCCATGTGGTCACAGGGAGAACGTACAATCTCCGTACAGACAGCACCCATAGGCAGGATTGAACCCAGGTTTCTGGTGCTGTAAGTCAGCAACACTATCTCTGTGCCACCCAATTGCAGTCTATTCAAAGAAAACAATGCAAGATTAAATAACCAAAGCAGAGTGATGAATCTGGAACAAGTCTGCCAGCCATTGAAATAAGATCAGAATGAAAAATCATAATTAATAAGCACAAACTGCTGAAAAAGAATCTACACTAAAGTCCACATTGATTTGTACATCCTGAATCAAACAGACTATGTGTGGGTTGTGTAAAAAAGATATACAACTATAGTAATTGATTTTAATAAATGACATTGGCATTAAACTATGGATGATTAATAAAGCATCCTTTATTTTATGCTGCATTACAGATCTTCATCTAGAAAGCTGCTGAATGACAATGTAACTGCATAAGATAGTTCTGAACTTTAGCAAATTAAATTCTAATGGGGCTTAGGCCAGGAATAATGTTGTCACTCCTGCAGATGTTCTGTGGATGCTTTGTGGTATGAGTTCACATTGCACTTAAAAAATAAAAAGGAAATTGCAGAGTATTACTCTAGCACTTGATCATAAGACTGTAATACTGTACTGAAAACACAATGCTCAACGAAGTGCAAAAATGGATCCAAATTAGAAAGGTGGAAATGTAGTGTGGAATAAATGTTTGAGGGATTTAGTCTCTTTAATATTCCTATAATGGTTTGTTAAATATGAAATCTATATCTATCTATCTATCTATCTATCTATCTATCTATCTATCTATCTATACTATTAAAACGCGCGCGCGCGCGTGCGTGCGTGCGTGCGTGTGTGTGAGAGATTTCGCCTTTCATTCCTTGGTCCGCCAAAACCACACGCGAAAACTCTGAGATTTTTTACATTTCGCTAGACATTACACTTTTACATACCCTAACACGCTCTTTATTAGATTTAGATATTTTTATGTACACATTTTTAAATAAAATCCACCCCCCCCCCCCCACTCACTCATTTTGTCGCCTCCTGCTGGCCAGCCACCATAACGGCTGCTGCTGCCCGGCTCTGCTCCAAAACGCCGACATTTTAATTATTTCGCTGACGATTTTTGCTGCAGCCGCCCGCCTCTCCTCCACTACCCCCCAGGGCCGGCTCGCTCACGCTGGCTCAAGCAAAACATCGGCTCTTCCCACGCTGCTTTTCAGTCCTCTGTCCGAGGACGCCGAAAAGCAGCGGCGGAACAACCCATCTTTGCCTTCAGCCAGCGTCATAGAGCCGGCGCGTCAACGGCCTGTCGGCCAGCAGCCCCATTGAGGGCTTACGCAGCGTCTCGACGGCCGTACGTCCTACCCCCCTCCCTATCTACCCCCTCCACTCCCCCTCCCCCTACCCCTCCTATCCTCCCCCCCTCTCCTCCATCCCCTCCTGTTCTCTCCCCTCCACCTCTTCCCCTCATCTCTCTCCCCCCTCCAACTCCCCCTCTTCTCTCCCACTCCCATCTCCTCCAACCCCCTCACTCACCCCCTCTTCTCTCCCCCTCCCTCCCCCCTCTCACTCTCCCCTCTAATCTCCCTCTCCTCTCCCCTCCCCTTCCCCTTCCCCACCCTTCTCTACCCCCCTCACCCACCCCTCTCTACCCCCCTCACCCACCCCTCTCTAGCCCCCTCCCCCCTACCACACCCCTTCCCCCTACCCGTCTCCCCTTTACCCTCCCCTCTCTCCTCCCCTCCCCTCCCCACTCTCTCCCCCCTCCCCTCACCCCTCTCTCCTGTGTGTGTGTGTGGGGTGTATGTCAGTGTATGTCATTTTGATTTTGTCTTTGATTCGTTGGTCCGCTAAAACCACACGCAAAAACTCCGATATTTTTACCATTTCGCTAGCGATTTTACTTTTACATTCGCAAATCCACTCATTAAATTTCGTCATTTTTCTGTACACATTTTTAATAAAATCCTCCCCCCCCCCCCTTCCACTCACTCATTTTGTCCCCTCCTGCTGGCCACCTTCTCATCGCGTGCCATGCGACCATAATGGCTGCTGCCGCCCGGCTCTCCTCCACTCCCCAACGCGGATCTGTGGCGCTGGCGGAAGGCACAGATCGGCTGGTCCCCCGCTGCTTTTCGCTGTCTTCACTGCCGGCCCGCACGCTTGCACTGTCCGAAAATCCCGCGCGTCAACAGCCTGTCGGCCCTCAGGCGCATCGAGGACATACGCAGCGTCTCCACGGCGTACGCGTAGCGTTCCGCGATGACGTCAGGCAGCCCCCCTTGCAACCGCGCGTTGCGGGAACAGACCCAACGGGTCTACAGTGTGTGTGTGTGTGTGTGTGTGTGTGTGTGTGTGTGTGTGTGTGTGTGTGTGTGTGTGTGTGTGTGTGTGTGTGTGTGTGTGTGTGTGCGTGCGTGCCTGCGTGCGTGCGTGCGTGACAGAGAGAGAGAGAGAGATTTGGCCTTTGATTCCTTTTCCTTGGTTCGCCAAAACCACACGCAGAAACTCCCAGATTTTTTTCCATTTCGCTAGACATTACACTTTTACATCCCCTAAGACACTCCTCATTAAATTTCGCCGTTTTTATGTACACATTTTAAAATAAAATCCATCCCCACCCCCGGGCCCCCCTCACTAATTTTTTTGAATCCTGCTGGCCAGCGAGCTGCTGCATGACTCACAGTGCCATCACAGATGTCCAATCACAATGGATCTCATTTACCTATGATATGACATCACAATGGGTCAGGGCTAGGAGATTGCAACCTTCACGTGAGCCCACTAAAATCAAACAGCTGCATGACTCACAGAGCCATCTCACAGATGTACAATCACAATGGATCCCACGAATGCAATCAACCTGGCGTTCAAAATCAAATAGAGCAAGTTGTCCTACCCCCCACCCTATCTACCCCCTCCACTACCCCCTCCACCTCTACCCCCCTCCACCTCCACCCGCTCCACCTCTACCCCCTCCACCTCTACCCCTCCACCTCTACCGCCCTCCACCTCTACCGCCCTCCCTCTCTACCGCCCTCCACACCCCCCTCCCCCTCCACCTCTACCCCTCCTATCCTCCCCCTCTCCTCCATCCCCTGTTCTCCCCCCCTCCTCATCTCTCTCCCCTCCACCTCTCCCCCTCCTCTTCTCTCCCCCCTCATCTCTCCCCCTCCCATCTCCTCCAACCCCCTCACTCACCCCCTCCTCTCTCTCCTCCCCTCCCTCCCCCTCTCCCCTGTACTCTCTCTCCCCCTCTCTCTTCCCCTCCCTCCCTCCACGTGCCTTTCCCCCTCCCTCCTCTCCCCATCCAATCACTCTCCACCTTCCCCTCTCCCCCTCCACTCTCCCCCCTCGCTCACCCCCACCTCTAGCACCCTCTCTCCTCCCTCCTTTCTCCCTCCCCTCTACCCCCCCTCTACATCGTATTCTCCTACCCCTCTCCACCCCCCTCCTCTCCACCCTCCCCTCCTCTCCACCCTCCCCTCCTCTCCACCCTCCCCTCCTCTCCACCCTCCCATCACCTCTCCCCCTCCTCCCCCCTCCATCTCTCCCTCTCCTCTTCTCTCCTCCCTCTCCTCTTCTCTCCACCCTCCTCCTCCTCCCCCTCCAAGTCTCCTCCTCACCTCTCCCCTCACCCCCTCACTCACCACCTCCCCCTCTCCCCCCTTCCCCCCTCAAATCTCTCTGTCTCCCCTCTAATCTCTTTCTCCCCATCCGTCCCTCCCTTCCACCCCCATGCCTCTCTCCCACTCCCCCTTCTCTCTCCCACTCCCCCTTCTCTCTCCCACTCCCCCTTCTCTCTCCCACTCCCCCTTCTCTCTCCCACTCCCCCTTCTCTCTCCCACTCCCCCTTCTCTCTCCCACTCCCCCTTCTCTCCCCCCTGTCTCTCCCCCTCTTCTCTCTCCCCTCCACTCCCTCCTTCTCCTCTCCCCCTCCAATCTCTCTCCACCTCCCCCTCTCCTCCCCCCCACCTCTACCACCCTCTCTCCTCCCTTCTCTCCCTCCCCCTCTACCCCCCTCCCTACTACCCCACTCCACCTCTTATTCTCCTCCCCCTCTCCACCCTCTACCTCTCCCCCCCACCTCTCCCCCTCCTCTTCTCTCCCCCTCCACCTCTCCCCCTCCTTTTCTCCCCCCTCAAACTCTCACCCCCCTCTTCTCTCCCCTCCAACTCTCCCCCTCCCGTCTCCTCCCTCCCCTCACTAACCCCTTCCTCTCTCTCCCCCTCCCTCCCCCTCTACTCTCTCTCTCCCCTCTACTCTCTCTCTCCCCTCTAATCTCCCTCTCCTCTCCTCTCCCCTCCCCTACTTCCCCTCTCCTCTCCCCTCCCCCTCCCTTCTCTACCCCCCTCACCCACCCCTCTACCACACCCCTTCCCCTACCCGTCTCCCCCTTTATCCTCCCCGCCCCTCCCCACTCTCTCCCCCCTCCCCCCCCTCCTTACCCTTCTCCCACCTCCCCCTCTCTCCTGGCCTGGGATGTAAGTGAAACAAGTTTTGTTCGGAGTTATGTTATATTTTACAAGTTATTGACATTTTAAACTTTATAAAAATCACTTTACAAACCACATTTCCACTTGCCCTGCCCATCAGCCGTGTTCGACATCACAATGACGTCGCAATTGAATCCCTAGTCTCATTTACATGTAAAATCGTGATTTTCAAAAAAACTCAGTTTTAATCAAATAATTCTGTTTTCATTAACAGCTTACATTGTGTTTAGGTTATTTTAAAGAAAAAACGCGATTTTCATTGAGAATTTCATTTAAAATAAATACATAGCAATTTTCATTGTGGAGGGGTAGGATAGGGGTAAGGTGATGAGTGTGGGACCAGGGGGATAGAGGGAGGTAGCAAGGGGAGAGGGATTGAGGGAGAGGATGGGTTAGGGAGGGAGAGGAAAGTGGGGGAGGTGAGGAGGGAGAATGGGGGAGGAGGGGGGATAGAGGAGAGGAGGGGGGAGTGGGGGTGGTAGGGGGTGAGGGATAAAGGGAGAGGAGGGCAGTGAAGGAGGTGAGGGGGAGAGTGGGGGGTGGGATAGGGGGAGGTGAGGAAAGAGGGGGAGGAGGGGGTTAGAGAGGAGGGGGTTAGGGAGGGGAGATGGATGGGAGAGGGGTTATGGAGGGAGAGAGCGAGGGAGGGAGGGAGGGAGGGAGGGAGTGACAGAGAGTAGGGGAAAGGAGAGGGAGGGAGACAGAGTGGGGGAGGGGAGGAGGAGAGGGGAAAGAAGAGGGAGGGTGATGAGGAGGGGGAAGGAGTGCTGGGGGATGAGGGGGAATGGAGGATAGGGGGTAGGAAGAGGGATGGCGAGGTAATGGAAATATTAAACGCAAAGTTAATAACTTTAACTTAATTTCTGCCTAGTGTGGGCCCGTCAGCCGCTCATTGCGCAGTTTGGTAGAATATTACGTTGCGGCAATGGGCCCAACAGGTCCGCACTTGGTCTAGTGATATTTAAAATTCTGTTGTGTGACAGCGTTTGTTACAAGTTTGTAGCCA
The DNA here is from genome assembly GCA_038087875.1 of Malacoraja senta. Lineage (NCBI taxonomy): Eukaryota > Metazoa > Chordata > Chondrichthyes > Rajiformes > Rajidae > Malacoraja > Malacoraja senta. Next base: position 267,306,200 of record CM075977.1, on the reverse strand, counting down.
TGCAACTTGTAACAAATCATAGTCATGCAGCACAGAAAACTGGCCCTTCGGTCCAACTCTTCCACACTGATCAAGACACCCCATCTAAGCTGGTTCCATTTACCCACATTTTGCAGATATGTCCGCTAAACCTTTCCTATCCATGAGTTTATTGTAAAATAAACTAGAACATAATAACTATAATTAAATAAAGGTTGACAAGTAGCAGTGCAGATTCTGTACCCAAGGATCTAAGAAGTCCTTGTACCAGAGTAATTGAAAGGCAACATGCAGGTGAGGCAAGCAACTGAGATGGTAAATGTTGGAGTTTATTACAAGGTTGGAGTATGGGTGAGAATGTCTTACTACAACCTTGCAGGGCTTTGTGATATCACAGTATTGTTTTTTCAAAAAAAAGATAGTGGCCAAAGAGATCTTACAGAGAAGTTTCACTAGACTAGTTACAAGGAGGCAAGGTTTGCTGTAGAGATTGCGATTACTATACCTGTGCTCTCTAGAGTTCAATAAATGAGAGATCACTTTAAAATTTCCGTTCTTAGAAAGAAATGGGTGAAGGCAGGAACGAGGTACTGATTGGGGATGATCAGCCATGATCACATTGAATGGCGGTGCTGGCTCGAAAGGCCGAATGGCCTATTCCTGCACCTATTGTCTATTGTCTAAACGGTGGGCACAGTGGCGCAGCGGTAGAGATGATGCCTTACAGGGCCAGAGACCCAGGTATGATCCTGATTGCGGGTGATGTCTGTACGGAGTTTGTACTTGTAGAAGGAATCAAATACACAGGACAAGATGTTAAGAAGTCCCTTGTGCCAATAGGTGGGGAGCATTTCACAACATTCGTTGATTGTTGAGAGTGGTAGACGCTCAACATCGGGGGGGGGGGGGGTAACCTTCAGGACAGTTGGGCACAGGACACATCATCAGTAGTGTACCCTTGCATCACTGGGTGTTTCGGCCTTTTAACACTATACACCCTCCACAAGGGCGGCCCGCTGCAGGATGATCAACCCTCAGCGCATGTCCCGTGTCAAACCGTCCCAAAGATTCACCCTGACATACTTGGGGCCCAGCATGGGTCTTTCCGCTTGAGCCAAATCCACCGGCTGCTTCTTTCAGCCGCCTCTGAGAGTGATCTTATGGTCTTCCGCAGAGCCTGACAGTGGATTCCAAGCTCCTTCAGCAGTCTGATGGTAGATGACGCAACAAATCCTCTGCATCCCACTTCAACTGGATAGACTTTGGTGTTCCAGCCACGCTGCGTTGCCTCTGCTGCAAGCTCTGCGTAGCGCAGCTTCTTACACTCATAGGCCTCCTCAACAGAGTTCTCCCATGGAACTGTGAGCTCTATGATATAAGCAGTCTTCTGTGAAGGGGGACCAGAACACCAAGTCTGGCCTGAGGGTGGTGGAAGCAATTTCAGGTGGAAAAATTAGTTGTCGGCCGATGTCCGCCAGCATCCTCCAGTCACGGGCCCTGCATTGGCTTCCTTCTTCTGATCTGGTGGAAGGAAGTTTAGAAGTTTTCTCTCCTTCTCGGACAAAGGTTATTACCCTTAGGGGAGGGGGGTTGCTTGCTCTCGGAGGCAAGGAGTTGGTCGCACACCGCCTGGTCTCAAGGGCTGATGCCAGGCTTTTTAGTACCTGATTATGCCGCCACGTGTATCTCCCTTGCGTGAGGCTGGTCTTGCAGCCTACCATGATGTGTTTGAGGGTCGCTGGAGTTGGGCAGATGGCACAGGTTGGATCCTCGCCGTACCACTGATGGAGGTTCTTTGGTGATGATGGAAGCACGTCATATGTCGCTCTGATGATGAAGCTGATCTTGCTTGCTTCCATTTCCCATAGTTCTTTCGCAGCGGTAGAGATGATGCCTTACAGGGCCAGAGACCCAGGTATGATCCTGATTGCGGGTGATGTCTGTACGGAGTTTGTACATGTATATTCTCCTGGTGCTCTGGTTTCCTCCCACACTCCAAAGACGTGCAGATTTGTTGGATAATTGAATTGTAAAATTGTCCCCAGTGTGTAGGATAGTATTACTGTGCGGGGTGATCGCTGGTCGGCATGGACTCGGTGGGCCGAAGGGCCTGTTTCCGTGCTGTATCTCTAAAGTCTAGAGTCTGAAGAAAGAATAAAATTCTTACAATACTTGATAGGCTGACTGCAAAGAGAAGATTTCCCTTGACTGCAAATCCAAAGGGTCACTTCAAAAGGGGTAAGATGTTTAGGGAATGAAATGGAGAAATAATTGTTCATGCAAAATGTGCTAAATCTTTGGTTTTCTCTATCCAAAGTGCTGTGGAGGGTCAGTTCTTGGCTTCATTCAAACCAGAGGTTAATTAATTTTTGGCTATTAAAGGATGAAAGTGATACAAGCCTTGTGCAGCAAAATGTCATTCAAGTCCGAGATCAGACAGGATCTTGACGAATGGCAGAACAGGATCAAACAGCCAAATGACTTACTTTTTCCTATTTTTTATGTTTTTATTTACCATAATGTGCATATCTGATATATGCCAGACATGACAGGTGATGGTTAAATTAAATGCAGTGCCCTCCATAATGTTTGGGACAAAGACCCATCATTTATTTATTTGCCTCTGTACTTCACAATTTGAGATTTGTAATAGAAAAAAATCACATGTGGTTAAAGTGCACATTGTCAGATGTTAATAAAGGCCATTTTTATACATTTTGGTTTCATCACGTAGAAATTATAGCAGTGTTTTATACATGGTCCCCCCCTCCCCCCAATTTCAGGGCACCATAATTGTTTGGGACACAGCAATGTCATGTAAATGAAAGTAGTCGTGTTTAGTATTTTGTTGCATATCCTTTACATGCAATGACAAAGTCTGCAATTCATGGACATCACCAGTTGCTGGGTGTCTTCTCTGGCGATGCTCTGCCAGACCTGTATTGCAGCCATCTTTAGCTTAAGCTTGTTTTGGGGGCTAGTCCCCTTCAGTTTTCTCTTCAGCATATAAAAGGCATGCTCAAGGTTAATTCCCGGGATGGCGGGACTGTCATATGTTGAGAGAATGGAGCGGCTGGGCTTGTATACTCTGGAATCTTGAAGGATGAGAGGAGATTACTAAGGGTGTGGACACGCTAGAGGCAGGAAATATGTTCCCGATGTTGGGGGAGTCCAGAACCAGGGGCCGCATTTAGAACGGAGATGAGGAAACACTTTTTCACACAGAGAGTTGTGAGTCTGTGGAATTCTCTGACTCAGAGGGCAGTGGAGGCTGGTTCTCTGGATACTTTCAAGAGAGATAGATAGAGTCAGGGGATATCATCATCATGGAATCATGGAAACTTTATTGTCATTCACACCTTTCGGTCTGAATGAAATTTCGTTGCCTTGCAGTCATACATATAATAAAATAACAAAACACACAATAAACACAAATTTAACATCCACCACAGTGAGTTCACCAGACACCTCCTCACTGTGATGGAAGGCAAAAATCTTAAGTCTTTGTCTCTTCCCTCCTTGTTCTCCCTCTGCGCGAAGGCGATCCAGGTCTGTGATATTGTGACCCCCACCGGGTGATGGTAAGTAAGTCCCGCGGCTCAACCGTGCTCCGCGAACAGGCCGATTCAATCTCCGCGGCCCGGGGTAGTCGAAGCTGCCGCCCTCCAGTCCAGCGGACGAAGCTGTTGCCGCGGGAGCACTGGAAAAACAGGTCACCAACCTGCGACCTGCGAGCTCCCGACGTTGTCGTCTACTGGGCCCGCGGCCGAACCTCCGAAGTCGGGTCGCTGCCGCCGTAACACCTCAGCCCCGAGTCGGGTCGCCGCCGTCGGAACACCACCTCAGCCCCGAGTCGAGCCGCCACCGGAACGCCAGAACCCGCCACAGCCCCGAGTCGGGCCACAGGAACACCGCCTCAGCCCCGAGTCGTGCCGCCGCCGGAACCCGCCACAGCCCCGAAGTCGGCCAGCGTCACGCTGGTAAGTCCTGGCTGGCTCTGCCTCCGGAGCCTCGAGGTCGGTCGCAGTTGGAGGCCGCCAGCTCCGCCATTAGGGCCTCAGCGCAGACGGAGACGGAGACGGGGGATACGACAAGAAAAGTCGCATTCCCCGGAAGGAAGAGACTAAAACGCGTTGCTCCCAAACCCCCCCCCCCCCACACATACACAACCTAATAACTCAAATTAACTAGCTAAAACAGGACAAGAAAACAACAACAAAAGAAAAAAAACAGACGGACTGCAGGCGAGCCGCAGCTGCCGAGGCAGCGCCGCCACTCCACTGATATGGGGAGAAGGCAGGAACGGGGTACTGATTGTGGATGATCAGCCATGATCACATTGAATGGCTGTGCTGGCTTGAAGGGCCGAATGGCCTACTCCTGCACCTATTGCCAATTGGTGTCAGATCGGTTGATTGACTTGGCCACTCAAGAAATGACCATTTTTTAGCTTTGAAAAACTCCTTTGTTGCTTTAGCAGTATGTTTGGGATCATTGGCTTGCTGGAGAATGAACTGCCGGCCAATGAGTTTTGAGGCATTTGTTTGAACTTGAGCAGATAGGATGTGTCTATACACTTCAGAATTCATTATGCTACTGCCATCAGCAGTTATATCATCAATGAAGATAAGTGAGCTAGTACTTTCAGCAGCCATACTTGCCGAGGCCATAAAACCCCCACCACCGTGTTTCACAGATGAGCTGGTATGCTTTGGATCTTGGGCAGTTCCTTCTCTCCTATATACTTTGCTCTTGCCATCACTCTGATACAAGTTACTCTTCGTCTCATCTGTCCACAAGACCGTTTTCCAGAACTGTGGTTGCTCTTCTAAGTACTTCTTGGCAAACTGTAACCTGGCCATCCTATTTTTGCGGCTAACCAGTGGTTTGCATCTTGCAGTGTAGCCTCTGTATCTCTGTTCATCAAGTCTTCTGCTGACAGTGGTCATTGATAAATCCACACCCGACTCCTGAAGAGTGTTTCTGATCTGTCAGACAGGTGTTTGGGGATTGTTCTTTATTATAGAGAGAATTCTTCTGTCATCACATGTGGAGATCTTCCTTGGCCTGCCAATCCCTTTGTGATTAGTAAGCTCACCAGTGCTCTCTTTCTTCTTAATGATGTTCCAAATAGTAGATTTTGGTAGGCCTAAGGTTTGGCTGATGTCTCTGACAGTTTTATTCGTGTTTCTCAGTCTCATAATGGCTTCTTTGACTTTCATTGGCACAACTTTGGTCCTCCTATTGATAAACAGCAATAAAAGTTTCCGTGGGTGATGGAAAGACTGGAGGAAAGACTAGGTGCGGAGAGCTCTCTTATACCTGCATTAAGGCGGCATTTAAACACACCTGAGCAATTACAAAAACTGTGAAGCCATGTTTCGCAAACATTATGGTGCCCTGAAATGGGGGGACTATGTATGAACACTGCTGTAATTTCTACATGGTGAAACCAAAATGTATAAAAATGGCCTTTATTAAAATCTGACAATGTGCACTTTTACCACATGTGATTTTTTTTCTATTACAAATCTCAAATTGTGGAGTACAGAGGCAAATAAATAAATGATGGGTCTTTGTCCCAAACATTATGGAGGGCACTGTATACCCGTTAATCAATTAACTTGAGCGCTACCTCAGTGCTCCCTACTGCTGGCCTGGCCATGGACATCAGGTGTTTATTAAATAAAATTGAATAAAACCATGCACTTGAAAGAAAAAGTGACTTGCAATCAAAACAACTATTCCTTCTTGATTAATTCAAATTGACACTCCCCGTGAATTAAAAGGCAGCTGCTAATGCAGTTGATAAGGCACAGCCATCCCCTCAGAATGTAACATGGCCCTTGTCACAAATAGAAGCAATTTGTTGTTGCCGTAAATCGTTGGAATGGCAGCCTAACATTTAATTGAGTGATTCTAAAAATCAAACACCTTGGTGTTGCTTTCTCCATTAGATCTTCCGTCACTTGATGTCATCCTACTGTTAGTCTGACCTACTGAAATGTCATTTACTACAGCATTCCAATTTGTAGAAGGCCATATAGAGATTTTACTGTGCTTACAGTGTGATTGAAATGCAACAAATTAGCAGTGGATGTCTGTCCCAAACCTTTGATGCAAGGGCTGGAGCATGAGCTAGAGACACTGTGCGAGAGGAGAATGAGTATTTGAACAATTTGGACAAAGCTGGCCACATTTATATTCAGAGAGTCCTACAGCACGGAAGCAGATACTTTGGCCCAACTTGCCCATACCGACCAAGATACTCCATCTACACTAGTCCCACCTATTTCGGTCATATCCCCTCAAAACCTGTCCTAAGCATATACCTGACCAAATGTCCTTTAAATGTCGTTATAGTCAACTCAACTTCCTCCTCTTGCACCTCATTCCATATAACCACCCACCTCTGTGTGGAAAAAGTAGTCGCACCGGTTATGATTAAACCTTTCCCTTTCACCTTAAACCTATGCGTCCTGGTTCTAGATTCCCCTATTCTGGTGTATCTACCCTATCTATTCCCCTCGTGATTTTATTCACCTCTGTAAGACCCCCCACTCGGCATTCCTAGTCTGCCGAGCCTCTCCCTCCCTTGAATTCTCCAAAATGAGAGGACAGCATCTAAAAATCAGAACAGGTGTTTTATGAACAAGGCTCGGGCACAGTTCTATCTGCAATGGGCTACAGGAAATAGATTTCTCCCCTGCAAACAGAGGCTTGGTGATGTCAATTGTTCATTTTCAATCTGGTATTGAGAGGTATAGGTCAAAAGTCGTTATAAGGAGTTTGCCAATAATTCAGCCAAGACATTGCCTGATTGGCACCACAGGTTCCAGGAGTTACATGGTCTACTGTTATTATAATAAATCTCAAATTTACCAGTCTAATCACATCGCATTTTACAGGAGCATGCTGTAAGCCATGGCCTCCACGAAGACACTTATCGCATGCAAGTAACGTTGCTGTTTTTATTCATTGGACTTCTTGACAAAGAACAAAAAAATTACTTCAAAGAAGATTTGTTTTCAGTATTGAAGGTTATCGAAAAATCTGGAAACAGATTTATGACATATTCAGTTTCAGGAATTTAGTCGAACCATTCATTAAGGACAAATTCAAGGATCAATGATTTCAAAGCACGGCATTCTCTTTCAGGAACACAATAGTTATAATCCAACTGACAACATATTATTGAGCTACCTTTTAAATCAAGGTTTAATGAATTTGCATTCACAATGTGCATTCAGATGAATAACATGTGAGAGTTAATTGGCTGAAATAAAAATCTCCATCTGTTGAAATGTTCTCAAAAAGAAAACAATAATTTTGAGCTTGTTTGCAGAGTCTATTATGCAATGTTTTACATGTTGTAAATATAAGCTAGTTTCATCAATTGAAATTATTATGTACTTAATTTTGCTAATTTTAATTGCATTAGAGAAATAAATGGTTTAAGTGATGTAGCCACTAATTCAATATAATACTAAATTGTTGTGAGAGCACAAATATATATATATATATATATATTTTTAATGTTATAAATAGTTATATGTCACAGTGCCTTTCTACTGAAATCTTTATCAACTTTAACTCATTTTCATTTAAATTATTTTTTTGCTGATGTAAAGCATGATTTTTCACTTTAAAGGCGCAGTGAAAACTAATTTTATACAACCTGAAATTGAAGTGTATATCAATTCTAAAAAAATTAAAACACCTCATGACAGTTATATTAGAAGTTACCTTTAATCCACAGATGATTACTCTTGTTTGGATATAGCAACATAAGATAGGCTTTTGGGGAATGTTAAGTATTTCCCTTGGTGCCAGTTTGTGAAATAAATTTAAAAAAAAAACAGTGCTATAAATGTATTTGGCCCAGTTAGAATAAAATGTTAAACCTGCAGGAAGCAAGCTCACGCAAAAGTAATGCCTGAAGGAACAAGTCATCACACAAAATGCTGACCTTTGTCATTTCATCAGAAATAACTATAACAACATGAATCCTCCTGGCTTCATTGATATTTAAACAAACCAATGTAAAATCTCCAAAATATTTCCGTTCTTTATTTGCTATCAAATTAAAAACTAAGTGTTTTTCTTAGGTGTTTTTTATCAATATTAATTTATAATATTGCATTTATTTCTAAAATATGTATATTTTCACTCTAAAACACTCATCAGTCCTTCACGGGTTCTGACCTCCCCACCATCGAAGGGTTTTACAGGAGTCGCTGCCTCAAAGAGGCTGCCAGCATCATCAGACACACACATATAATATATATATACACATACGTACGTGTGTGTGTGTGTGTGTGTGTGTGTGTGTGTGTGTGTGTGTGTGTGTGTGTGTGTGTGTGCGTGCGTGCGTGCGTGCGTGCGGATACACGGAACGTTTTTTCTTTGTTTATTATATTGTTTACAGAGTACCATGCATACAGATTCAGGAACAGTTTCTTCCAAGCTGCTATCAGGCAACTTAACCATCCTATCACCAATTAGAGAGCAGTCCTGACCTACCATCTACCTCGTTGGAGACCCTTGGACTATCTATAATCGAACTCTACTGGACTTTATCTTGCACTGAATGTTATTCCCTCTATCCTGCATCTGTACGCTGTGGACAGCCTGATTGTGATCATGTTTCGTCTATCCGATGACTAGATTGCATGTAGCAAAAAGCTTTTCACTGTGCCTCGATACACATGACAATAAACTAACCTACAGAGTTTGAACAAATATAGCCTGATGGGTGTCACATTAAGGGCGTAAGAGTAACAATAAACCTTTTCTGAACTATACCGACATAATTCAACCATTTAGTCATAGTCAGAAATTACACCATATGGAAACAGGCACTTTGGCCCAACTGGTCCAGTTCTTTTGCTATTATTTTTGCTTTCAATTATGATTGATGACTGTTAACACAGGACTTAACAAAATAAAGAAGATTTACTCTTCCTATCACTAACAGGTCCCAGGTCAGGTCAGGGGAGTTCCCCCCGCCACGGGTACCATGTAATCCCGTGCTACCTGCTCCATGGTCGGATAGTCGGCGACTAAACCGTCTCCCCCCACCTGGTTTGCCAGGTGGAAGAGGGGGCTGTGGACCCCCAGCAGGACCAAAAACAAGACCTGTCAAAGGGCGGATGGGCTTCTAGCGAGCCAACGGCCATCCACACTTCAGTAGAAGTTGCGATTACTGTCGTACATAGCATTGTAAGGCACCGTGCCCGTTGATGTTTTCAACGATGATGATGATGGTCACTAACATGTAGTTTGCATCTCAAACTTAAAGCAAAACTGTCTCAAAACACAAATTAACAAACGCAAAAAGAATCTCAAATCCAGAATCAATCACAAAATCATACAATTCAGCTCACTGAGTTTGTGCCAACTACAAGAAGAGCAATCCAGTCAATCTCAATGACCTATCCTTGTGCCATAGCCCTGCAAATGATTCTCTTTCAAGTGCTTATTCAGTCCCCTTGCAAAAGCCCCGAATCATTCTATTTCCACCATCCCCATCGGCAGATCATAACCACTGAGCAGAAGTTTTCCCTCAGGTCTGTCTTTTGATCTTTTGCTTGGAGTTTTATGTCTGCTCCTGTTGAACTGACAACCACACAGAAATCAAACAGCCTCCCTCTATTTAGGCTGTCTAAATCATTTATGATCTTCTTTCATTTTGTTCCAAGGAAAACAACACCAGTTTTCCCAAAGTAATCTAAGAGTTGAACATTTTCATCCCTGGCATCAGTGTTTTCTGTACTCTCTCTCGTCACTTTCTTCATGAAGCGCGATGATTAGGACTGGCTGCAATGGCCAAACTTGTTGGTTTAACATAACAATCCTGCTGAGAATATTTAAATCAAAAAGAACGAGCAATAATAATTAGAAACAATGCAAAGAAGTGGCTGAGCATGTTTTCAAAAGAAAGACTGTAAATGCTAATATAATTAAAATATCTTCCAACCTAATGGTCTTAACTTATTTTCTTCAAAACAAAGACAAAAACCATAAAACTCTCTAACTGGACAAGTGGAAACAAAACAAATCAAATTATTGTACCAACCATTTTCTGAATGAATTTATAGAACCAATGATTTGTCTGGGCTATTAGATGCAACTCCACAGGGCATATTCACACAATTCTCAAGATATCCAGAATGTCAGAAATTGCAGTCAACATAGAATTGTGTATAATATCAACATTAACAGAGCCAAGCATTAAAGCTGAGTTAGAATCATTCTGACTGAATAGGACAACAGATGTAGCCACCTTAAATGTATACGATTCGGGATAAAGTTGACAACCAAAACTGGATAATCTATTCTTTCAAAAGGAAATAATTAAATTTACTAGATAAAAGGCCCAGAAATGTAATCTGACAATGCCAACGTTGACAATACAACAAGAAGACAGCTACAGTGCCCTCCATAATGTTTGGGACAAAGACCCATAATTTATTTATTTGCCTCTATTCCACGTGTCCCAAACATTATGCTGCCCTGAAATGGGGGACTATGTATAAACACTGCTGTAATTTCTACATGGTGAAACCAAAAATGTATAAAAATTACCTTCATTAAAATCTGACGATGTGCACTTTAACCATGTGTGATTTTTTTCTATTACAAATCTCAAATTGTAGAGTACAGAGGCAAATAAATAAATGATGGGTCTTTGTCCCAAACATTATGAAGGGCACTGTAACTCTTAAGCATTCTCACCATGAAAAAATGCTCTGGACTCCACTCAACCCATCCATTCTCCCATCGCCTGATCCGTCTCACACAGGCTGCAACCTGTTAAGACTCTCAGAAGCAGGCAAGAAACATTCTCACGGTTGTCGACTGAGTCGGCTCAAATGTGCAACACCACTATGCCTGGTTCAAGGTAAGGGGAACTGCTTGTTTATGTTTGATCCCAGGTGCTGCTGCGCCCAGTCAAATGCAACTGAGGTGGATCGTTCAGATGTAACCGGGGAATAGCAGGGTAAGATTTAATTCATGGAACTAGGACAAACTTTACCAAGATGCCTGGTTATGTTACTTTTTTTTTTTAATTCCGTGAAAGCAGCTTGAAGGAATTTGCTCGAGGGAAAGGTATACAAATGGCAACAACTATCCCTACCGCTTACATCATGTTCAATACCAACAATCACCCTTCATAATTCCTTCAAAATAATACTTTGACCCCTCCAATCTGCTATGACATGTAGTTTGATATTACAGATGTCTATTGGATTAAAGTGCATTAACACTGTATGCAACAAGCAATGTAGGTGTGCACAAGGAAAGAATCTTGAATTTCCCATTGGTACATGTTAAACTGGAAATCAGTAAAGATGAAAAAGTTGCAGGGCAGTACACAATCAGGGATTGTGGTTAAGGTTGATTCACGGGATGGCGGGACTGTCATATTGTGAGAGAATGGAGCTGCTGGGCTTGTATACTCTGGAATTTAGAAGGATGAGAGGGAATCTTATTAAAACATATAAGATTATTAAGGGTTTGGACACACTAGAGGCAGGAAACATGTTCCCGATGTTGGGGGGGTCCAGAACCAGGGGCCAGTTTAAGAATAAGGGGTAAGCCATTTAGAACGGAGATGAGGAAACACTTTTTCACACAGAGAGTTGTGAGTCTGTGAAATTCTCTGCCTCAGAGGGCGGTGGAGGCCAGTTCTCTGGATACTTTCAAGAGAGAGCTAGATAGGGCTCTTAAAGATAGCGGAGTCAGGGATATGGGAGAAGGCAGGAACGGGGTACTGATTGTGGATAATCAGCCATGATCACATTGAATGGCTGATCAATCGCTGGCTCGAAGGGCCGAATGGCCTACTCCTGCACCTATTGTCTATTGTGCAAAAAGCGATAAACTTAATGCAAAAAGGGATAACAGCATTTTACTGATCGTCACTCTAGTAATCAGATTTTGCTTGTGACTGAAAGGCAATAAACACAAGTTAAATTGGTAAACACTGAAATTGAGCATCAGGTACCCAAATGTGTATGTGATTAAACCAAACACATTCATTGCATTGCAGGCAGAATTTTTAATATTTGATTGCTCCATGCAACCTGCCAAAATGTATTCCTGAGCAGGAGGCCCTGTAAAAGTGGTGGAAGGAATTTTATTACTAACTATCAAAAGGGAAATGGATTTGTGCAGTTGAAAAGAGGAAATCTGCAGAGCTACAGGGAGGGAAAAGAGTTGTTGGGTAATTCTTTCTCAGGAGGAGGAAGTCATACAAGGTCTTGTGTGTAGGAAGGAACTGGAGGTGCTGCTTTTCACCGAAGATAGACGCAAAATGCTGGAGTGACTCAGCGAGACGCAGCACTCTGTAGAGAAGGAATGGGTGACATTTCGGGTCGCGACCCGTCTTCAAATCTGAAGAAGGGTCTCAACCCAAAACATCACCTTTTCCTTCTCTCCAGCTGTGCTGCCTGTCTCGCTGTGTTACTCCCGCATTTTGTGTCTATCTTTCATATCAGGCCTTGTTCTGCTAGCAAAAAGTCAACTGAAAACATATCAACAAATGATTTGGCACCACTAGATATTCACTAAAAAGCAGAATTAATCCATCGTGACAAATCAGAAATCTGCCACGTTTATTATCACAGCCATTTTGTACTCTATTTACATTATCTTTGTTTCCCTTGCAAAAGATTCATGTTAAAATGATAACTGCTAACTTACCTACTCTGAAAGATCGAATCTCAGCCATACAACAAAAATGGCTGAGGAGTTATAAGAGGTAAATCATCAACAGTAACATTTAGCTTTCGATCATGCCAAGCAGCTGGCATTGCTTTGAACATCATTTCCAATAAACAACCAATTGCAGTGCCATTTGGGGCTGTGAGAACAGTGCTCCTTCTTTCGCTGATCCACATCGCACTATATCTTATTGTTGATCATCAACTCTGAAAAAATAAGAAATCTCAGCCAACCTTGCTGCTTTGGACAGGGAAGTATCTTCAGAATCTCTCCCAGCCAGAGTTAAATTAGAAAAGCTACCCAGCATATCATATATATAGTAAAATAGACTAATTGAGCAGCTTACCTTTCCTACCACCAGGGCCGGATTTAGATGAAGAGAGGCCCTAAGCAGTTCCACTTGCGAGGCCCCTCCCCCCCCCCCCCCCCCCAATCCCCACCCCCACGACTAGAGGAACATGGTCCACCAGATTGACACTGATTTGCAGCCGAGCGTGGCCAATGAGATAAGGGGCTGGAAAGCTGTGCTTTATTTATTTATTTATTTATTTATTTATTGCCACTGCTAGTGTCGAGTTATTGGCTTAAACATTATTATTCTGAAATGGAGGGCAAGAAAAATTACTGAAGGGTTGTTTAGAGACTAGAGTGCTTTGTGACAGCATATGTAAGAAAGGCCTATGACAGTGTCAAAAATATTATACACCTTGCAGGGCTCTCACTTAATTTTTTGTATCTGTTGTCAGCCAGGCAACCTTGGCAGCTTTTTAAGTTGCCAAATGACAGTTTAGGTGGTCATTTAAGACGGCTTGCATGACGCGTGCGATAATGTGCTTGGACGAAGTGCGTAGTTACCAGTCGGAATTATGCTCAATGAAACACTCACATATTATTTCTGCTTCAAATAAAGCCACAAACTAAACATATTCACCAATCAAGGCATGATATATACCACGATGACATGCAGCAAAATTATAATACAGTATCTCAACTCTTTTTACACGTTGCAATGAATGCAATTTCTATTATTTCTTTCCACTTCCAAACAAAAATGTGGTTGGATTATTCAGCGTATGATCAACCTCGGTGCGACCAAGCACAGGCTTGGCGATCGCTTCGCACAACACCTCCACTCAGTTCGCAATAACCAACCTGATCTCCCGGTTGCTCAACACTTCAACTCCCCCTCCCATTCCGAATCCGACCTTTCTGTCCTGGGCCTCCTCCATGGCCAGAGTGAGGCCCACCGCATATTGGAGGAGCAGCACCTCATATTTGCTTGGGTAGTTTACACCCCAGCGGTATGCACATTGGCTTCTCTAATTTCAGGTAGCCCTTGCTTTCTCCCTCCTTCCCCTCCCATTCCCAGCTCTCCCACAGCCTCCTGTCTCCGCCTCTTCCATTCTTTTTCATGTCACCCCCCCCCGACATCAATCTGAAGAAGGGTCTCGACCCGAAACGTCGTCTGTTCCTTCGCTCCACAGATGCTGCCTTACCCACATCTTCCCATCTCCACCCCTGTTGGCTTTCTGCAGAGACCGCTCCCTCCGTAACTCCCTGGTCAATTTGTCCCTTCCCACCCAAACCACCCCCTCTCCTGGCACTTTCTCTTGCAACCGCAGTAAATGCCACACTTGTCGTTTTAATTAAGTTCAAGACTATGGGGCTGTACATTGGCCATAATGTTGCTGCCTAAAAGTGCCAGAGACCCAGAATTGATCCTGAATATGGGTGCTGTTTGTGTGGAGTTTGCTCCTTTTCCCTTTGATCACATGGGGTTTTCTCCGGGTGCTCTTGTTTCCTTCCACATTCCAAAGGTGTGCAGGAACCTATTTCAGACCCAACCAACCAAAAACGTAATATTTTCCTTTTGGCCAGAGATTCTGTTGGGTTACTCTAGCTTTTTGTTTCTATCTTCAGTTTAAACCAGCATCTTGCACTTCCTTCCTACACACACGATACTATACGATAGAACTTTATTAATTCCAGGAGGGAAATTGTGTGTGTGTGTGTGTGGGTATATATATATATTATACACACACACTCATATATATTTATATAGTTATATATTCATATATAAATATACACCGTTTTGTTTTCTCGTTTATAACATTGTTTACAGAGAACTATGTTTACATATTCTGTTGTGCTGCTGCAAGTAAGGATTTCATTGTTCTAACTGGGACATGAGAAAATAAAACACTCTTGACTCTTGACTTACTCCACTAATGTGTGGGAAAGAACTAGTGTATGGGTGATCAGTGGTCGGCGTGGACTCGGTGGGCTGAAGGGCCTGTTTCCACGCTGTATCTATAAATTAAACTAAAGACACTAAATCCAGAGGGAGTCTAAAGAAGGGTCTCTACCCGAAACATCACCCAATTTCTTCTATCCTGAGTTGCTGGCTGCTCCATCGAGTTCCCCCGCACAATTAAAGCATGGAATAGTCTTCATCCTACCTTAGGTACCCAACCAGAAGCAACTACATTTAAGGTACCTCTTTTTTTCCCAAGAACCCTTTTTTGCTTAAGTCCAAGTCAAGAGTCAAGAGAGTTCTATTGTCATGTGTCCCAGATAGGACAATGAAATTCTTGCTTGCTGCAGCACAACAGAATATCTGAACATAATACAGAACAGGAGATAAAAGTTCAGTGTGTTTATATATATTGGCCTTCATAACAAGAGGATTTGAGAGGAATGTTAGCCTTCATAACAAGTGGATTTCAGTATAGGAGTAAAGAGGTTCTTCTGCAGTTGTATAGGGCTCTGGTGAGACCACATCTGGAGTATTGTGTACAGTTTTGGTCTCCTAATTTGAGGAAGGACATCCTTGTGATTGAGGCAGTGCAGCGTAGGTTCACAAGATTGATCCCTGGGATGGCGGGACTGTCATATGAGGAAAGATTGGAAAAGACTAGGCTTGTATT
>CM075977.1:267227136-267290365 GCA_038087875.1 Malacoraja senta | reverse complement strand
CAGGGTGGGGGACGTGCAGGCCACAGCAGTGCGCATGTGCAAGGCGGCCTAGCCGTGCCGGCGGATGAGGAGCGAGCGGGAGAGCGGAGCCCGGTGGCCCGGATACGGATAGCGGGGGGAGATGGAGATTGACAGACTGAGAGAGAGAGAGAGAGAGAGAGAGAGATAGAGAGAGGGGCCCGCCCAGAGTTGAACGACAGGTGTCCAGCCTTGGCCGGAGGCCCCCTAGATTTCGAGGCCCTAAGTTAAGCTTGTCCAGCTTATACGTAAATCCTGCCCTGCCTACCACTCTTCTAGCTCAACTGTGGTTGACAATAAAGTAGGAAATGCAACTCAGGAAGTCCAGAGGAATATTAGCAATGTTACAAAATTTTGAGATTTAAAAAATAAAGTCTGCAATTTATCCCATCAGATAAAGCATAAAAAGAAGTTTAATTTGACACCTAATTCACTTTCATATCTTCAGTATTAAAAAAGTTATGGCCATTTTCATACTCGGAAATTAGCATCTTGTTCCCTATTTAAGGGGGGGTTGCACGTAAGGTCACCGGGTCATAGGGCTTGACGCACGGAGCCGCTCAATCCATCTGGAAGACATCCGTCACTTCCGGTATATGTTATTAATACAAGAAACGCGTACTATCCTACCTGTTAAAAACCGCCAAAAATGTTGAATTTTTTCGCTGTAAAAAATTGTGGAAGTCGGGGTAAGTGTGAGAGACATGTACCCAACTTCATATTCCAAAAATGAAGCGAAATGAAGGTAAAGAGAAGCGAGAGCTGAAGGGACAACAACAGCTAAAGTACTTGGTGAACATTGGCCGTGCAGATATCGGAATTGAAAATATCGGGATTTATCGCGTTTGTTCGCTGCATTTCATTAACGGTAAGGCATTCTTTTTTTCTTTTTTTTTCTTTGGTATCTAAAAAGTCTCAGAAGTGGTAAATCTGGTTGTAAATTTTGCTTCAGAGGCGTTTATTTTTTGTATGTAAAAACCCACGAGAACCAGGGACGATTATCCCTTCTGAAACTTTTTAGATACCAAAGGAATCAAGAAAAAACACAAATAATGCCCTTAGTTGATGAAATGCAGTGAGCAAACGGCCAATGTTCGCCAAGCACTCTGGCTGTTGTTTTTCCTTTCAGCTCTCGCTTCAATCTACCGTCATTTCTCCTCACTTTTTGAATTCTGAAGTTGGCTAAATGTCTCTCACGCTTATCCCGATTTCCATAATTATTTACAGCGCAAAAATTGACCAATTCGGCGGGTTATAGCGGGCCCGCTACGCTGGAAACAATGGTAAGTGCTTGCCTGCAGTTCATCGAGTGTAATCCCATTTGGCGTAGCGTAGCAACAGCACGGGTCATGGGGTCGTGACCCGACTGCCGTGAAACCTCCCTATTGCTTTTCCATTGACTTAACACAAAAGCTGTGATCGAGGACAGTTAAAAGCCCATAACTTTCTTAAAAATTAAGAGAACTGAAAGAAATTTTCAGTTATTATAGATTGAAGCATTCTGAAACAAATATGAAACAATCTTACTTAGAAGACATGAAATTAAAGCATATAATTAGTTAGTTACCTAAATTGTAGCTAATTACAAAATTCAATTACTAGATCTAAACATCTATCAATTTCTTAAGAATAGATTAACATTTTTAAATAGCCTAAGTGTCCAAATAACATTCACACAAGAATTCACAATATAACATAATTTTTAAATCTCATTGTCATGAATTTACAGGCCAAATGGAAGGAATTGAATGTTTAATACCTGTAAATTAATGGGCATTTAAATCATCTTGTGAGTGAGGATTTCTGGAAAGCGATCTTTTGGAACGTTCATTTGCAGTGCATTTAACCCCGTATTGGCATGAAAAATACTGCCGTTAGTTCGGGGAATAAAATGACCGTTTCGCAAGAAACAATGTGAATTAAAGGCTTCTTAAGAAGCACTTTTATACATTTAAAGAAACCACTTCCGTTTACCTGTCCCGTATGTGAAATCCGTCCCCGTTATCCGGCGTTGACGGCTTCAGGAGCTGATTTTAAAAGTGACTCCAGCGCTGACATTGTCGATTTAATAAAAATAAAAAATTCACAAAACGCCCCTAGGAACGATTTTTCGGCAAACGCTAATACTCCAACGAAATATAATTCAGGACAAGGTAGGAGAAACCCGCGTTTTAAGCCCGCCCCCCCCCCTTAAAGGCGCCAAAATCGCGCACACGGCCAGTGGCAGAATTACAGCACCGGTGAAGGTAAGTATTGTAACATACCTAACTATTGGAATATAATGCACCATTTCTTGGTTGCAGTTGAACTTGAGATAAGATCATTTTATTATAAGGAACCTTTAGGCAGGAAATAAAAATATATAAGGTAGACAAAAATGCTGGAGAAACTCAGCGGGTGAGGCAGCATCTATGGAGCGAAGGAAATAGGCAACGTTTCGGGTCGAGACCCTTCTTCAGACTATATATAGAAAAATATATTAAAAAATATAAATGGCTGGTTATTACAATGGGAAAGACTTGCTTCTGAAGTGGAGGCAGCGCAGGTTCAAGAGGAACAAGCCTGAAGATCAGGGAAAAAAATCAGAATGCACCAAAGGATGGCACGGACATTTTGAGAAGAAGACATTTAAAAATATAAGACTTTGGGAGCAAGAAACATCAAAACAGTCTGCAGGAGTGTCTCAACACAGGTAAAAAAAGAAAAGATTAGCAACATTTAACGTTGGTCCCAGAGGAGGAGAAATTACCTTAAGGAAAAATAAAATGAAAGTAAACAAATATCATGAGCTTGATCTAAAAAACAGACACAGAAAACATCCTGTAAACAATGGAGAGCTGCAGGTCTTGAGTAAAGATGAAATAAATTAGTGTAAGCAAAATAAAATAGTATTGGGAGAAATTAAATGAGGCTGAGAGGTGGTAAATCCCAAGGACTGGAAGTTGTTCCTGAAGGTGTGGTTATGGGCATTGTGGATGCCATAGATAGAGGAATGGTTGCCACACAATGGGAAATAGTATACAAAACCTCAGGATTAAAAAACAAAAACTAAGGAACCACACACCCCAATTTGATTCCTGGTTTTAAATCAATGCACTCTGACATGATGGGATTTTAACGTTAATTTCGGTGAAACACAAAGGCACAATTCATAAAGATATAGGAGCAGAATTGGGCTCTTCGGCCCATCAAATCTATTCCGCCAGTCAATTGTGGCTGATCTATCTATCCCTCGCAACTCCATTCTCCTGCCTTCTCCCCATCCCCATTACCCCTGCCACCCGTAAGAATCAAGAACCTGTCAATCTCCATCTTAAAAATATCCATTGACAGCCTCCACAGCCTTATGTGGCAATAAATTCCACAGAATCACCACCGTCTGACTAAAGAAATTCCTCCTCATCTTCCTATAGGAACATCCTTTTATTCTGAGGTTATGGTCTCTGATCCTAGACTCTTCCACTAGTGGAAACGTCCTCTCCACATCCATTATATCCCAGCCTTTCACTGTTCGGTAAGTTTCAGTGAGGTCTCCCCTCATCCTTCAAAACTCAATTGATAGCTAACCCTGTGAAAAAGAATTCAATCATCCAATGATCCGCTGTTCAGATACAGAAGAGGTTACAAGAAAGTTGCTGACTGTTGTAAAATTCTGACCAGCTCACAATTTTTTTTTCATGGAATGGTACCTGCCATCCTTATCTAGTGTCAGGTCAAAAACAGTACCAAAATTAATTGATTTGTGATGTTCTTTGATGTAGAAACATAAAAACATAGAAAATAGGTGCTGGAGTAGGTCATTCAACCCTTCGAGCCAGCACCGCCAATATGATCATGGCTGATCATCCAAAATCAGTACCTCGTTCCTGCTTTCTCCCCATATCCCTTGAAAATAAACCTTTCAATCGCACAATTATAAAAAAAGAATCAGAAGTCCCCATCACCAATTCAACTTGGAATAAGCACAACAAATTTGAGGATAAGGAACCCCAAACATAAGCTATTAATTAGTTTTTATTGCATAAAATAACATTTCACAACTCTACTTTTTTAACAAACTAGACAACTACATTTTAATTATAATACAGTTCTTTATTGCCATTTAGTGACCAGTTAGGACAATCATAATGTGTTTGGCATGTTCTATTCTAGTCTGTGAATAAACACGCATCAGAGGAGCGATTCGTGGTAACAATTTATTAGAAGAATTAACTGTGCAAAAATAAAGAGTGCAAACATTCGGTGTCAGATAATACAAATATAGATCGCAAGCATGTAATCTAGTAAATAAACTAGAGTAAACTCTGTGCGTGTTACGATTCAAAATTCTAACAATTAAAAATTCAAACAACACAAGTCACTTTATCTCATTAAGGATTGCAGCTTATTCAGGCCAACTGATGTATGAAAAGGATTATAAAAATGGGTCATTGTAATTAAGTTAATATTTCTCACTTCAACAAACAAGATTTCTGGAATGTTCCTCCTACAAAGTGGACCACATATGCTTGAAGTACTATTTCAAATACAACTTCCTTGGAGATGCATACAGGTCCCTCTAAACAGAAGCTGTTGCCAGGTAGCATGTTATAGTCACAATTAATCTTAAGTGTCATCAAACAATAATAGGGAAAATGGAACACAGCTAAGATCAACGTGATTCTGTACTTCATAAATTTCCCATTGAGTGGTCAAAACCTGGTTAAATAATACCACTACAGACCTGTAGCACCAGCATTGGTGATGTTGCAATACAATACAGAAATACTCTCTAACTCAGGCAGGGATCTATGCAGCTAGCAAGAGAATCAATGTTTTGGGTCAGAAACCTATAAGCAGAACCGGAAAATGATGAGATTTTTTTTTAAATGGTTGAAGTTACAGAGAAAGAAGTGGGAAAGAAAGCAGAGAACAGAAAAAAACAGTTCACAAAGGATGCCAACCAGATGAAACTGAATAACAAGCGATGATGGTGCTGGTTGTCAGACTAAAGCCGAGGAAAAAGGTTGGATAGGTTGGGCTTGCATCTAGAGGAGTTCAAAAGATTGAAAAGAGACTTGATTGAAACATACAAGGTCCTGAAGGGTCTCAGCAGACTGCTTGTGGAAAGGACATTAACTCTTATGGGAGAATCTGGAACTGCGGATCCGTTTAAAAAGGCCAAGTAAGGAGAAGTTCTCTCTGCAGATCCTTAATTTCGCACAGGATGATGGAAGCAGAGTACTTGATTTTTTTTTTAAATGCATAGGTGGTGGATTCTTGATAGGGGAGATGGAAGGTTGCCAAGGGTAGATGGGAATGCAGAGTTACGGTTATTGTCAAATAAGCTCCGAACGTACTCAAATAAGCTCCGAACAGTGCAGGCCTTCATCTGCTTCAATTTAGGCATATGTATAGATAGAATTACAAAAGGTATGTTTGGGGAAGGTGAAAAAAGATTTAAATCTGAATTTAGGAGATAGAAATTAACTGTATTTGAAAATGTGAAATGCTAGGCTGGATCAGCTGACTATCTGAAATTGTTGAATTCATTATTGAGTCGGGGAAATTGTGATGTGCCTAAATAAAAAAACGCGCTGTTTCCCAAGGTGACATTGAGCTTCATTAGAACTGTGCAGGAAGCCAAAAGCTGAAGGTCAATATGAGAACGCTTAGTTTACTTTAGACAGTGTAGAAACAGAGCCTCCGGCACACCAGCTCCACACTGACCATCAATCGTCCATTCATACTAATTCTATGTTATCCCACATTCTCAACCACTGCCTACACACTGAGTGCAATTTACAGGGGCCAATTAACCTACAAACCCACGCGTCTTTGGGATGCGGGACCAAACCCATGGGGACATACAACGTGCAAGCATGCAAATTCGTGGAAACTCCACAGGCAGCTCCCAAGGTCAGGACCATACCCAAGTCTCTGACACTGTGAGGCAGTGGCTCTACCAGATGTGCCAATGTACCACTCACAGCACACCACTGTGCCCCGAATAGAATAGATAATTAAAGTGACAGGGAAAAGAAAGCACAAAGCCAAATATTTTGGACTGAACCAGTGGTGGAGAACTGAAATATATTGATGATTTACTGTGAACACACTTACAAATAAGAAAGGATAAATTTGTATCTTGTACTTTCCACAGCTTTTCAACAAAGCAAAGGAATCTGATGATCACTTGCATTGATGGTTGCACTCTATGAATTCATCATTGTCAGTATAGCAACGATGCAGGATTTACAATGTTTTTTAAAGGAGTTAAACCCTCCACAGGTAAGCACATCAAACCACAAGCTTCCCAATAGCCAGAAAACATGTTTACAGAATTAAAGTAGGACCATTTAAGGAAGGTATGTTTTCTTGCCATAGGCCTTTCCATTCCAACAAAACATTGAATTACTCAATATGAATTTGACAGTTTTCTTAGGCAAATGCACAGAAGGAAAAAAAAGTGTGATCTGAACATGACTAAAGGCAATCTGCCAGTTAACATTTCTCCAGATTGCCTGATCTACAGACCCTAAAATTGAAGGAGCGTGTTGAAATATAAATACATATTTTACACTATTATAAAGGACTGATAGAAATGAGGACATTATTATGTTCTATGCTACCAAACATGGTTAGGAGTGATAATTTATTTAATGGATGTAGAAATTTACTTACCTAATTGATCAATAATACTGCAAACAACCCCAATGGGCTCCTTTTGTACCTCTTCAGGAAGAACAATATTTATTTCTTCAACTTTTGGCAAATCCTGATTTAAAAAGAAACAAATTTAATACGTCTTTGTATATTAAACTGCCTGTAGCTGCAGAAAGTAAACAAAAAAACAAAATTAGCAAATTTTCCTTAAATAACATAACATCTCATCTCTCTAGTAACACATTTTGCTGTAACACTTGCTACACAAATCCCTGTACCTAGTTGGTAACAATGCCTGTGCTAAACATTTGCTCAGCTTCACTTCATTGTTTGAGACTCAAGAGACCACAGATGCTGGAAAATTGAGGAAAAAAACAAACTGCTGGAAGAACTCAGTAGCGAAAAAAAGCAGATTACGTTTCAGGTAGGGAAGCTTTTACACACAGTGGGGTGAATGGGAAAGGATGTTTTCCCCCTTACCCACAACAACAATCCCCCCTCCTCCTCCTCCTCCCCCCCCTCCCTCTTCCCCCCTCCAATCCCTTCCTTAGAAACGATTGCCGTTTATGCATGGTCTCATCAATGTATAAGAGGGCAACTTCTGGAACACCGGATGCAGCAGATAAGATTAGAGGAGGTGCATGTGAGAGCATCCGTCTCACCTGAAAGGACTTGTGGGGTCCTTGAATGATGGTAAGGGAGGAAATATATGGACAGAAATTACATCTCTGACATAAAGGGACAGGAGTTACATCTCCTGCATTCTACGGGAGACAGAAAGGGGTGGTATTGGAAGATGGGACTGGTGTCCCATCTGCCCATTTCAACCCTTTTCTGTCTTCCACTGAACCGATGTGGCCTTCTGTACATCGGCGAGACCAAGCGTAGATTCAGCTACAGTTTTGCTGAACACTTGCACTCAGTTCGCTAAGGCTGACTTATTCTCCCAGTCAATAAGCATTTTAACTCCTCTTCCCATTCTGACCTTTCCATCCTGGGTCTCCTCCAATGTTAGTGAGGCCACAGGCAAACTAGAGGAACAGCACCTCGTATTTCGCTTGGTTTGCTTAAAACGGATTGGACATTGAAGTCTCCAATATTAGGTAACTACAAACCAGCCTTCCCCTCTTCTTCCCTAACACTAACCCCCCCCCCCCCCCCCCCCTGTGCCCACCTGGACTTGCACCTATTTCTCCCTCTCTCTCCACATACATTCCTTCTTCTAGTTTCACAAATCGCAACTCTTGAATCCTTGTCTCAGAATCCTTTGATGGCTTTTTTCCAACCATCTGCCTATCAAACAACCTTCCTCACCTGTATCAACCTATTACCAGCTTTGCGTCGCCCTGCCCATCCTCTCTTTCAGCTTCTCCCCCACCCCCCCTCCCACCCACAATCACTGAAGAATGGTCCCAACCCAAAACATCACCCATCCAAATCCCTGTGTCTTTTTTTTTGTAAATCAGCACCTGTAGTTCCTTGTTTCTGCATTCACACACTTCTCACACCTTTCACAGTGACTTGCAAAAGTATTCTTACCCCTTGAACTTTTCCACATTTTGTCATGTTACAACCACAAACGTAAATGTATTTTATTGGGATTTTATGTGATAGACCAACACAAAGTGGCGCATAATTGTGAAGTGGAAGGAAAATGATACATGGTTTTCAAATTTTTTTACAAATAAAAAACTGAAAAGTGTGGAGTGCAAAAGTATTCAGTTCCCTTTACTCTGATACCCCTAAATAAAATCCAGTGCAACCAATTGCCTTCAGAAGTCACCTAATTAGTAAGTAGAGTCCACTTGTGTGTAATCTAATCTCAGTATAAATACAGCTGTTCTGTGAAGGCCTCAGAGGTTTGTTAGAGAACATTAGTGAACAAACAGCATCATGAAGCCCAAGGAACACACCAGACAGGTCAGGGATAAAGTTGTGAAGAAGTTTAAAGCAGGGTTAGGTTATAAAAAAATATCCCAAGCTTTGAACATCTCACGGAGCACTGTTCAATCCGTCATCTGAAAATGGAAAGAGTATGGCACAACTGCAAACCTACCAAGACATGGCCGTCCACCTAAACTGACAGGCCGGGCAAGGAGAGCGTTGATCAGATAAGCAGCCAAGAGGCCCATGGTAACTCTGGAGGAGCTGCAGAGATCCACAGCTCAGGTGGGAGAATCTGTCCACAGGACAACTATTAGTCGTGCACTCCACAAATCGGGCCTTTATGGAAGAGTGGCAAGAAGAAAGCCATTGTTGAAAAAAAGCCATAAGAAGTCCCGTTTGCAGTTTGCCACAAGCCATGTGGGGGACACAGCAAACATGTGGAGGAAGGTGCTCTCGTCAGATGAGACCAAAATTGAAGTTTATGGCCTAAAGTGGCGGCGCCTAACGGCAGCGGCTCGACTGCAGTCCGTCTGTCTTTTTTTTTTTAATTTTTGTCTAGTTAAATGTAGTTGTTTGTGTTTTTTAATATTGTTTTTAACTGTGTATATGTGGGGGGCGGTGGGGGGGGGGGGGAGGAGGGGGAAACTTTTAAAATCTTTTCCCTGTACGGGGGACCCGACCTTTCTCTGTCGGGTCTCCGTTGTCGTTGGGGCCTAGCACCGTGGAGAGGCCTCCAACCGGAACGACCTGGGGCTCCAGTCGCGGAGCCTGCGGACTACTCACCATCGTGGAGTTGGCCGAGTTCGGAGTGTGGAGAGCTGCGGTGACGCGCGGCTGTGACCCGAACCCGGAGATTCGGAGGCTCCAGCCGCAGGTCTGGTGGACGGTGACATCGGGAGCTCGCGGGTCCCTGGTGGGAGACCGCTTTTCGGGGCTTCCGCAACGGCAACTTCTCCCGCCCGAGTTGCGGGGTTGAAGATGACCTGGAGCTGGGTCTAACATCGCCCGGCGTGGCTTTAATGGCCACGGGACTTGCTAGCGCTACCGGGGGCTCCAACATCAAGACCCGGAGCGCGGCCTTGCATCGCCCGGCGCGGCTTAAATGGCCGCGGGACTTATTTTCCATCGCCCGCCTGGGGCTCTGACTCTGACATCGGGAGGAGAATGGGGAGTGCAGGGGAGAGATAAGACTTTGCCTTCCATCACAGCGAGGAGGAGATTCGCTGTGATGGATGTTTGTGTAAATTGTGTTGTGTCTTGGTTCTTTTTACTTGTTTGTATGACTGCAGAAACCAAATTTCGTTTGAACCTCATTTGAAGTTCAAATGATAATAAATGGTATTGTATTGTATTGTATTATTGTAAATGCAAAACACTCTGTGTGGCGGAAAACTAACACTGCACATCACCCTGAACACACCATCCCCACTGTGAAACATGGTGGTGGCAGCATCATGCTGTGGGGATGCTTTTCTTCAGCAGGGACAGGGAAGCTGGTCAGAGTTGATGGGAAGATGGATGGAGCCAAATACAGGGCAATCCTGGAAGAAAACCTGTTAGAGTCTCCAAAAGACTTGAGACTGGGGCGGAGGTTCACCTTCCAGCAGGACAACGACCCTAAACATACAGCCAGAGCTACAATGGAATGGTTTAGATCAAAGCATATTCATGTGTTAGAATGGCCCAGTCAAAGTCCAGACCTAAATCCAATTGAGCATCTCTGGCAAGACTTGAAAATTGCTGTTCACAGACGCTCTCCATCCAATCTGACTGAGCTTGAGCTATTTTGCAAAGAAGAATGGGCAAAAATTTCAGTCTCTAGATGTGCAAAGCTGGTAGAGACATACCCCAAAAGACTTGCAGCTGTAATTGCAGCGAAAGGTGGTTCTACAAAGTATTGACTCAGGGGGGCTGAATACTTTTGCACGCCACACTTTTCAGTTTTTTATTTGTAAAAAAAAATTGAAAACCATGTATCATTTTCCTTCCACTTCACAATTATGCACCACTTTGTGTTGGTCTATCACATAAAATCCCAATAAAATACATTTACGTTTGTGGTTGTAACGTGACAAAATGTGGAAAAATTCAAGGGGTATGAAAACTTTTGCAAGCCACTGTACATGCCAGTTTCTGCCCCACCCCTTCCCCTCACCTCTCTTTGCCAGCTTTCTCAACTCTCCTCCCTTAGTCTGAGGGGATCCAACCCGAAAAGTCACCTATCTATTTCCCGCCACAGATGCTGCATGACCTGCTGGATTCCTCCAGCACTTTGTTTTTTGCTCCTCTACATTGTTTTCAGTTTTAAGAACCAGAACTGCAGCCACACAAACCTCAAGAACCATTCCAACACATATAATAAATAAGAGATAACTGACATAAAATAAACTAAAATAAACTAAAATTTTCAATAGATTTATTCACATTTATTATTGAAACTTATTGATATTCAATGCCAATCCAAACCAACCAAAATCCATATGCAAAATGAAAGGGAAGCTGAGGAAATAATTTCAGATAGTGTGAAGATTTGTGCCAGTAAATGTAATTTAATCGCCTAGATAACATTTGAGGGCGAGGAGTTTTTTACACTTTTAGACTTTTATTTAGAGATACAATGCAGAAACAGGCCCTTCGGCCCACCAAGTCCACACCAACCAGAGATAACCCCGTAGACTAACACGATCCAACACACTAGGAACTTTTTTACCGAAGCCAATTACCCTACAAACCTGTACGTCTTTGGAGTGTGGGAGGAAATCGGAGCACCGGGAGAAAACCCACACGGTCACAGGGAAAAAGTACAAAACTCTGTACAGACAGCACCCATAGTCAGGATCGAACCCGGGTCTCTGGACCTGTAAGGCAGCAACTCTACCCCTGCGCCACCTTGCCGCCCTACCTGACTGGGACAAATCCTGGATTGACAGTGGCAATTAAACTATATAATTCTGCTAATTTGAGTTAAGGAAAAAAATGTTTTACTATCTCTTCTATTAATATGCAAACATATACAAATTTGGGGGAAAACACTAATTGACAGCATCACAGGGAAATAAGAATGAGAATGGAAGTTATGAAATTGTCCTGCTGGGAACCCACTTAGATCTGATTGGTCCATTGGCAATCTTCTGCGTTGCAATAATGATAATACCATAAAATAATAAGTGACAATTGAAATATGCCAGTCAATCCTTTAGGACTCCATCCCTTACTCCCAATTCCTCCGTCTACACAGCATCTGCTCCCAGGATGAGGTGTTCCACGCCAGGGTATCGGAAATGTCCTCATTCTTCAGGGAACGGGTTCCCCTCCCCTACTATAGATGAGGCTCTCACCAGGGTCTCTTCCATACCCCGTAACACTGCTCTCTCTCCCCATCCCCCCACTCGTAACAAGGGCAGAGGCCCCTAGTCCTCACCTTTCACCCACTAGCCGTCACATACAACAAATAGTCCTCCGTCATTTTCGCCACATCCAACATGACCCCACCACTCGCCACATCTTCCCATCTCCCCCCGTCTGCTTTCCGCAAAGACCGCTCCCTCTGTAACTCCATGGTCAATTCTTCCCTTCCCTCCCGCACCACCCCCTCCTCGGGCACTTTCCCTTGCAACCGCAAGAGATGCTACACTTGTCGCTTTACCTCCTCCCTCGACTCCATTCAAGGACCCAAGCAGTCGTTCCAGGTGCGACAGAGGTTCACCTGCATCTCCTCCAACCTCATCTATTGCATACGCTGCTCTAGATGTCAGCTGATCTACATCGGTGAGACCAAGCGTAGGCTTGGCGATCGTTTCGCCGAACACCACCGCATTAACCAACCTGATCTCCCGGTGGCTCAGCTACAACTCCCCTCCCATTTCGAATCCGACCTTTCTGTCCTGGGCCTCCTCCATGGCCAGAGTGAGCACCACCGGAAATTGGAGGAGCAGCACCTCATATTCCACTTGGCAGTCTGCACCCTAGCGGCATTACCATTGAATTCTCCAATTTCCGGTAGCCCTTGCTGTCTCCTCCCCTTCTCAGCTCTCCCTCAGCCCTCGGGCTCCTCCTCTTCCTTTTCCTTTTCTTCTCCCTGCCCCCCCCCCCCCCACCCTACATTAGTCTGAAGAAGGGTTTCGGTCCGAAACGTTGCCTATTTCCTTCGCTCCATAGATGCTGCTGCACCCGCTGAGTTTCTCCAGCACTTTTGTCTACCTTTGATTTTCCAGCATCTGCAGTTCCATCTTAAATCCTTTAGGCCTATTCCATCATTCATCTGGATAACAACTGATATGATATTCCCCAAGTGATTTTCCTACCATTTCCTCATAACCCTTAATTCCCTGACTAATCATAAATCATAAATGATAGGACAGAATTAGGCCGTTTGGCCCATCAAGTCTACTCTGCCATTCAATCATGGCTGATCTATCTTTCCCTATTAACTCCATTCTCCTGGCCTTTCCACATAACCTCTGACACCCTCACTAATCAAGAATCTGTCAATCTCTGCCTTGAAAATATCCATTGACTTGGCCTCCACAGCCGTCGTTGACAATTAATTCCACAGATTCACCATCAGTATGAAGAAGGGACTCGGTACCATACATCTTGATGGCAGAAGTCAAACCTGCTTGCACATTGATAATCTTCTCTCAGGAGGTAGCAGCCCAAATGAAGATCCAGGAAGGGTTCCAAAATCCTGACAATGACATCACAATGGGATGTCGCCAGCAGTAACGAGGTTGCTGCCGCTCTACCAATATCTGAAGGAGTTGCTCATCAAGTTCTGGTTGCATTTTGGTCCAACACTGTACTCAGCTTCACTTAAGATTTCATGCTATATTTTAAAAGTGACTCATGATTAAAGTTTTTTTTAAAGCCAAATTTGAAAAAAAATAACTGTTTTCAGTGGCAGACTCTTGCAGCGCCTTCCAGTGATGATGTCACAATGCCACCTCACAGACGTCCAATCACAATAGATCTCATTTACAAATGACATCACAATGGGACGTTGCCAATGTTAACAAGGTTGCTGCCACTGTACTAATATCTGAAGGGGCTGCTCAACTTCTGATTCCCCTCCACGCTGTAATCAGGTTCACTTCAGATTTCATGCTATATTTCAAAAGTTATTCATGACTAAATTTTTTTTTAAAAACAAAACTGCCTTCTCACATACAGCCCTTTTTCCAGGAGCTTCCAGTGATAAAGTATAAAGTATATATAGTATCCTTTATTGTCATTCAAACTTGTTAGTTTGAACAAAATTAAATACCTTGCAGTCATAACAGAGAATAAAATCACAGAACACACAATGAACACAGTTTAACATCCACCACAGTGAGTCTACCAAGCACCTCCTTACTGTGATGGAAGGCAAAAGTCTTAAAGTCCTTGTCTCTTCCTTCCTTGTTCTCCCTTTGCTTGAGGCGATCCAGGCTTTCGATGATGTCACAATGCCACTCACACTGCACCAATCACAATAGGCTCTCAAGCTGCCGACTGCCACAATGACATCACAATGGGACGTTGCCAACGGTAACAAGGTTGCTGCCCCACGATCCTGGTGATTGGCTGCAAGGCAGGGTGTGGAGAGGGCCGATCAGGGGGAGCAACTCTCATCACCCTCCCCAGCTCCCCCCAAACCCCCCCACCACCTCCCCCTCCCAGGTGAACGCCGAAGCCGCACCCCCACCGCGCGTTGGGGGACAGGGCCCAAAGGGTCCCACTTGGTCTAGTATGATAATAAAACACTCTTGACTCTTGAAATGCTGAAACAAGCAAGGGAAGGGCATACAAAGATAAAAGCAAATAATGACATCCACAAAGCTTGTACCACACCACTTAGGAGCAATTTTCACAAACCACTCACCCCTACATCACACTGTTGTCATGCATTCACATGTGAGAGCAAAATTGGAGAAAACTAAAATCTCTGCGAAAGATTTTAATCAGTCCCTGCCAGTGATAAACTCAGGAGCTGACATGCATTGATGATAATGGATTCCAATGCCATTAAAACAAAAGCCATTATCGTCAATGGTCGGCAGAGGAGCGGCAGGTGAAGGAGCGAGTGCGGGGATTGACTGCAGAATTAAAGCCCTGGTTATGTTAAACCGAGTTCTTTTGTCAATCTAATTCAAGAAAACTTGATTCAAACCCTTGTTGCTGTTGAAATCGATTCTTTATTCTGACAGTGCTGGATAATTCTTTAAACCTTTCAACACAGAGCTGAAAGCTCTGGGGCAGGTCCAGAGAATTATATCTCCAATACAAATCGAGGCATTATATAGGTATTAGACAATTATGGTACAGAAGGTGTGGCAAACTATTAACCAATCATTATGGTTTACCATACATAAGCTTATTTGCATTAACCAATCAACTAAGTCCTTTCTAGTGATTGACAACATGTGTAGTCACATGATTTTCCCTTTTCTGGCCTCTTTACAACCCTTGATCGCCTTGTGGTTTTCTTTACCTTCTTTGTTCAAAATCATTTTATTTCAATGAAGTAAAACCACAGAAAAATAAAATCAATTCTCAGAGACCACCTCTCAGAATATAAAAGACACATCATACAGTAATCACACAATACATACACACAAAACACATATTTTCACTTTTGGAAAAGAAAGTTATTTCTAAAACTTCAGATTTAAACAAAGTCTAATACTTACAATCGTAATTAAAAACACAATACACTTCACAAATAATTTCCCTACAACTACATAGTTAAAATAGTTACTTATGGATCACAAACATTAAATATGAGTTTTGCCCCATTCTTACAAAGTCAGTAAGATTATTTCTAATCACACAATTCCCAACTCAAGCACACAAAGGCCATATACTTGTCACACTTGATAAATGATAATTGCTTCTTACCAAGCTCAGGTCTAGTTTCATTCTGAATTACAACCTCCCCTTACTATCTCTAGAGGAGAGGAATGTAAGGGCCTCTTTACAACTCCTCACTAATAACATTCCACACAGCAAATGGAAGATTACTATATGCAGACCCCAATCGTTTGGCTTAGATCAAAACAGAGTTACTTTCTCAGTTTTCTATAAACATAAGAAATCACCCTTATAGAAATGTCACATAACCATCACCTATGCCTTATCTCTTATCTCAACATAAGTACATTTAAACATAGCACAAACAAAATCACAAACTATTATCTAGCCTTGCTGTCTAAGACCCAATATAAACAGCCATAAACCCTCTTTGTGAAACACTATAGCTCACAGATGTGTCACAAAGAAAGAACAAATGGTGCCTTTGTCCTGGGAAGAGACCTCATTAACAACCTACATTCTAAACACCAAACTAAACCAAATACAAGTTCTGACAGCGTGATTATTGCTTCAAAGCAATAAATAAAGCTATGCCTATTCAGATCAGCATTTCCATGTCATGATAAGCCATCTGTTCTCCTGTGTGTGTTCTTTGTACTTTATTTCTTTGTGGAGACATGTATTTCTGAAAACCCCAACTCCAAGCCCTTCTCTTGCAACTTAACATAGGTTCCTCACACGAAAGTTATTATCTGAGCAATTCTATTATATAATATTTCCTCAGTGAGTTTTCAAGAGCGGGTCATTTAAAAAATCGGTAACGAAATTTGTAAATTTGTTAATTGAACAGTAAATAAAAGTAGGGCTTGGCGGCCTTGGTGAGGTGAAGTGCCTTGGTGAGTAAAGTGTGAGTCTTTGGCTCGAGAGGCTTCGGCGTGGAGGCTGAGGCAAGGGGGCTGCACGATTGAAATTTGTGATTTTTTTTGTCCACTGGAGAAATGGCGGGCAAGTTGGTACTGTGTGTTTCCTGCAGGATGTGGGAAGTCAGGGACACCGCTGGTGCTGGCAAGACCGACGTCAGGCAGAGCCATAGTGGTGGGTGACTCCATTGTCCGAGGTGCGGACAGGAGATACTGTGGCGACAGGCGAGACTCCACGATGGTCTGTTGCCTCCCTGGTGCCAGGGTTCAAGATGTCTCGGACCGACTTCAGAAAATCCTCATGAGGGAGGTTGAGCAGCCAGAAGTGGTTGTGCATGTGGGCACAAATGACGCCGGGAAAGAAGAGGAAGGAGCTTCTGCTACGTGAGTTTAGAGAGTTAGGAATAAGGCTGAAAAGCTGGACTTCTAGGATGGTTATCTCTGGCTTGATTCCAATACCTCGTGCTGGTGAGGGCATGAGCAGGGAGGACAGGGGATCTGAATGTGTGGCGGAAGGGCTGGTGCAGGAGCAGGGATTTAGATTTATAGACCACTGGGATCTCTTCTGGGTAGGAGTGACCTGCACAAAAGGGACGGTTTACACTTAACTGGAGGGGGACCAACATTCTGGCAGGCAGATTTGCTAGTGCTACACATGTGGGTTTAAACTAAATAGCAGGGGGGAGGAGTTGACAAATTAGGAGTACAAGGATGGAGTTAAAGGGGAAGAGAGTACATGAAAAGTTACGAAGGACAACCGAATTAATGGGACGGAAAGTTCAAGAAGGGATAAGAGAGTAAGGTCAGGTGAAATAGGAACGGTGTGAGAGGGGAGGTGAATACCGGATTAAAAGTGTTATATATGAATGCGCAAAGTATAAGAAATAATAAAGTGGATGAGCTTGGGCTCAGTTAGAGATTGGTAGGTATGATGTTGTGGCAATTAAAGAGACATGGCTGCAAGAGGATCGGAGCTGGGAATTGAATTTTTAGGGTATACGTCCTATCGAAAAGACAGACAGGTGGGGAGAGGGGGCGGGGTGGCTCTGTTGGTAAGGAATGAAATTCAGTCCCTTGTGAGGGGTGACATAGAATCAGAAGATGTAGTCATTGTTAATAGAACTGAGAAATTGTAAGGGTAAAAATACCCTAATGGGAGTTATCTACAGGCCCCCCAAACAGTAGCCTGGAGATACAGTGCAAGTTGCATCAGGAATTAAAATTAGCATGTAACAAAGGTAATGCTACATTGGTTATGGGAGATTAGACAATAAACAATAGGTGCAGGAGTAGGCCATTCGGCCCTTCGAGCCAGCACCACCATTCAATGTGATCATGGCTGATCATCCCCAAGATCTTAACATGCAGGTAGACTGGGAAAATCAGGTTGGTACTGGAACCCAAGAAAGGGAGTTTGTAGAATGCCTCCGAGATGGATTCTTAGAGCAGCTTGTAATGGAGCCAACCAGGGAGAAGGCAATTCTGGATTTTGTGTTGTGTAAAGAAACCGATTTAATAAAGGAAATTCAAGGTAAAGGAACCATTAGGAGGTAGTGACCATAATATGATAAGTTTTAATCTGCAATTTGAGAGGGAGAAGGCAAAATCGGAAGTGTCAGTATTGCAGTTGAACAAAGGGGACTATGTTGGCATGAGGGAGGAGCTGGGCAAATTTGACTGGAAAGGGACCCCAGCAGGGATGACGGTGGAAGAGCAATGGCAGGTGTTTCTGGGAATAATCCAGAAGATGCAGGATCATTTCATTCCAAAGAGGAAGAAACATTATAAGGGGAATAAGAGGCAACTGAGGCTGACAAAGGAAGTCAAGGACAGTATATAAAAATAAAAGAGAAGACATATAACATAGCAAAGATGAGCGGGAAGCCAGAGGATTGGGCAACTTTTAAAGATCAACAGAAGGTAACTGAAAAGGCTATACGGGGAGAAAAGATGAAGTATGAAGGTAAGCTAGCCAAGAATATAAAGGAAGTTAGTAAAAGCTTCTTTAGGTATGTGAAGAGGAAAAAAAAATAGTTAAGACAAATGTGGGTCCCGTGAAGACAGAAACAGGTGAATTTATTATGGGGAACAAGGAAATGGCAGATGAGTTGAACAGGTACTTTGGTTCTGTCTTCACTAAGGAGGACACAAAAAATCTCCCTGACGTGCCAGTGGCCAGAGGATCTAGGGTGACAGAGGAACTGAAGGAAATTCATATTAGTCAGGAAATGGTGTTGGGTAGACTGATGGGACTGAAGCCTGATAAATCCCCAGGGCCTGATGGTACTCAAGGAGGTGGCTCTAGAAATCGTGGACGCATCGGTGATCATTTTCCAATGTTTTATAGATTCTGGATCAGTTCCTGTGGATTGGAGGGTAGCTAATGTTATCCCACTTTTCAAGAAAGGAAGGAGAGAGAAAGCAGGGA
The DNA here is from genome assembly GCA_038087875.1 of Malacoraja senta. NCBI lineage: Eukaryota > Metazoa > Chordata > Chondrichthyes > Rajiformes > Rajidae > Malacoraja > Malacoraja senta. The sequence continues at coordinate 267,271,678 of CM075977.1, read as the reverse complement.
ATTATAGACCAGTTAGTCTGACATCGGTGGTGGGGAAGATGCTGGAGTTGATTATCAAAGACGTAATAACGGCGCAGTTGGATAGTAGTAACATGATCTGTTCAAGTCAGGATGGATTTACTAAGGGGAAATCATGCTTGACAAATCTTCTGGAATTTTTTAAGATGTAACAAGTAAAATGGACAAGTGAGAGCCAGTAGATGTAGTGTACCTGGACTTTCAGAAAGCCTTTGATAAGGCCCACACAATTGATTAGTGGGCAAAATTAGAGCACATGGTATTGGGGGTAGGGTATTGACATGGATAGGAAATTGGTTGGCAGACAGGAAACAAAGAGTAGGGATTAACGGGTCCATTTCAGAATGGCAGGAATGAGTAGTGGGGTGCCGCAAGGCTCGGTGCTGGGACCACAGCTATTTACAACATATGATTTAGATGAAGAAATTAAAAGTAACATTAGCAAATTTGCAGATGACACAAAGCTGGGTGGCAGTGTGAACTGTGAAGAGGATGTTGTGAGGATGCAGAGTGACTTGGACAGATTGGGTGAGCGGGCAGAAGCATGGCAGATGCAGTAGAATGTGGATAAATGTGAGGTTATCCACTTTGGAGGCAAGAATGGGAAGGCAGATTATTATCTGAATGGTGTCAGGTTAGGAAAAGGGAAAGTACAACAAAACCTGGGTGTCCGAGTACATCAGTCACTGAAAGCAAGCATACAGGTACAACAGGCATTGAAGAAAGCTAATGGCATGTTGGCCTTCATAACGAGGAGTTATGTATAGGAGTAAAGAGCTCCTTCTGCAGCCGTACAGGGCCCTGGTGAGACCACACCTGGAGTATTGTGTGCAGTTTTGGTCTCCTAATTTGAGGAAGGACATTCTTGCTATAGAGCGTAGGTTCACAAGGTTAATTCCCAGGATGGCGGGACTGTCATATGATAAAAGAATGGAGCGAATCGGATTGTATTCACTGGAATTTAGAAGGATGAGAAAGGATCATGTAGAAACATATAAAATTATTAAGGGCTTGGCCACGCTTGATGCATGAAACATGTTCCCAATGTTGGGGGAGTCCAGACCAGGGTTAAGAAATAAGCGATAGGCCATTTAGAACTGAGATGAGGAAAAACTTTTTCATACAGAGAGTTGTGAATTTGTGGAATTCTATGCCTCAGAAGGCAGTGGAGGCCGATTAATTGGAAGCATTCGAAAGAGAGTTAGATACTCTTAGGGCTAGTGGAATCAAGGGATATGGGGAGAAGGCAGGAGTGGGGTACTGATTGCGGATGATCAGCCATGATCACATTGAATGGCGGAGCTGGCTCGATGGGCTGAATGGCCTACTCCTGCACCTATTGTCTGTGTATCTATGAAACAAGAACATTGTCTCATGAAAATAAATAGCTTCGTACTACTAGTTCATGCCCAAACCACTTCACTTTTCAACATAATTGTATAAGGGGTAAGAGTGTTGTAAAAACAAGCCTGAAGGCTTTGTGTCTCAATGCAAGGAGCATTCGTAATAAGGTGGATGAGTTGAATGTGCAGATAGTTATTAATGAATATGATATAGTTGGGATCACGGAGACATGGCTCCAGGGTGACCAAGGCTGGGAGCTGAACATCCAGGGATATTCAATATTCAGGAGGGATAGACAGAAAGGAAAAGGAGGTGGGGTATCGTTGCTGTTTAGAGAGGACATTAACGCAATAGAAAGGAAGGACATTAGCTTGGAGGATGTGGAATCGATATGGGTAGAGCTGCGAAACACTAAGGGGCAGAAAACGCTAGTGGGAGTTCTGTACAGGCCACCTAACAGTAGTAGTGGAGTTGGGATGGCATCAAACAGGAAATTGTAAATGCGTGCAACAAAGGTAAAACAATAATAATCGGTGACTTCAATCTACATATAGATTGAGTGAATCAAATTGGCAGGGGTGCTGAGGAAGAGGATTTCTTGGAATGTATGCGGGATAGTTTTCTAAACCAACATGTAGAGGAACCAACGAGAGAGCAGGCTATTCTAGACTGGGTATTGAGTAATGAGGAAGGGTTAGTTATCAGTCTTGTTGTGCGTGGCCCCTTGGGCAAGAGTGACCATAATATGGTTGAGTTCTTCTTTAGGATGGAGAGTGACATTGTTAATTCAGAAACAAGGGTTCTGAACTTAAAGAAAGGTAACTTTGAGGGTATGAGACGTGAATTGGCCAAGATAGACTGGCAAGTGATTCTTAAAGGGTTGACGGTGGATATGCAATGGAAGGCATTTAAAGACTGCATGGATGAACTACAACAATTGTTCATCCCAGTTTGGCAAAAGAATAAATCAGGGAAGGTAGCGCATCTGTGGATACCAAGGGAAATCAGGGATAGTATCAAAACAAAAGATGAAGCATACAAATTAGCCAGAAAAAGCAGCCTACCAGAGGACTGGGTGAAATTCAGAGTCCAGCAGAGGAGGACAAAGGGCTTAATTAGGAAAGGGAAAATAGATTATGAAAGAAAACTGGCAGGGAACATAAAAACTGACTGCAAAAGTTTTTATAGATATGTGAAGAGAAAAAGATTAGTTAAAACAAATGTAGGTCCCTTGCAGTCAGAAACTGGTGAATTGATCATGGGGAACAAGGACATGGCAGACCAATTGAATAACTACTTTGGTTCTGTCTTCACTAAGGAAGACATAAATAATCTGCCGGAAATAGCAGGGGACCGGGTCAAATGGGATGGAGGAACTGAGTGAAATCCAGGTTAGCCGGGAAGTGGTGTTAGGTAAATTGAACGGATTAAAGGCCGATAAATCCCCAGGGCGAGATAGGCTGCATCCCAGAGTACTTAAGGAAGTAGCCCCAGAAATAGTGGATGCATTAGTGATAATTTTTCAAAACTCTTTAGATTCTGGAGTAGTTCCTGAGGATTGGAGGGTAGCTAATGTAACCCCACTTTTTAAAAAGGGAGGGAGAGAGAAAACGGGGAATTACAGACCAGTTTGTCTAACATCGGTAGTGGGGAAAATGCTAGAGTCAGTTATTAAAGATGGGATAGCAGCACATTTGGAAAGTGGTGAAATCATTGGACAAAGTCAGCATGGATTTATGAAAGGTAAATCATGTCTGACGAATCTTATAGAATTTTTCGAGGATGTAACTAGTAGTGGATAAGGGAGAACCAGTGGATGTGTTATATCTGGACTTTCAGAAGGCTTTCGACAAGGTCCCACATAAGAGATTAGTATGCAAACTTAAAGCACACGGTATTGGGGGTTCAGTATTGATGTGGATAGAGAACTGGCTGGCAGACAGGAAGCAAAGAGTAGGAGTAAACGGGTCATTTTCAGAATGGCGGGTAGTGACTAGTGGGGTACCGCAAGGCTCAGTGCTGGGACCACAGCTATTTACAATATATATTAATGATCTGGATGAGGGAATTGAATGCAACATCTCCAAGTTTGCGGATGACACGAAGCTGGGGGGCAGTGTTAGCTGTGAGGAGGATGCTAGGAGGCTGCAAGGTGACTTAGATAGGTTCGGTGAGTGGGCAAATGCATGGCAGATGCAGTATAATGTGGATAAATGTGAGGTTATCCACTTTGGTGGCAAAAACAGGAAAGTAGACTATTATCTGAATGGTGGCCGATTAGGAAAAGGGGAGATGCAACGAGACCTGGGTTTCATGGTACACCAGTCATTGAAAGTAGGCATGCAGGTGCAGCAGGCAGTGAAGAAAGCGAATGGTATGTTAGCATTCATAGCAAAAGGATTTGAGTATAAGAGCAGGGAGGTTCTACTGCAGTTGTACAGGGTCTTGGTGAGGCCACACCTGGAGTATTGCGTACAGTTTTGGTCTCCTAATCTGAGGAAAGACATTGTTGCCATAGAGGCAGTACAGAGAAGGTTCACCAGACTGATTCCTGGGATGGCAGGACTTTCATATGAAGAAAGACTGGATAGCCTCGGCTTGTACTCGCTAGAATTTAGAAGATTGAGGGGGGATCTTATAGAAACTTACAAAATTCTTAAGGGGTTGGACAGGCTAGATGCAGGAAGATTGTTCCCGATGTTGGGGAAGTCCAGAACAAGGGGTCACAGTTTAAGGATAAGGGGGAAGTCTTTTAGGACCGAGATGAGAAAATAATTTTTCACACAGAGAGTGGTGAATCTCTGGAATTCTCTGCCACAGAAGGTAGTTGAGGCCAGTTCATTGGCTATATTTAAGAGGGAGTTAGATGTGGCCCTTGTGGCTAAAGGGATCCGGGGGTATGGAGAGAAGGCAGGTACAGGATACTGAGTTGGATGATCAGCAGGCTCGAAGGGCCGAATGGCCTACTCCTGCACCTATTTTCTATGTTTCTATGTTTCTAACCCCTTGCATCCTGATGGAGACTGTTTACTGTTTAGAAATGTGAATAATTGGACAGATATATGTTAACATGGCTAAAGATTAAATGGTGAAATGGACAAATGCAATCAGCTTTTTTGCCACGTTCTACAAACACATTCATGAAACTGCCTAGGTCTTCATCTGTATCTTCAATTTATATTCTCTAAATCGATGAGAAAGGCCATGTTTATTAATTAGTCTGTTTCCAGCCTAGAGCTGAAGGAAAAAAAATCATTAAAATCTCAACCTTCTTTCATGTGAAGAAACAAACAGCTATAGAAACTCAATAGCTTTCTTTTCATTACTATTCTGGGATTTCTAAAATGAGGTAGGAAAATAGTTCATTAATAACATCATAATTTTCATAGAGAGTCATACAACACAGAAACATGCCCTTCAGTCCACTGTCCATTGATCACCTGTGCACACTAGGTCTATATCATCCCATTTTCTAATCCACTCCCCTACATACAAGGGCTAACTTAAAGGTCTGTCTCACTGTGCGAGTTGACCCACGAGTGACCCCGAGTGAAAGACTCGTGGTTGCGTATGAGACTACAAGTTTATGATCCAGAGTTTAACCGAGTTCCCACGGGTATGTCTAAGTTTGCCGTTTACTTCTAATTTCTGCGATGTTCCAAGTTCGTCTCCCGAGTGTACCAAGTTCCTCTCCCGTTAATCTTGAGGCAACAATGTATATCGACGTGTTGAAAAATCATCACATGTTAAAAAAATGATGTCATGCTTTTTTTTTACATACTATAAAAAGCCTGCCTTGTTTACATTGGCTCATTTGGAGAAAATGTCTGCAAGAAGGCTATTGGAGTCCAGGATGGTGATGTTTTTTGTTCAAGTGCTGTATGCTGCAGCCCTTAAAGTGATGCAAGGAAGCTTGTGTAATGAAGGCAGAAGAGAGAGAGTAAAGAGGAAAATTGAGAAGAGGTCTCAGTGGGTGAAGCCCCTGTTTCAAAGGAGATCTCTCTTTGGACAGTATGAAAATCTGCTTAATGTGCTGTGCGAAGAGGATAAATCTGCATTTAAAAATGTATTCAGAATTTCACCTGAGCTCTTTAATGAGTTGAAGAATAACTTGGGACCCTGCTGATGAAACATGACAAAAGATTGTGATTATGGTCATGTTAAGAATTAAAAGTCATAAAATCAATGTGTGAAATGTGATTCTTATTTTTCAAAGTCTCTCATAGGAAACAATGAGCGTATAGAGCCCAGGGAGAGGGGGAGAAAGGGATGTACACTCACAGAGGCAGAGTCTCTCAGCCTGTGTGAGAGGGAGGGATGGAGAGAGACACACACACAAGGTGGATGTGAAATCTCACCTACCTGTTTGAGTGACAGGCACCCGCAGCCAGTGAATGAAGACACCCCCATCTGTCTCCCCCTCCTCTCCCTCCACATTCCACCCCCTCTCCTCCACCCCACCCCCCTCACCCAATTTGGAAATGTCATCCCATCACCCATTCCTTCTCTCCAGAGATGCTGCCTGCCCGCTGTTAAAGAGTTCCCACTTGCAGCAGCATAACAGGCCAGTAAACACAATACTCATAGATAATATACTAAACAAAGAAAATATATTAAAAAATCCAGTATTATTGCAAAAATCCCAAAGTGCTTAGTGCAACCAAGGCAGTTTGTAGTTCATAGTTTAGTTAGCATTTGTAGCATTCAAGAGCCCGATGGTTGTTGGGAAGAAGCTGTTCTTGAACCTGGAGGTCATGGTTTTCAGATTCTTATACCTTCTGCTCAGGAATGAAATGAGAGCATGGCCAGGGTAGTGTGGGTCCATGACAATGCTGGCTGCCTTTTTGAGGCAGCACCTCATATAGAACCCTTTGATTCAGTAAAGTTCAGTAAAGAGATCGGGAATCTGGCATCATGGCTTGAGAATAAAACCCAGCCTTTAACATCCGCATAATGAAAGAGTTGGTGTTGTCCTACGGAACAGGGGTGCAGGAGAGGTGAACACAACCCTGTCTTATTCAACAGCACTGGTAGAGATGGCTTCTGGACGTGACTGGCAAACCTCAGATTAGGCTGCCATGAAGTGTCATAAAATGTTCTCACGCTGTTCCTCAATACTGGTTTGTCTTAAGGTTGTGAGCTCAGTCCCAAATACACAAAATTTATATATAAACTTAAAGCAATTTTTTCTTTTCTACCCACTCTGTCACCTTATCAATAACTTACTTAACTTTGTTAAGCAGAATTTGTCTTTAAAAAGTCTAAGTAACTGATATTTCTGTCCCTGATTATTGTTTCTAAAAAGAGTTCCCACGGTAGACTCACGAGTCACAAAGTTAAACGCACGGGCCACTACGTTCTTACAACGAGTTTAAAATGTTTCAAATTTTAACCTCAAGAGTAAATTTTACTCGTGGAAAAGTTCAAACATGTTTGAACTTTTGCAAGAGTTAACAAGTTTCATGTGTACCTCCCGTTAGCGCCAAGAGTCGCTAAGTTGCGTCCACGAGTTCCGACGTTCCCGCGACGTTAATTGTACGTGATTACCACGAGTTAAATTTGTTTTAAACTCGGGGTCACTCGTGGGTCAACTCGCACAGTGAGACAGCCCTTTAACAGAGAACAACTACCTACTAACATGCACGTCTTTGGGACGTGGGAGGACACCGGAGTATCCGGAGGAAACCCACGTGGTCAGAGGGAGAACATGCAAACTCCACACATACTGTAGCACCTGAGGTCAGTATTGAACATGGGTCTCTGGCACTGTGAGGCAACAACCCTATCAGCAGCAGTACTGTGCCACCCTTTGGCCCAAACTTACACAATGATAAGTGTTGTTCCTCTTATTGCTGTCTGAAACCATGCTTTTTGCATAACTGTCTACAATGGTGACTCCACGTCCAAAATAATTGTTTCTGAAACATTCAGCACCCCTCAGAAATGTAATCAACATGAGAGAAACATTTGCAGTACTGAGAGAGTGCTGCATCGTTGAGGTGCCATTTTTCTGAACAAAGCATTAAACCAATGCCCTATCCTTCTTCCAGTGTAGAGAAAAGTATTTGTCTATTCAGAGCAACAAAAGATTCCCCCCCGCCATCCCCGCCGCCCCATTCATCCTTCAATCAGGGCGGCACAGTGGCAGTTGCTTCCTTACAGCGCCAGGGACCCAGGTTTGAGCCTGACTACGGGTGATGTCTGTATGGAGTTTGTACGTTCTCCCTGTGATCACCTGGGTTTTCTCCGGGTGCTCTGGTTCCCTCCCATATTCCAAGAACGTACAGGTTTGTAGGTTCATTGGCTTCATTAAAAACTAAATTAGTCCTAGTGTGTAGGAGTGTGCTTGCTGGCCGGCATGGACCCGGTGGGCTGAACAACACATGCCAAAGAGATTACCTTACTTGTTACTTCATTTTGTAGGGAGGAACTGCAGATGCTGGTTTAAATCGAAGACAGACACAAAAAGCTGGAGTAACTCAGCGGGTCAGGCAGCATCTCTGGTGAAAAGGAATAAGTAACGTTTCGGGATGAGACCCTTCCTCAGACTGAGTGTCAGGTGAAAGGGGAACAAGAGATATAAACAATACTTAGGGCAAATGAATGGAAGATATGCAGAAAGCAACGATAATCAAGGAAATGTGCCCACAATGGTTCATTGTTGGCTGTGGGATAAGTGATGAGTTAACACAGACAGTGGAGCTTAACAGGACAGTAAAACCAGTACGATGACTAGGGTGGGGGATGGACGAAGAGAGAGGGAATGCAATGGCTACTTGAAGTTAGAGAAATCAATATTCATACCAATATTGCCAAAGCGCAATATGAGGTGCTGTTCCTCCAATTTAGGTTTGGCCTCACTTTAACAATGGAGGCGGCCCCGGACAGGTCAGTGTGGGAATGGGAAGGGGAGTTAAAGTGTTTGGCAACTGGGGTATCACATAGGCCGAGGCAGACTGAGCGAAGGTGTTCAGCATTGTTATTATGTCGCTCAGGCTGTGCAGAATAGACTTCAAAACAATTCTATTGATCATAAATCATTTCTGGATGTAATTCTTTTCCCTCTCTTGATCACTTACACGTTGACCAAAAGCTACACATTTAATTTGCCACATCACTATTTAAAGAGCAGGACAGCTGTTCCAATAAGCATAGATCACACATCAATGAAATTTAGCTCAATATTCAATTCATTGGACCTTGTTTTCCTTTGTCTACAAGACAACAGTGACTGAACACTCAGTCTGACCACAAGGTTAGAAATCCATTTAACAATTTAGAGAGGAGGTGCGAATCGTTGTGCTGTCACTGAAATGCACCTCGAGGGCATGGGCTCACTGTATGGACGATGATCTGACAACTCACAATCTGGATTTTTCCTCATATCGGACCAGTTAAACAGGTGGCACCGTCATTCCTCACTTGTCTTCACATGATTGGTATTGGTTTATTAATGTCACATGTACCTAAAAAACTATGTAGGGCTTTTGTTTGTCTGCTATCCAGTCAGATCAAATCATACTATACACGAGCACAGTCAACTCGTGCACAATTCAACAGGTAGTGCAAAGAAAAAAAATAACAGAGTGCAGAATATAGTGTTATATCATTACAGCATTACAGTTAGAGAAACAAAACAGTACGGTCTGCGATGAGTTAGGTTGGAAGATCAAGACTATAACCATACCCCTCAGCTTATGGGAGGATCATTCAGTAAACTGATAACGGCAGGGAAGAAGCTGTTCCTGAATATGGTGGGACATGCCTTCAAGTTTTTGTATCTTTGACCTGACGGGAGGGGGGAGAAGAATGGGTAGAAAAAATCATTGATAATGTTGACTGCTTTCCCTAGGCAGCGTGAAGTGTAGATGGAGTCGATAGTGGGGAGGCTGATCTGTGTGATGGACTGGGCAACATACACAACTCTGCAATTTCTCACAGTTAAGTGCAAAACCAGTCCCAAACCAAGTTGTGATGCAACCCAATAGTATGCTGTCGACAATGCATCTGAAGAAGTCTTTGGAAGCATGTCAAACATCTTTGCCTGGCTTTGTCCAAGGCAGGTCATCTTACAAACTGGAATGAGTTTTATTTAAGTGGTTCTTGCCTACATGTACTTAGTATGGTAATTGACAAGATTCCTCATGGCAGATTGATCGAGAAGATTAAATAGCATGGGATCCTCTGTGACTTGCTAGTTTGGATTCAAAATTGGCTTGCCCATAGAAGGCAGAGGTTAGCGTTGGAAGGGTATCATTCTGGCTGGATGTCTGCGACAGTATGGTCCTGAAGATATCAGTCCTTCCTGGTGAGACAGATGTTCTAACCTTATCTACTGCATCCGGTGTTCTCGTTGTGGCCTCCTGTACATCAACGAGGCCAAGTGTAGACTTAGAAAATGTTTCACCGAACACTTGCGCTCGCTCTGTCATGGTTTACTGGATCGCCTGGTTGCTCACCATTTTAAGACCTTCCCATTCCTATCGCAAACCTATCGAGGGTGGAAGACGTCGCACATAACCGAACAGAATCGCGAAAGCTTGCTGCCCAATGCACTCAACAGTGTGGGAGGAACCAAGTCTAAGTAAAGTAAGTCCCATTCTGCCCTTTATGTCCTGGGCTCATTTAAGGTAATAAATAAACCAACCATCACCCCATCTCCCCACAACACCCTATTTCTCCCTTCCCTTCCACCTGCATATCTTCCTCTGGCTTCACAATTCACAACGTCCTAATGACACACCTTCTTTCTTTTCATCTCTGGCCTTGTCTAACCATCTGCCTATCAAAATCCCCCTCACGTTTCAACACGTTTTCACCTGGGAAGATATGGAGCCTTCATCATTTCCAGTTCTACCGCCCAGCCCGTATGCTGATATGCCTGCTATTAAAATTGAGGTTGAAGGTGTCAAGAAGTTATTGCTCAACATCAATACCACAAAAGCAATTGGACCAGATCAGATACAGAATCAAGCCCTCAAGATCGCGGCCGAAGAACTGGCTCCAGTTTTGTAGTTCATTTTCCAACAATCGCTTGACTCAGGTGATGTTCCGCTGGATTGGAGGAAGGCTAACATCACTCCTCTCTTTAAGAAGGGTTCAACCACCAACCGAGCGAATTATCGTCCTGTTTCATTAACAAGTACTTGCTGCAAATTACTGGAGCATTGATTGTAATCTGACGCGACACGTGAGCAAACATAACATTCTTGCTGACAACCAACATGCATTTAGGAGGCATAGATCATGTGAGTCTCAGCTTATCCTGACGACAAATGACCTGGCCAAGCACCTTGATGGTAACATCATCACGGATTTAGTAGTGCTGGACTTTTCTAAAGCATTTGATGTCATCCTACACCAGAGACCAAAGCATTTGATGTCCTACACCAGTGGTACACCTCAGGGCACAGTACTTGGCCCACATCTGTTTTTGCTTTACATAAATGACATCCATGAAAAAGTCGCAAGCACGACCAAACTATTCGCTGATGATTGTTGCTGTACCGTCCAATTAAGTCAGCTGATGATGAAGATGCTCTCCAAAGGGATCTCGATACAATGGTTGAGTGGTCACAACAATGGGGCATGCAGTTCAACCCTTCCAAAATGTGAAACCATGCGTGTCACCAGAAAGAGGAATCCAGGCGAAACATCTTACAATATACTTGGTGCCACCCTTGAAGAATCCAAACAAACCAAGTATCTTGGTATCAAATTGCAGAATGATCTGAGTTGGAATAGTCAGACGCATCATGCAACGGTGAAAGCAACAGGTGTCCTAAATTTTCTGAGGCGCAACTTTCATCATTGTTCAACTTCTGTCAAGGAGAAGCTATACTTCACCCTCGTTAGACCTCATTTGGACCAGGCAGTTGCAGCATGGGACCCATACACAAACAAAAACATTTCTTCCATCGAACGTGTCCAAAGACAGGCAGCTCGATTTGTTACTAACATCTATGAGAGAGAAGCGAGTGTTACCAAACTTCTGAATTCTCTGGGGTGGAACCCTCTCCAAGACAGACGTGAAGCTCACCGTTTGACCTGTTTTTACAAAGTGTTAAATGGTCAGCTCGACATAGATTACAAGACCTTCACCAATCCCAAACCAATTAGGAGCAGACGAGGGCATTCGATCCAATTTGTGATTCCAGCTACCAAGACAGATGTGTACAGCAATTCGTTCTTCCCCCGCACAATTAAAGCATGGAATAATCTCCACCCTACTATAGTTACTCAACCAGATGCAACTAAATTTAAGGTAGCTCTTTCTTCCCAAAAACCCTTTCTGGCTTAAGTCCTCCCTCCACCACCTCCAGTTTAAATTCCATTTGGAATATTTTGGAGGACCAAGAAACCAAGAACCAAGAACCTGTATCCACCTATCCCTTGTTTAAGAAGGAACTGCAGATGCTGGAAAATCGAAGGTAGACACAAATGCTGGAGAAACTCAGCGGGTGAGGCAGCATCTATGGTGCCACCTATCCCTTGACAGGTTTGTCCAGCTTTCTTCCCTCCCCCATCCACACCATATTCAGTCTGAAGAAGGGTTCCAACCAAAATATCTCCTATCCATGTTCTCCAGAGATGCTACCTGACCTGCTGAGTTATCCCAATACTTTTTTCTTAATGCATTTTTTATCTTCCTTTAAACATGTTTGCATACCAACACATATAATCATATTGAATACATTTGAGCTTGGAAAAATTGTAGGATGTTCATTTGTCATAATGCTTCTCACATGGATTCAGGACTGAACTACATTGACAAGGTTATTGGATGAATTACTTTGGAACAAAAGATAATAACGTATTTGAGGTCAGTAGATGATTGCATGGAATGCCGCCAGCTAACATACTCAAGGTCCGATACCGCGCACATTTGACCTTTCACCCCACCTCTGGACTCATCACAAAGGCCAGAAGCTGTTCTTGAACAACCTAAGTGGAGGGACTGGATACTCAGCAGATCTGACCTCTCAACTTTATGCCATGGCTGGCAAATACTAGCTTGTATCTGAAGGGATTGACGTTCTTGATGGGAAAGCTAAATGTTATTTTAAATAAATATTCGGGGTTTAATGAATTCACATGAAATAAATGTATTTTAAAAATATGGTGAATAAAATATTTTAAACTAGCTATCAACGTCACAAAGCAAAGATATTTGTCAAAGGGCCAGCAGGGTAGACTATGGGTCGAGCTTTACATGGTAGAGGACTGCCACTGTAATAAAGGCTCAAGTTCATTTGAACTGCCAAAAGGAATTTACACACGCTTAGTGCAGCTCTGTGTAAAGTAGCTGGGTGATTGGCCACAATCTGCCCTGAAGTACAATTATGTATGTATCAAATGGGGGGCTTGAATTCACAATTTACTGGCTCAAATGCATATTTGCAAATAATGAGTTTTTGTTACTATGAATCAGAAAACATTGTTTGTAATAATTGTTTTTTAATATTGAAATAAAAAATGAGGCACATGATAACTACATAGCTAGTTATCCTTTTTATGTAACCTGAAAATTATACGTATTACTGATTGGTACTGTAGAGTAAATTTAATCAGCAAAATCCAGACACCAAAAGATTATTTTTAGTAAACAGGCTACTCTTATTAACACGGTTGTTTCATACTCAAATTATCCAACAGTATAAAATAAACCCGTTTAATAAAACAGCACCGTATGCTTTTGCCACAAAATTTCAATATAAACAACATATTTTAAATTAATTCATGTTCAAATTAAGACTGAATCACTATCATAACGGGTTGATAAGCTGAAATGTTTGTTGTATCCATTGGGTGATGTAATATGACCATTAATGTGGAGATTGTAAGATCACACAGAAAACCTCCTATTTAAATCAGTCTGGACATTAATTAGTCAAGAATTAAAAAAAAATAAGCACAGCAAGATAATGAGAGTAAATCTGTACAGCTATTCCTCTTGGGCCATTCTGTCACCAATCTGCAGCCTTAACATCCCCCTGAATGAAAAATATACAGAGAATGTTAACACAAGAAACTGCTGATATACGAGTTTTAAAAAAAACCCTCCTGGAGTAACTCAGTGGATCAGACAGCATCTCTGGAGGTCATGGATAGATAAAATGTCAGGTCAGGTCCTTCTTCAGACATGTAGCTCAATTCACTCTGCAAACTTAATAGCACAGGACACAAACCCAGATGCTCAGTGAACAAGTCCATGCAGTCTGTCGAAAACCTGGATCTAACCTGGGTGCCACCTAGCAAAGGACCAAGAGGAAAAAGCTGCCTTCAAGTAAATGGCATGTTTGCAGAAATACCAAAGATATGTATGGTAAAACATCAACAATGAAAACATTTGCTACTGGTGGAAGAAATTATTTTAAAGAAAATCTCAGACAATCTTATCAAAAATCATTAATGACATCCACAAAAAACACCACAACGAAGAAATCTGAAGCGCTGATTACAATTAAAATGAACATTTGGCAAAGTGAAGTTGAATAATTATCTAATTATAATGCTATTACTTCATCAATTGCTCAATCAATTGCCAATCAACTACTCAATTGCAATATCATTATACAACATTCAAGCCCATCAAGAATATCATTCTCTTGTTTGAAAAAACAATATTATGATCATTGGTTGCAGGATGAACTAATTACCTTGTGGAAGCTTCACTAAGAGGAATAAAAAGGTTTTAAAAATAACCTTTTGTTTTAAAAACTAATCCCAAAACACAGCCGTCCATTGGTGATCATTAGGATACTGATAATATCTGAAGCAGAATGCTTTCATTTATATTACATCCTACTTTTATTTTAAATCAAATGGCAGTCAAAAGGATTCCACGTTTACAAGTTTACTGATGTAACTTATTTTTAAAATCAATGTGGAAGATTTATGAGTAGAAAATTCCAATTACTGAAATTCTCTTGCTCTGAACATTCCTGTCGGCAGACAATGCAGTTTTCTTGTATGATTCTGTTCAAATGCATTCATTAAGGAGGCATCTTGATTACATTGGGCTTCAAGGAAATTCACCTGAATTTGAACAGCCTTTTAGCAAGATCAGGTTTAATTCTGGCGAGCACCTTCCAATGGAAATGTATCATTCCTTAAGCAATCATTTAGAATTACTTACATCATAAAGAACTACGGCATTTTTTAAATGACAAAGCTCTGTAGCAAGTCCACAACTTTCATTGTAACCTGCCGGGTACTTAGAAGCACATGATAAAATAGGCCAAAGTCAGTATAGTTTTGTGAAGGGAGATCTTGCCTGACAAATCTGTAGGAATTCTTTGAGGAAGTAAATTGACAAAGGAGAGTCTGTGGATGGTGTTTACTTGGATTTTCAGAAGCCCTTTGATAAGGTGCCGCATCTGAGTTTAGAAGGATGAGGGGGTATCCCATTGAACATTACCAAATGATGCAAGGATAGAGTGGATGTGGAGAGGATGTTTCCACTCGTAGGGAAATCTGGGATCAGAGGCCACAGCCTCAAACTAAAAGAGCGTACCTTTAGAAAGGAGATGAGGAGGAATTTCTTTAGCCATCCGGTTGTGAATCTGTGGAATCCATTGCGAAAAACAGCTTTGGAAGCCAAGTTTTTGGACAATGTTAAAACAGAGATTGACAGGTACCCGATTAGCAAGGGTGTCAAAGGTTATGGGGAGAAGGCAGGAGAATGTTGGTTGAGAGGTAAAGATAGGTTCAGCCATGATTGAATGGCGGAATAGACTCGATGGGCTGAATGGTGTAATTCTGCTCCTATGAATTATGAACTCATGAGCTTATGAAAAATTCAATACTTGAATTTATCTTTTTTCTACAGCAACCTCTCGGGATAACTTGCTTCCACTTCAGTTCCATGGATTCAGAAATAGATGAATAGTCTGAAGCTGAATCTGCAGATTCTGGGACTGATGGGGCAGATTACGCTTGAAGGGGTGGATGGGTAGGTTAATTGGAATGTTATGTGCTCCTCTCATTGGTTATGCATGGCCTCAATGTGCTTGGTCATGGAGAAATAATTATGCTCAGTGCTTCCATGGATGCTCCTCTCCAGCAAAAATTAGTCCCATCAGTTGGTGAGAACTAGTAATTTCTCCCCCAAGGAGACGGAGAACACTCTTGAAGCATTTTGTCTTCATGGACATCTCGTCACGACGGAACTCAGGACAGAGTGATTTTGCACTCTGGCATCAAGCACATATACAATGTGGCTGAAAGTAATCTAGGTGTCTATGCTAGAGATTACTGAAAAGGAAATAAAATTGGTAAATACTTCAACAATGTTGGTGCAATTCAAATCTTAATATCTCTCGTCCACATAAAAATGCTGTGCAATCTAAATCCTCATCAGCTCCTGCACCCCCACCCTTCCTAGTCACCAACAATTCTGATCGGGTCTAAGATTCTGATCCCTTCCCAAACGCCACACCAACGCCAATGCACACTCAATTCTAACATTGTCTTTGCTGTCACCTCACCCACTTCTGACTCATACAGGATTAAACCCTTGGAACATCTATCCAACACACGTAGCTTTAAGTATAACAAAAACAGAGGTGTCTAAAACTAGAGGGCATAGGTTTAAATTAAGGGATATGAGGTTTAGAGAGGATGTGAGGTGGAATTTGTTCCATCCAAAGGTTGAATTGAATCTGAAATGTACTGCCCGAGAATATGAAGGCGGCAGTATTCCAAATGCAAGCAAATAAGAACAACACAGGCTGGCTTTTGGAAGGGCTAAAGAGCTGTGTTGCATGACCCTATAACATTTTATGCAAAATGCTAGCAACAAATGGGCATGTCTATGCCATTATCATGCACCAATTGTAGGCAACAGAGTTTGTTTCCTCTTAAGGAAACCAATGAATGCAAATTCATCTTTCCAAGAGAATTCTTTCACAAATGGTATTCTCAAACACTGCCTTTTCAATTGGTGCAGATTAGCACCTTGCCCAGCACCCTTGAGGCGTTGGTGGTGCCATTCTAGTAGATTTTTCAGAATTACTCCCATAATACCTCAAAACACTTTGTATAATCTACTTGTCGGATGTTGTACATTGTCTTGTAAAAAATCATGCTTGACTAATCGGGAATTTTTTGAGGATGTAACAAGTAGAATGGATAACGGGGCCTGTCCCACTTACGCAACTTTTTCGGCGACTGCCGGCACCCGTTGTAAGTCACTGAAAATTCAGTGGCAACCAGGACGCTACGACTCTTTGGGTGACTGAGGAGACCACTCACGACCATACAGGCGACACCTTGGCGACATGTCGTGAGTAGTCACCCAAAGAGTCCTACCTCGTTCTGGTCGCCGCTGGATTTTCAACATGTTGAAAATTTTTGCGACCTGTAACGACCTATGGAGGGTACCGGCAGTGGCTGAAAAAGACGTGTAAGTGAGCCAGGCCCTTAAGAGAGAGCCAGTGGATGTGGTGTATCTGGACTTTCAAAAAGCCATTGACAAGGTCTCACACAAGAGTGTGCAAAAATTAGAGCACGTGGTAGTAGGGTATTGACATGGATAGAGAACTGGTTGCAGACAGGAAGCAAAGAGTTTGAATTAACGGGTCCTTTTCAGAATGGCAGGCAGTGACTAGTGGGTCAGTGCTGGGACCCCAGTTATTTACAACATATATTAACTATTTAGACAAAGTAATTAAACGTAACATCTCCAAGTTTGCTAATGACACAAAGCTGGGTGGCAGAGTGAGCTGCGAGGAGGATGCTACAAAGCTGCAGGGTGACTTGGATGGATTGGGTGAGTGGGCAGATGCATGGCAGATGTAGTATAGTGTGGATAAATGTGAGGTTATCCACTTTGGTAGCAAGAACAAGACGCAGATTATTATCCGAATGGTGTCAGATTAGGAAAAGGTGAGGTGCAACAAGACCTAGGTGTCCCTGTACAACAGTAACTGAAAGGTACATCAGGCAGTGAAGAAAGCTAATGGCATTATAGCCTTCATAGCTTGAGGATTTGAGCATAGGAGCACGGAGGTCCTACTGCAGTTGTACAGGGCCCTGGTGAGACCGCACCTGGAGTGTTTTGTGCAGTTTTGTTCTCCTAATTTGAGGAAGGACATTCTTGCTATTGAGGGAGTGCAACATATCACCAGGTTGATTCCCGGGATGGCGGGACTGACATATCTTGAAAGAATGGATCGACTGGGCTTATATTCACTGGAATTTAGATGGATGAGAGGGGAGCTTTTAGAAACATATAATATTCTTAAGGGATTGGACAGGCTAGATGTAGGAAAAATTTTCCCATGTTGGGGGAGTCCAGAACCAGGGGCCACAGTTTAAGAATAAGGGGTAGGCCATTTAGGACTGAGACGAGGAAAAACGTTTTCAGCCAGAGTTGTGAATCTGTGGAATTCTCTGCCACAGGAGGCAGTGGAGGCCAATTCACTGGATGCATTAAAGAGAGAGTTAGATATAGCTCTTAAGGCTAATGGAATCAATGGATATGGGGAGAAAGTAGGAACAGGGTACTGATTCTGGATGATCAGCCATGATCATATTGAATGGTTTGAAGGGCCGAATGGCCTACTCCTGCACCTATTTTCTATGTTTCTATGTCTTAATGAACTAGGCGAGCTTAAAGGAGCACAGGAAATGAGGTCCCAAAGAATTTAAGGCAGCACTGAAAATCAGGCCCGAATGACATAGATGCCAAACCATAGCGATATCTAAACAGAGATATTATTGTTGCTTTCTTGTTTCTCGGTTTCTGAAAATTAGAAAGCAATCAATCATATTTCATTTAACATTTCACATTATCAGCTCAGTTCAGGACCCAGGAGAAAGACACAAAGATCAACTTTCATTCGTAATGGATAATCCAGAATTTCATCTCAATCCTACAGCACAGAAACAGGCCCTCCGGCCCAACTTGCCCATGCCGACTACGATGTTCCATCTACACTAGTCCCACAGACAGCGTTTATCCCATATCCTTCTGAACCTTTCCTACCCATGTGTCTGTTCAAATGTCATTTAAAAGTTGTTTTAAATGCAGAAAAATGCAGTCCCTTACAAAAAAACCTCTTCCTTAGTGTAGTGAGATAAATTGGGTTCTAATGTAAGTGTCCTTTTAACTACTTGATACTGATGTTTCCAAATCCGTTTAAGATCTTTGGTATATACTGGAGTTCAAAAGGGAAAGAAAAAGCTGATGATGCCAATGGAATAAAAATGAATAGTTGACAGCACAGAAACTTCTTGTTTACAAAAACAAGGTTTTTATTCATTAAATTCAACAGCTGGCTTGCTGATGCCACCAGTCAAATTCCTACACTAGAAGCCAAGTTTGTTTGGTCAGTAATAATTACAAATCCCTTTCACACATGTTAAACTAGCAAGGGAGGGGGCCCAGTAGGATGTGGGAGGAAGTGGTGGGGTGGAATTTGTTAACCTTGTCTCTTCAGCTGGATGTTTTTTTTTGTTTCAGTTTAATTTAAGGTAAAGGCAAACTGGCCAAGTTCCTCACTCCTGATTATTACTTTACGACAGTGATGGGAAATCACATGTGTAGTCATAAACAAAGATAGCTGTGAAGACTTCCATTGTGAATGGGATGAAACTGTTGGTGTTAAGATGGCAGCGCCTCGCGGCAGCGGCCATTGCACTTCGTCTGTCTTTTTTTAATTTTTGTCCTGTGGAGTGTATAGTTTGGTTGTAGTTTATATATTGTTTTTAGCTGTGTATATGTGGAGGGGGGGGAGAATTTTAAATCTCTTCCTTGTACGGGGACCCGACCTTTTCCCTGTCGGGTCTCCGTTGTCGTTGGGGCCTAGCACCATTGAGCGGCCTCCAACCGGAACGGCCTGGGGGCTCCAGTCACGGAGCCTGCAGACTCGTGGAGCTGGCCGGCTTCGGAGCGTGGAGAGCTGTGGTGGTGCGCAGCTGCGACCTGACTTTGGAGCTTCGGATGCTCCAGCCGCAGGCCCAGTGGACGGTGACATCGGGAGCTCACGGGTCATTGGTGGGAGACCGCTTTTCGGAGCTCCCGCAATGGCAACTTCTCCCACCCGAACTGCGGGGTTGAAAACGACCCGGTGCGGGGCCTTACATCGCCCGGCGCGGGACTTGCCATCGCCCGCCGGGGGCTCCAACATCAAGACCCAGAGCAGGGCCTTACATCGCCCGTGCGGCCTTAACGGCCGCCGGACTTGCCATCGCCCGCCGGTGGCTTTAACATCGGGAGAAGAATGGAAAACAGGGGAGAGACAATGACTTTGCCTTCCATCACAGTGAGGAGGAGATTCACTGTGATGGATGTTTGTGTAAATTGTGTGTCTTGGGTTTTTCTTTTTCTTTTTTTACTTGTTGTATGACTGCAGAAACCAAATTTCGTTTGATCTTCATTTGAGGTTCAAATGACAATAAACGGTATTGTATTGTATTGTAAAAAAACTTTCAAAAATAAATGTAATGTACAGACAAGTTCCTGGAGGAGTACAGGCCGTCTTTCCAACAGTAACAGCACAATTTAACTCTTTTATGAAAAGTAATTAAAAAAAATAATAATAAATTGGAGTAGGACTTGTATATTGGATTAACATTTCTAGAATATTTAAAAAATGAGAGGGTGCATGGAGAGAAGCACAATGAGATGAAGACTAGGATTGGAGCATGGAGAAGATATCAGAAAGGATGGCTAAAAGCCTTTATCGGAAAAAGAATTTAAAGAAAACCTAAAAAAGACAAAAGAAAAGGAGAGTTCTAGAGAGGGAACTGCAGAGCCTGGGTAATAGACATCTGAAGAAAATGTTGAGGATGAGCAGGAAGATGGAGCTAAAGGAAGAGAAAGCTCAGATGGTTCTGGAAGTTTATAGATGGAAAGGAATAAACAAAGTGATAAGAACAGAGTAATTTAGGAAATAATAACAGGATTTGGGATCCAATGAGCACTATGGCAAAATGTGTAGGAAAGAACTGCAGAAGGGTCTCGACCTGAACCATCACCCATTCCTTCTCTCCAGAGATGCTGCCTGTCCCGCTGAGTTACTCCAGCATTTTGTGTCTGCCTTCGAGCACTGACAATCAAGAATTGGTGCAGGCAATGCAGCTCTGGATTAGTTGATAGACACAAAAAGCTGGAGTAACACAGCGGGTCAGGCAGCAGCTCTAGAGAAAAGGAATAGGTGACGTTTCCGGGTGGGACCCTTCTTCAGACTGAGAGTCTGGGGAAAGAGAAACGAGAGATATAGAAGGTACATAGGACAAATGAATGAAAGATATACATAAAGCAAGGATGATTAAGGAAGTGTGGAGCCCTCAATGGTCCTTTGTTGGCTGTGGGGTAGGTGATCTCGAGTTATACAGATAGTGAAACAAGTACAACGATTAGGGTGGGGGAGGGACGGAAAGCAAGAGGATACAACGGTTTCTTGAAGTTAGAGAAATTAATATTTATACCGCTGGGTTGTAAGCTGCCCCAGTGAAATATTAGGCGCCGTTCCTCTGACTTGCATTTGGCCTCACTCTGACAATGGAGGAGGCCCAGGACAGAAATGTCAGCATGGGAGTGGGAAGGGTAGTTAAAGTGTTTGGCAACAGGACGATTTATAGTTGAACTATATTAACAATAAAGAATTGGAGATTGGTCAGTAGCACAGGATTAAGTAAGGCACTGAAAACCAGCCAAAAAAAAACAAAGAAAGGAATATCAGTATAGATTTGATGTTTTCAATCAGGAACCACATCCAATCCAAGTTACTAAAAGCAGACATACTGCAAGTAATTGCCAGAAGATCTCTGATACGTCCAACTTATGAAAATACATAAGAGATATCAAATGGAATAGGGAAAGTCAAGCTCTGGGCATTATTACAAACAAAACCTGCACATTTGATGAATAGGATAAAAGTCTAAAGAGCCTACAGGTAGATGGCAAATTCAGATTGTGTTATGAAAAACCTGATCATAAGGATAGTCTTTCACATAAGATGAGAGAAACAAAACTAGAATCAATGAAGAAATGAATATGCTGTAAGTAAATCGAGTCAGAGGGCGATGGATAACAAGACAGCGAGCGGTGGAGCTTACTCCTTTGTCAGCGCGATCACGGGAGCAATTGAGGTTACTCGCGCTGACACAGGAGTAAGCTCCACCGCCCGCTGTCCTGTTATCCATCGCCCGCTGACCCGCTATGATCTTTGTCTATGATCTTTGCTCTTGAGCTGGTCCCCTCACTGTCTGGTCTACATTGAAAGACATGGACCGGGCAGTGAATGCCGTGCAGTGTCACCCAGCGCAGCAAGTGAGGCCATGTCCTGCTCCCGGCGACAGTCGGAATTTAAGGATTTGCGGGAAGCAGCTGACATGAGTGAGGCCGGCGAGCAGCAGGAGAGAGGTGTTCAGACAGAGAACACTGCCAGAGGTGAGCGGGCCGGCAGAAGGTGTTGAGGTTCCGGCGGCCGCTCGCAGCCATCCGAGCTACTTCCCTCCCTTGGCCACAATGCGGTGGCTCTGTGCCCAGAGTGCCGCGGCAAGTAGTGAGTGAGTGAGTTGCTGGCATGATCCCCGACCCCCGGATCCCTGACTCCCCACACGCTGTGAAAGGAACCCTCCCCCCCCCCCCCAGCGGTGCTTACCT
Organism: Malacoraja senta; assembly: GCA_038087875.1. Classification (NCBI taxonomy): domain Eukaryota; kingdom Metazoa; phylum Chordata; class Chondrichthyes; order Rajiformes; family Rajidae; genus Malacoraja; species Malacoraja senta. Next base: position 267,249,699 of record CM075977.1, on the reverse strand, counting down.
TTTACAGCCACTGTAGAGCCGCTTCCCATCAGCTGCCAGCAATGAGGGATAGATTTGGCTATCCCTCAGTACAGCAAGATCGTTCTTGATGTTGCTGTACTGAGGGATAGCCAAGTCTATCTTTCTTGGCTAACAACCTAACCTTCAAGACGCAGGTAAATCTTTGTGCCTTATTTTTGGGTAAAAAATATCGTCTTTATTGCCGGGAAATACGGTATGTTCTTGCTTCAGAATGACATATTGATATCAATGAGTCAAAACTACTTCTAATTGAAAAAGGGGAATTGAGACCATCCATTTGGCACCAACGTAATATATGGCTATTTTCACCAGCTAGAATGGGGATAGAAGCTGGGTTTCAGGCAACTTCAAGCAGTTGGAATTGCTAGTCTTTCTTATAACCTTCTTCTTATGCAGAAATGTGGCCTTAAGGTTTCAAAAAATCTGATCAAAGTTTCACACTGAGAACCCAGGAGAGTCAGTGGTTGCAGAATAGAGTTTTTAATTGAGCCCAAAGATCCAGCAATGTGTCATTTTTTTAACATGGGTCAAATGGTCTGGTCTTCGTGATATTTAGTTTGATAAAATTTCTGCTTAACCAGTAAAATCTTAATACAAGGAACTGTAGATACTGTTTAGTTTAGAGATATAACATGGGACAATTAATGTGAACTTGACTTGAAACAGGCCCTTCGGCCAACCGAATCCATGCTGACCAACCATAACTTCGCACACAAGTTCTATCTACACTCTAGTGAGAATTTATAGGTCAATTAACCTACAAACTTGTACATCTTTGGAATGTGGATGGAAACCAGATCACCCAGAGAAAACTCACGTGATCATAGGGAGAACATGCAAACACAATACAGACAGCACCCGTAGTCAAGATCAAATCCAGGTCTCTGGCGCTGTAAGGCAGCTACTCTGCTGCTGCACCACTGTGCCAGCCTGATGCTGGTTTACAAAACAAAAGACACATGTCGCTGGGGGAACTCAGGGGATCAGGCAGCATCTCTGGAGAATATGGATAGGTGAGGACAAGAAATGTCACCTATCCATGTTCTCCAGAGATGCTCCCTGACCCACTGTTAATCCAGCAATGTGTCATTTTTTGAACATGGGTCAAATGGTCTGACAATTTAGAGGGAACAGAAGGGTAAGGAGAAGTGCCATTGAAGTCGAGCTTGGTGATGTCACCCTACAATGGAATTTGACAACATGTTTCTGAATGTAATGCCGAGCAGAATGTAGATGATAAACCAGAAGAGCCAAGGACAAATCCTTGGGGACATAACTGGTGTTAGAATGGTTTTGAAAATCCACACTTTTATCGCATCTAGACTTGACTGCTGCAAAGCCTGCCTGGCCAGCTTGCTTCTTTCTGGCCTCCATATGTTCAAAATCTACATCCAAATCTCTTCATGCTCTTTAAAAATACACATTTCAAAAATATCACGATAACCACCATGGAATTTAACTACCTCACTTCCAGTAAATGTAGCCCATGCTCTGCAACTCCCTCCCTAAACCTCTCCTCCTTAATTCTTAGAACCCGTCTTCGTCTGAACTTCTGCCCATCTGTCCTTATAGCCCAATTTGTGGAATTTTCAAATTCTGTTCATAAAGCTTCTTGGGTCATTTAGCTGTTTTATGAATTCAAGTTGCGGTTGTTGACTCCATCGACACCAATTCCTTTAAAATTGTAGCATTTAATTAAAACCTTAAATCATGCTCCAACAGTAAATTCAATCTGGCATAAAAACCTATTTGTTTCTCAACAATTGTGTCCAACATTACACAAGCTTGGTTCCTCTTCCCACAATTTCCTTTACATGCTCTAATGATAAGACACTTAATTTTTTTCCAAATATCATCCTTGCTGGCTCTGAATAAAGAACCCTCCATAAACTTAATTAATTCTGGTCTAATGACTTCCAAATATCTGGTCTAATGACTTGCAAAGTAGCAAATTTTACACATTAAATCACATCAGAAGCTTACCCTCCTTGAAATTTCCCCCAGATTTGCACCCCCTACCTCTCACACCTTATCCCAACTGAAATTCTAATAATCTTTTGGCTTCATCTCTCAGAACTGTTGGTTAGACATTGTCCCTCTGGAGCCCATTGCTTGTTACCGTACTCTTTTGTTTCATCCTTGGAATTTTTCCTAGAACATTACAGGAGCTGCTCAAATTGCAAGCTGTTACTTCATTACAATGATTGGAAATTAAGATCTAATCTGTCATTATAACAGGATGAACAATTATCCAATGCTCGAGATATAAACTTCCTGTGATTTGTTGTCGGTGACAGGGTGCAAAGTTTCGCACTGTTTTTGTATTTATACATTTTCAAGCAATTAATTAATTGTGTAAATTCAAATAGTTGGATTGTCGAGGCACATCGAAGTGGAAAGTGTTATACATATTAAAAAGCAAATGTCACTACACTAAACCTGGATAAAAACATCAGATTGAATTTATGTTGCTGAAAGGGTCAGTGTTGTTCTTGAGTGATAAAAGAGATCTCTATTTGCAGAGGCTGACACCAACTCTCGGACATCTTTCCTGCATTCCTCAGATCAAGGCTCCATTGACAAACAGCACCTCCTCCAAAAATCCAAATCTGTTCTCTTCAAACTCATCACCCTCAACATTCAATAGACCACTCAGAAGCATTTAGGTCACCTTGAGCCATCGAACATAACTTATTTGGCATTCCAAAGAGTCCAATCACTACTACTTCAATCTCACCACAGTTCACTGTAACATTGTCCATGCAGGGTCAAGAAACACTACCCACAATGTACACCTCCTTCCACTACCCAAGGCCATCAAGCTTTAAAGTGATAGACATGCAGTGCATTCACAAAGTATTCAGACCCCTTCACCTTTTCCACATTTTGTTACGTTACAGCTTTATTTTAAAATTGATTAAATTCTTTTTTTTTTCATCATCAATCTACACACAATACCCCAGAATGAAGAAGCGAAAACAGGTGTTTAGAAATGTTTGCAAAGTAATTAAAAATAAATAACTGAAATATCACATTTACATAAGTATTCAGACCCTTTGCTATGATGCTCAAAATTGAGCTTAGGTTCATCCTGTTTCCATTGATTATCCTGGAGATGTTTCTACAACTTGATTGGAGTCCACAAGTGGTAAATTAAATTGATTGGACATGATTTGGAAAGGCACACACCTGTCTATATAAGGTCCCACAGTTGGCAGTGCATGTCAGAGCAAAAAACAAGCCATTAAGACGAAGGAATTGGACCGTGGACCTCCGAGACAGGATTGTGTCAAAACACAGATCTGTGGAAGGATGTAAAACAATTTCTGCAGCATTGCAGGTCCCGAAGAGCACAGTGGCCTCCGTCATTCTTAAATGGAGGAACCTTGGAACCACCAGGACTCTTCATAGAGCTGGCCGCCCGGCCAAACCGAACAATCGGGGAAGAAGGACCTTGGTCAGGGAGATGGTCACTGACTGAGCTCCAGAGTTCCTTTGTGGAGATGGAAGAACCTTCCGGAAGGACAACTATATCTGCAGCACTCCACCAATCAGGCCTTTATGGTAGAGTGGCCATTCCTCAGTAAAAGGCACATGACAGCCTGCTTGGAATTTGCCAAAAGGCACCTAAAGGACTCTTAGACCACGAGAAACAAGATTCTCTGGTCTGATGAAACTAAGATTCAACTCTTTGGCCTGAATGGCAAGCGTCACGTCTAGAGGAAACCAGCCATCACCTAGCCAATACCACACCTACGGTGAAGCATGGTGGTGGCAGCATCATGCTGTGGGGATGTTTTTCAGTGGCAGGAACCGGGAGACTAGTCAGGATCGAGGGAAACATGAACGGAGCAAAGTACAGAGAGATCCTTGATGAAAACCTGCTCCAGAGCGTTCTGGACCTCAGACTGGGTGGAGGTTCACCTTTCAAGAGGACAACGACCCTAAGCACACAGCCAAGACAACATAGGAGTGGCTTCGTGACAAGTCTGTGAATGTCCTTGAGAGGCCCAGCCAGAGCCCGGACTTGAAACCGTTCGAACATATCTGGAGGGATCTGAAAATAGCTGTGCATCATCGCTCCCCATCCAACCTGACAGAGCTTGAGAGGATCTGCAGAGAAGAATGGGAGAAATTACCCAAATACAGGTGTGCCAAGCTTCTAGCGTCATACCCAAGAAGACTTGAGGCTGTAATCGCTGCCAAAGGTGCCTCAAAGTACTGAGTAAAGATTATTTTTTAACTGTAACACTGCATGGTAAATTACAAATTACCATAATGTGCATGTGACAAATAAATTTGAACTTGAACTTGAGTCTGAATACTTATGTAAATGTAATATTCCGGTTATTTCTTTTTAATTACTTTGCAAACATTTCTAAACACCTGTTTTCGCTTTTTTATTATAGGGTATTGTGTGTAGATTGGTGATAAAAAAAATGAATTTAATCCATTTTAGAATAAAGCTGTAATGTAACAGAATATGGAAAAAGTGAAGGCGTCTCAATACTTTCTGAATGCACTGTATCCCTTTAAATGTAGTCCACTATATTCATGTCGAGTGAAGATTGTTTAGTGACTGTGACCCTCTGCTTCATGCTACGAGCCAACCACAGACCTCCATTTTACTAATTACTAGACTAAGTGGGACCCTGCGAGGGTGTGGGAGGAGGGGTGTGGGAGGAGGGGTGGGGAGGGAGGAGGGATGGGTGAGGGGGGAGTGGGGTGGGTGAGGGGAGTGGGGGGGTTGTGGGGGAGGGGGGGTGTGAGCCGGGGGGAGGGGGGGTGGGGACGGGGACTAAGGGGGGGGAGGGGTGGGGGTGTGGGCGGCGGAGAAAGAGGGAGCTCGGAGAAAATACAGGTTTGTGAGGGAGATGGGGGTATCATGGGGAGGGGGGCAGGAGCCAGCGAGGGGGACCAAAGGGGAATGGGCTGGAGCTGGCAGTGCGATGGGGACTCAAAGCGGGTGCTGGTCGCTGGACATTCTCCTCCGCCGGAGTGACGGGAGAAGAGACTAATCCACGCGGTGCTGACTGGCAGGAGAGGAGTTCGATTTGCGCATGCGCGGTTTTAAAGATTTTTAAACCTCGCTAAAGTTTTACAATAGACCACCGATCTGAACTAAACTTTGTGCACTCGCAGCACAGGAGAAAGGTGCATGAGTTGTCGAAAAATCGTAGCGCTATCGCGTACCGTTTTTGCACAAATAGAAAGACCGCGCTAACCGGAAGAGCACAAGATCAGAGTTTTAGTTCTGTCCAAACCTGTTTGAATGAAACCCAAAAATTAGCTCAGGAAATAATATATTATTTGAATAAGTACATTATAACCTATCATATTAGTAATTAATTGGTGCTCATAATTAAGACATATCATTTACCCCCTTTGGACTCATCATTTATATCATTACCATTCAGTTTTTGGTTTTGGACAAGTATCTTAAATGTGTCTTTATTACACCTGCCTTTTGCTTGTGAACCCTATCGGTCACCCCTCCATTTCCCCTTTTTTCCTGAGCATAGCTTTGCCATTATATTACCCTCAATCCTATTTTGCCCTGGTAGCACATCTTTTGTTCAGCCCAATGTGTATGAAGGAACTGCAGATGTTGGTTTCAACCGAAGATAGACGCAAAATACTGGAGTGACTCAGCGGGAGAGGCAGCAACTGTGAAGAGAAAATTAGGTGACATTTCGGGTCGAGACCCTTCTTCAGACTGACGTCAGGAGGAAGGGAGATGGACAGATAAGGAAGCATGAAGGTGTGAAAACAGGGCAAAGGGAAAGGAAAGTATTGAATAGATCATTGTTAGCTGGGAGAAAGCATACTGAGATAAAATGTAGTCGAAGACAGTAAGACTGGTCGGAAAACTGGGAAGGGATGGAGAGAGATGGAAAATAAGGGTTACTTGAAATTAGAGAAATTCATACTGTTGGGGTGTAAGCTGCCCAAGCGAGATATGAGGTGCTGTTCCTCCAATTTGCACTGGGCCTCACTCTGACAATGGAGGAGGCCCAAGACAGAAAGGTCAGTGTGGGATTGGGAGGGGGAGTTAAAGTGTTCAGCAAACGGGAGATCAAGTAGGTTCAGGCAGTCTGAGCGGAGGTGTTCAGCGAAACGATCGCCGAGCCTGCACTTGGTCACGCTGATATACAGGAGTCCACACCTGGACTGCTTGAGTAGCTCAGCGGGACATGCAGTATCTCTGGATAAAAGAAGGGTCTGGATAAAAGAAGGGTCTGAAACGTCACGGATTCCTTCTATCCAGATATGCTGCCTGGCCCGCTAATTTACTCCAGCATTTTGTATCTATCCACAACATTTTTTGTTCCGATGAAAGACAATCTGCCTGAAACTTTAACTGTTTCTCTGCCTGACATAATGAATCTTTTTATTTTGAGTTTCTATATTGTTGTATGCAAATACACATCCTAATGATAGGAAAACACAAAATGCTGGAGTAACGCACCGAGTCAGGTGGCATCTGTGGAGGGAATGGACAGATGACTTTTTTTGAGTTAGGACCCTTCTTCACCCGAAACGTCCATTCCCTTGACAGATGCTGGCTGACTCATTGGGTTACTCCAGCACTTTGTGTTTTGTTTTAGATTCCTGCGTCTGCAGTTTCTTGTGTCTCTTCCAAAGATAGAAATGGTTCATTTTTTGCCATTTCTTAAGATGAGCACTGAAATGGAATATTAAACAACTCATGTGCTTCATCATTTTAGAGTTGGCATATTTCGGGCTGCATCACCCCGAGTCCAGTCCAGAAACCAAACTCACTGTCATGGAGGCACCACACCATTCTTACAATATACCAGCTTCCAGGCACCGGTGAAGCAGAATCGACCAATCAATCTACCAACACGTCAAAGGTATTTTAACAATAACTGTTTCCAAAAGGCAGAGATATTTTAAACATATTTAAATAGATTATGGAAACATAGAAAGTAAGTGCAGGAGTAGGCCATTCGGCCCTTCAAGCTGATCATCTAGAATCAGCACCCTGTTCCTGGTTTTTCCCCCATATCCCTTGATTCCGCTTGCCCTAAGAGCTATGTTGTTTTGCTTCAAATTCAAAGCACAGTAAAATACTAAAAAATTATTTGAACTATTAAACAAATACACACTTGCTTTATCTTTTTCAACAGTAAGCAGCTCTTGCGTCCCAAGTGTTCACTGATACTCCCTGGCATAAAACCAAGAGCTGGTGTGCATCTAGATCCCCTTTTAAAGAGATACTGTTGGAATTAATGGTGGTGTGGACAATAAGATGTGCTGACGCCCAACTTTGAAGACATCTAAAACTTCCTGCTCCTGGTGCATGTCTTCAATGTCCTAAGACATGAACACCTGAAAACCATCTCTAGAACTCCCAGCGATCAGCAAGTATATATAAACCCATAGCTAAGGTTGAGGTTCATTATTGTCACGTGTAACAAGGTACATTGAAAAGCTTTGCTTTGCATGCTATCCAATCAGATCAGATAATTCTATCCACAAATACAATCATGTCAAACTCAAATACAATGGGTAGTCAAACTGGAAGATACAGAGTGCAGAATATAGTTCTCACCATTGTAGCGCAATAGTTTTAGTTTGTTTTATAGTTTTAGAGATACAGCGCGGAAACAGACCATTCAGCTCGAGTCTGCGCCGACCAGCGATCTCCGCACATTAACACTATCCTACACACACTAGGGACAATTTACACATACAACAAGCCAATTTATCTACAAACCTGTACGTCTTTGGAGTGTGGGAGGGAACCGAAGATCTCGGAGAAAACCCACGCGGTCACTGGGAGAACATACAAACCCCGTACAGACAGCAGCCGTAGTCGGGATCGAACCTGGGACTCCGGCGCTATAAGCGCTGTAAGCCAGCAACTCTACCGCTGCACCACCGTGCCGACCGAGTTCCTCGGACACCTGATACAAGCGAGTCAATGCTGCCTGATCCGCTGAGTTACTCCAGCATATTGTGTCTATATTTGGTAAGGCAACTTGTTACCATGTAGAAAATAACATATCCCATGTGGATTTCCAAGCATTAGATCAAAAACTAAGTATTGAATATTCTCAGTATTGAAATCTGCACAATTCAGTATTTTTAAAATTGCATAGCAGTTTTCAAAATCTTACACTGTCATGGGATATTTCCTTCCTTTGCTCTGAACACTATCTCTTTCCTCTCGACTGTTTTTGACCAATTCTTGTTTAAATCATTTATCACATTAGCTGCATTTAATGTTAAGTCACTGTATAGTCTAGTTCACATGAAAATATTTTAATATTGTGTTCCCCTGCATCCCCAGTGCAATTGAGAGTTTGTACCCCTATTTGCTCTAGCAATGTTGTTTATGCTGGTTAGTGAGTGTCTGTTCACTGCTGTTGATAACAAGAGGGGATCTAATCTGTCAAAGATAATAACATTAACAAAATGATCATTTTTTTCTGACATCTCCAGTGTCATTTATGAAGGAAAGGAACAGGTTACGAGTCTCCCCAGGGATGTCACGTAGGTGTTTCAACAGCATGAACAGCTGAAGTTTTATCCTCGGAGTATCGTAAACCTGTGAAATAACCCATCAGCGAAAACATAAAAGTCTGATTTTTGAGCTTCACTTCTAGATATACCAGATGTCAAACATTTATTGTAGGAAAACTATCTGGATCACGATGCACTGATAAATTCCTTGTTCCCTCACATTAAGCACAATAAAGTTGCTAATAAACCTAAAAAAACGAATTATGTGAATGGTCTCCAACATGCTGCTTTCTATCATTTAAACAGTCAAAAAAGCACAAGAGGGTGTACTTCCTGCGGCAGCTGAGGAAGCACAATCTGCCACAGGCAATCTGCCACTGAAGAAGGGTTTCGGCCCGAAACGTTGCCTATTTCCTTCGCTCCATAGATGCTGCTGCACCCACTGAGTTTCTCCAGCATTTTTGTGTACCTGCCACAGGCAATGATGGTCCAATTCTACACGGCCATCGTAGAGTCTGTTCTCACCTTCTCCATCATGGTCTGGTTTGGCTCAGCCACCAAGCACGACACCTGGAGGCTGCAGCGAATCGTCCGATCAGCAGAGAAGATTATTGGCTGCAACCTTCCCTCCATTGATGAACTGTACACTGCAAGGGCCAGGAAACGAGCAGGCAAGATCATCTCTGACCCCTCTCACCCTGGCCACAAACTCTTTGAATCACTTCCCTCTGGAAGGCGACTCCGGATTGTCAAAGCTGCCGCAGCCAGACATAAAAACAGTTTTTATCCACGAGTAGTTGCTCTACTCAACAGCCAAAAATCTGTAACCTCCCTTTGATCTGGTATTTTGTTGGTTCACATGCTTGATCAATGGTGTTTTATCATTAATGTTTTATTATTATTAATGTTTAGTGTTTTCTGAGTCATTCGTAATTGTCACTGTATGTCATATTGTTACTTGTGGGCGGAGCACCAAGGCAAATTCCTTGTATGTGAATACTTGGCCAATAAACTTACTTACTTACTTACCTTTTGTAACTTTCACCAGATATTCCAACCAAAGTTTTTGGGGGTTTAGGTTACTCTCCAAGCAGCTTGTGAAAATGGCCTAAATAAATCACTCATGAGTTTGCTCAGGCATTTGGACAGGAGCATAAACACAAAATGCTGGAGTAACTCAATGGGGCAGGCAGCATCTCTTGAGAGAAAAGGAATGAGTGATGTTTTGGGTCGAGACCCATCTTCAGACTGAGAGTCAGGGGAGAGAGAGACATAGAGATATGGAAGGGTAAGGTGTGAAAATGAGACCACATCATATTTAAACAGCATCATTATTGAAAGTGGCCAGATAATCTACCTTCATATGGTTCAAGCAGGCATAAGCACTGGTCAAAACAGCAGATATAATTCTTAACCTTTTTCAAAATGGTATTATCAAATCTTTTGCATCTACCTTATCAATTTGACATCTGAACAGCATTCTCAGTACTCCAATGAAATGTGATGAAAATTTTGTGGGAATTGAAACACAATTACTCTGTCACAGAGGTGGTCCATAGGTGAAACTTAACCTGTGCATCAGCAGGTAACCAATGTCTTATTTATGTATAATATAGTAGCAATTGTAAAACTATTCTACTGCTGCCATTTTAATAACATTTTTAATTTGAAGAATATGCACATTACAATGCCCAAACTAAATAGTTAAAAGAAAAACTAGTAATCGCCTGCAAGCACCCACTAACAAACAGTAGTCAGTATTTGCCTCTGATCATAAGGAACATTCAAGGATATTTTGTCATTAATCAGAGGGCTGTCAACATTTTTTTAACGAAGAAATCAATTAAATTAAAAACAATATCAATGTCTTAAATCTCACATCCCAAGATCCCTGTGCCAAGTTCAAGCTGGTGAATACGAGCGAGATTTTGACTGCAGAATCCCTAGCTGATGAGCTGCCACAACTTCATATTATTCCACTAGACTTCTCTGTCACGACAAGTCTGGCATCAGAGTGCAAACAGGATATTTGCCAGAAATAGAAAGAGTCATTTCAGGACTTCCACATTTGCTCATCCACACACAGAAATCATGGTCCTACTATCACCTACATAGGGAAACATTGACAGTTCTACATGGTAAAATTCCAGCAGTTCCACAGTACCTGGCCATTTATTTCTTTATTGATGTCTTTATCATTTGACTGACTTCTGGCCACCTATTTTAAATCATTACCTTTTTGGTTCAGTAAAGATCAAACTGCTGTTCACCCACTCGATTATATTAAAGCCTATATCTATATTAAAGATATACCAAAATCTCTCTAAAATGTTCCATACCAAATGTACAGTGATGTTTTTCTTGACATTTTATTTGTAAAGATATTTATGTGGGAAGATAATTATATTAATGTCTCCACCCATATCTCAACTTGTTTGTGCAAAAGGACGATAACTTTATGCCAATTAAGAATGGTAGAAGACCTCAAAGTACAGGACCTCCCTCATTTATAGAACGTTGGCAATGAAGGCACACAATAAACCAAGTCATAAAGTGACATAATGGAAACATCTACACCAATAAATGTGTAAATTATAAAATATTTCATGGTATGGTGAAATTTTCATCAATGAGGCCTAGATTACAATCCAGCAGTATGAACTTCAAGTAACCCTTGCTTTCCCTCTCTCCATTCCTCCCCCACCCTAGTTCTCCAACTAGTTTCACTGTCCTGATTAATTTTAGATTGTATGCCTCCTTGTCACCTTCCCCATAGTTAACAATAACCTCACCCTTCCATATCTCTAGACTTCCTCTCCCCTGACTCAGTCTGAAGAAGGGTCTCGACACAAAACATCACCCATTACTTCTCTCCAGATATGCTGCCTGTCCCACTGATTTACTTCAGCATTTTACGTCTATTAAAGGTGTTCAAAATAGAATGAAATAAAACCTGTACAGACACTGCTGAGGTTATATGTCTGGACCATTTCCAAATGATATTTAAGAATTCTGGCAACACATCATCCAACAAAGCACAACTGCCATTAAATATTTGTCCTCCCTCCCATCGTATAATTTTCCAGATCTCAGCAAATGGCCATCATGTGATTCCAAATCTTATATCCTGTACTGTTGCCTTAAACAGGCCCTTCGGCCACCGAGTCCATGAAGACCACTGATCGCCCATTGACACTAGTGCTATCCCCATCCCCGACCTCAACCTCCATTACATCGACGACTGCTTTGGTGCCACCTCCTGCACCCACACACAACTGACTGACTTCATCCGCTTCACCACCAACTTCCATCCGGCACTCAAATACACCTGGATCATTTCCGACACTTCCCTACCATTCCTTGACCTCACTATCTCCATCGCAGGTGATAGACTTCTGACCGACATCCACTATAAACCTACTGACTCCCATGGCTATCTTGACCACTCGTCCTCCCATCCTGCTTCCCCTATTCCCAATTCCTCCGTCTACGCCGCATCTGCTCCCAGGATGAGGTGTTCCACACCAGGTCATCGGAAATGTCCTCATTCTTCAGGGAACGGGGGTTCCTCCCCCCCCCCACTATAGATGAGGCTCGCACCAGGGTCTCCTCCAAACCCCGCAACACTGCTCTCTCTCCCCATCCCCCCACTCGCAACAAGGGCAGAGTCCCCCTGGTCCTCACCTTTCACCCCACTAGCCGGCACATACAACAGATAGTCCTCCGTCAGTTTCGCCACCTCCAACGTGACCCCACCACTCGCCACATCTTCCCATCTCCCCCCGTCTGCCTTCCGCAAAGACCGCTCCCTCCGTAACTCCCTTGTCAATTCTTCCCTTCCCTCACCCCCTTCCCCGGGCACTTTCCCTTGCAACCGCAAGAGATGCTACACTTGTCGCTTTACCTCCCCCCTCGACTCCATTCAAGGACCCAAGCAGTCGTTCCAGGTGCGACAGAGGTTCACCTGCACCTCCTCCAACCTCATCTATTGCAACCGCTGCTCTAGATGTCAGTTGATCGATATCGGTGAGACCAAGCGTAGGCTTGGCGATCGTTTCGCCGAACACCTCCGCTCGGTCCGCACTAACCAACCTGACCTCCCGGTGGCTCAGCACTTCAACTCCCCCTCCCATTCCGTATCCGACTTCTCTGTCCTGGGCCTCCTCCACGGCCAGAGTGAGCAACACCAGAAATTGGAGGAACAGCACCTCATGGGTAGTCTGCATCCTGGTGGCATGAACATTGAATTCTCACAATTCCGTTAACCCTTGCTGTCTCCTCCCCTTCCTACCTCTCCCTCAGCCCTCGGGCTCCTCCTCCTCCTTTCTTCTCCCCGCCTCCCCCACCCCCTATCAGTCTGAAGAAGGGTTTCGGCCCGAAACTTTGCCTATCTCCTTCGCTCCATAGATGCTGCTGCACCCGCTGAGCTTCTCCAGCATTTTGTGTACCTTCGATTTTCCAGCATCTGCAGTTCCTTCTTTAACACTAGTGCTATGTTACACACACGCAGGGAAATTTAGAGGCCAATTAACCTACAAACCTGCATGTCTTTTGAGATGTGGGAGGAAACCCCACATCACAGTCACAAGGAGAATGTGCAAATCCACACAGATAGTACCAGAGATGTGGATCGAACCCGTCTCTCTGGCATGATTACAAATACTGCAGGATATTCAACATGCAAAACACTGCAGGAATTGAGATAAAAGCTTGCAAAAGAAAGTTAAAACAGAATTACAGTAACCAATACCCTGACATTAAATATGGCCCAACATCCTTGGTGGGCTACAGTGAGAACTTATTGGCAAACAAATTATACCTCCAATTGTAAAATTCCACTCACATCATCATCATAAGGTGCATTGGGTGTTTAAAAGCATGGGTCAAAGAGTACCAAGAATGAAAAGTTTTGATGATTCAACTAACCCCACGCATACAATGACCAAGCCTCAACTTCAAGAGGTAAGTCAACAATGTATTGAAGTACAATTTGGAATCTCATTGGCTCTGATCATTATTTTTGTCATTATGTCTTAATATAACCATCAACAAAACATGAGAGTTGTACTTGCCTCCAACATAAGCTCATCTTTGGTTTTTATTGGATGGGGCTTTTTTTTTTCTCCTTGTTCCTGGTCGTCATCTTCACCCTCAGATATAATGGCCAATAATAACGAGGAAGAGGAAGATGAGGTAGAATCTGAATCACTGTGTAAAACACAATTCAAATTGAACATCACAATACCAAAAACCCCAACAAATATTTACAATTTATCAAATATTATTGCATGCGGAACTAACTATTGGTACTACTTCACTAGCATAACCCACAATGCAAATCCCATTGAATTATAATAAATACAGGAACTGCACTGAGTGGCATATTATTGTTTTTAGCACCAAAATTAAAGCTTGTCAGTGAAAAATTAAACCAATTCAGTTTTAGCTTGGAATTGGCAGTAGCAATTATTGCAGATTTACAGAAAAACTAACATTAAAAAACCAGGCTTCGAAAATTAAAACGTTGCCCTTCAAAAAAATGTACCATTCCTGTATGCTGCGTCTATCTCAAACAGAAGAGCATGCAATTCAAGGTAACAGAATGGACATTTACAGTATCTACTTAAGGCAAAGGTTTATTATTAGCTTAGAGATGAGGTGAGGTGTTGGGACAAGTAACGGAGATTATAGAAAAATAAACTTATCAGTACATGTGGACACCATTTGCCATTTGGTGGGAAAATGGTGCCAAAGAACTGGCAATCTACAAGTGTTATACACGGTGTAAAATAAAATTTGAAAAAACTGGATGCAAACAAACCCGAGGTCAATGGAGGGAATTTTCTAGACATCATAAAACTATTAAAATACAATTACACTCAGTTCTTTAGAAATATCAGGAAGAGCTAATGATTGGAAGAAATTATGTACTTTTGGACTTCTAAAATGTATCTGACTAAGATACCCATGAAAGCCACATGCAAAAATTGAAGTCGGGGGTAAATTCACAGCAGAAACCTGGATACTAAAGGACCCAAGGAACAGAAGGCAGAGAACCAATGAAAATGTGCTTATTAGATTGGTAGAATGACCGTCAGAAAAGGAGTTGGGACTGTTCTTTTTAATATAACAAAATATTAATTTTATCACAGGGATAAAACTTGGAACTGCAGTGAGAAGAATAGTAGTATACCAGGAGAACAGACCAGTGACAATTTGCAGTTCATGCAAAGAAATGCAAAGTGACACATTTTGGAAGGAAACATGAAGAGAGCTTATGCAATTTAAAATGTAATAATTCCAAAACAAATGCAAGAAGATTGCCCTTGCAATTCAGACATGTAGGTCAATGAAAGATGCCAGCATGAAAGGAATATTTTCCTTGTCATACTGGATCTGTCAATGAATAATACAAATAAGTCTACATTCATATTATATCACAAGTAAAACTCAAAGTGCCAGAGGAACTCAGCGGGCCAGGCAACATATTGGGAGGGATTGGACAAGTGAAGTTTTCGGTCCTTTTCACCTTTAACCTCTATCACTTATTCTCCCCACCTGCCAACCCCCTCACCTGTATCACCTATCATTTGCCAGGCTTTGTCCTGCCCCCACCTCTCTTTTCCAACTTTATCTGCCCCCCCGCCCCCACCCCCCACTATCAGTCTGAAGGTCCTGATCTGCAAAGTCACCCGCCATTTCTTCGCTAGATGCTGACTGACCCGCTAAGTTTCTCCAGCACATTGTGTTTTGCTCAAGAATCCAGCCACTGCAGTCTGCTTAGATTAGAAGCAGTTCCACTATCACGTGATTGTTGTGTTCCTAAGAGACCTTGTGTTACAGAAAAGCGCATCAATGGGAAAAGGGGGTTAGGGACTAGAGAGTTTAAGATTGCAATAACAAAATTTCTATTCCATGCAGCTCTAAGTCACATTATTTAATAGAGTACAATTGCACTAACGACAAATAGAAAGATCACTTGTCAATTTTAATAGCCTCCCACTGTGAAAGTAGCAATTATGTTCGTATGCGACAATGGTGTCTGATTAATGCAGTGGTGCAACATGGAAACAAGTTTCTTTCAAGACAGTTTTGTTTTCTACTTGCCATTTTCCATAGTAACTTTTAAGTGGATCTCTAGTTCCCAATCACAATCACACTGCAATCAATTAGGTCCACGTAATAAATAGTTCTCCTTAATTCATCAATCGTGTTAAATCTAACATGAATAGTGGACACGCATGTTATAAAAGAACTGCCAGTACGTTTCCCTTGCCGGCCACAATGGTTTCTCGAAGAAGTATTCAACATGAAGGAGTGTGGGTTCACCAATTGAATAGGGGAGTAAGTGGCAATCAGCACAAGGATTTCTAACCTGTGTTAAAGAAGGAACTGCAGATGCTGGAAAATCGAAGGTACACAAAAATGCTGGAGAAACTCAGCGGGTGCAGCAGCATCTATGGAGCGAAGGAAATAGGTAACGTTTCGGGCCGAAACCCTTCTTCAGACAGATTTCTAACCTGTGTTTGATACAAGGTAATGAAACTTCATTGGGTCCGGATATTACAGAATTCCGGACCCAATTGAATAGGGGAGTAAGTGGCAATCAGCACAAGGATTTCTAACCTGTGTTTGATACAAGGTAATGAAACTTCATTGGGTCCGGATATTACAGAATTCCAACCGACTGTTTCATTGTGTTACCTTCTCTAATTAGTCAAGTCAAAATATCTGCAGGGGTCTACACTGTGTTGAGGCTGGTGAAAAAGTTACTTTTATAACTACTAAACCAGGTTCGCTTCTCAATAAACAGACACCACACAAACTGTTTGGTAGACCAGTTCAAAACTTTACTTAACATCGGCCGATGGAAGGGAGCGAGAATTCCAGCTAAGTGACCAATGTAGACACTCGACTGTCCTCGGTCCCCTTCTCTGAACAACAGAATTACATCGCATTATATAGTGTTTCTTTGTCACATTAGCACATTCCACAGACATTAGTCATGGTCAGAGGTACAGGAAAAGGCATCACATCAAAGGCCTTTTGTTTACAGGTTATGATATACTAAAAACATTGGCCATTTGTTTTAGGTCATTTTATCTTCAAAGAGATCACCCTAGCTCTTTCGCTGTTTCCTCTCTGTCACTTGGTCCTTCATAACCATAGGCCATTTGTTTTATGGCATCTTATCTTTCCACTTCCCTGGATCCTCTCTCATCACTTCGCCCCTCCTAAACATTGGTCATTTGGTTCATGGCATCTTACTTCAAAGATGTGACTAGCTGTTTCTCTCTTCCTTTATTGCCTCCTCCCCCATAAACATTGGTCATTTGGTTCATGGCATCTTACTTCAAAGATGTGACTAGCTGTTTCTTTCTCTGTCACTTCCTCACTTGGGAGATAATGTTATGGTATTTATTATCGCAATACCCCAAAACCTGAGGCAACTTAACTTGCCTTTCTGTATTATTCTACTGGAGAAAAGCCTGATTTGAGACTAAATATAAGCTGTAAGCTTTTCTTATATTTTTTAACATAATTCAGCTTTATCACTGGCTCTTTGGAAAAGTTATCTAATTAGTCCCACTCCTCTGTTTTGCCACAGCCATGTAATTATTGCCATTCAAGTAATCTCAAAGGCAAACACAAAATGCTGGAGTAACTCAGCAGGACAGGCAGCATCTCTGGAGAAGAAATGGGTGACATTTCCGGTCGAGACCCTACTTCAGACATAAGTAATCTCAAATTCGGTTTTAAAGTACTATCTAATAAAATGCTGCAATTTCTTAAATTTATCTTTAATCTCCAATCCAAAAATGTCATCTTCTCTCGTCCCTTAATATAGTTGAGACAGGCAAAGTTTAAAAGAAATGTTCGGGATAAGTTTTGTTTTCATTTTTTGGATACCTTGGACCAAGTGCCAGGGGTGGTGGTGGACGTAGTGGCATTTAAGAGGCTTTTAGATAGACAGATAGATGCATGGAATGGAGACATATGGATCCATGTGCAGGCAGATGAGATTGTTTAGTGTTCAGCACAGATATTGTGGGCCATACAGCCTGTTCTTGTGCTGCACTGTCCGATGTGAGTTCTGTAACATCCTCTCTCGCTGCTCACCCTCTGTGATTCCTCCTGCTCTCCGATCACGTTTTAACTCAGATATGCTACTACAGCCAACTTTTTTGCATATCTTTCATCCATTTGTTCTATATCTCTAGACATCATCGTCTATAACTCTCGTTTCCCTTTCCCCTGACTCTCAGTCTGAAGGAGTCTCAACCCGAAACATCACCTAGTCCTTTTCTCCAGAGACGTTGTCTGACCCGCTGAGTTACTCCAGCCTTTTGTGTCTATCTTCGGTTTAAAGCATCATCTGCAGTTCCTTCCTACACTCTGTTCTACATTCTAATATATACCTGCAATTTTCATCCACACTATGTCAGTAAATCTCCTCAGCATCCACTCAATCCCCTACACTTTATTTGTGAAATGCAGTGCTAATAATCACATTCTAGCTGAGGGCTAATTAATGATTTGCAAAAGTTTATCCTTTTTCTATAACATATTCAATGACTTATTTATAAAGAAAAAGTGTTTTTCAAAAGCCTGGGGAGCTCCAGAAACTTAGTCTAATGATGTAGGAATGCCAAAATATTTTCAAGGCAAGATGATGTGATACATAAAATGAATATGCGGGGGATGGCAATGTGATTCAATGGTACCACCACCATTGTCAGAGGTGGCCAAGCCTTAAATAAGTAACTACCAAGCTTAATCTGTGGTATTAAGAAAACCAACGCATTGATAAAAATCTACTTGGTTTCATCTTTACAAACCAATTTGTCATCTTTTCAACCATTATGTCAATACAGTTTGGAAGTCATTGTTACACAATCACCATGCTAAATGGAATGCATTCACAGTGGATCGAGCAGCTCTAAAGTCTTGAGGGCAAGTAGCAGAAAAATTGTATTCCACCACAATTTGTAACAACATGGCTTATTACAATCAAGCTGGCGAAACCAGCGAAAGCAAAAAAATGTTTTAAAGGCCAAGCATTTTCCGAGACCTTTTATGTGTGACCCAAGATGAAAATAAGATTTGTTCACTTTTTACCAACTTGGAGGCACATGCAACAATAATGATGCTACGTATTTAATATTCATGTCAATCTCCATCAGCCACAAAAGATCCAGGCATAAGAAGAAGAATCCAGGAATAAGGGCACAAGGCAAGGCATCTTGATGAACCAACAGTGAAAAAAACAGAGAAGCTTCCATTTATCACGGTCTCAAGCAATAAGAGTTCAATACCATTCGTGATAGATGCAATCACACAATAACTTTGAAAGAAGGCACAGTGTCAAACTAAATGCTCAAGTATTTATGCACAGGTCATGCAACAGTGGGATTCTAAAATGAATCAGAACAGAAAGCTAAAGAAAAAATCAATTTGTTTGAAGATCAATCAAGAACAAGTAAAATTTATCACTCACCAACCTAGTTGGTAACAAATTCTGCTCAGTGATTGAAATAGGGAAATGAAATACTCTCCTGTGTGATCAAACTGAACGTATCTTGCAAGATACTAAATTACAAACAAAAACTAGATAAGCTCTTTCCTCTGGCCTCAGACATCAGAAACATAACAGATGGCATGAATTGTAAATTAAATTCAAGAGCATACCTTCATCCACCTACCAAAACAATTAATTTTCAAGGTGTCACGTAACAGATAAACAATCAGAAACACAGATAATGCAACATTTCTTCAGATCCAGAAAAAAAGGATAGCCATTAGCAAATCTAATTGATAAATCCAAATCTGAAAGGCATGTTTCACAAAACTGTGTAGGAAGGAACTGCAGATGCTGGTTTAAACCGAAGATAGACACAAAATGCTAGAGTACCTCAGAATACTGGCAGATTCAACACAGAAATGAACATGCCATGGATTTTCCTGATATAAATTGCAAGCCTGGATTTGAAAAACTTTATCATATGCTCCGACCATTAGCCTTTATATTTAAAAACAGTTCATTTCAAAACCACTATAATGCAATACTGTGTAGCACCAAACCCCTTTCAACAATATAGAGAACGTTTGGAACAAAAGTATACAATTTCGAATGCAAAATCTTTTTAAAATATTCTAATTTATATATGATTCTAAAACACAAACAAATTTGTCAATTAAGCGTCAATTAAGCGTCAAATCTGAATTCTGCACCAAAAGAAGCTGTTCCCACAGACTGATTGCTCAGAACATGGAAGAGATGTGCCTTGGGCTGTCAAAAATCAATATGTAATTATTGCATCTCACAATAAACAACTGATGCACACAGCTGACACTTTATAAAACTGACTCTGCATTCACAAAGGGAAATCTTAATTTCAAACACAATGCTATGACTGTAGAACTCTTAAGGGCCTGTCCCACTTGGCGACTGCCTGCATCATTGACTGACTGACGTATCAGGTCACCGTAAAAGTCACGGCGTGATGCAGCGTAACGCAGCGTGATGATGTATTGACGCGCGGTGTTTCCTCAAGTGACACAACATTTTTTTTGTCGCCGCTGGATTGTGAAATGTTCAAAATCTTTTGGCGACCCTGATATGATGCCGGCAGTCGCTGAAAAAAAATGCCAAGTAGGGCAGGTCCTTTAGTGAGGCCTTTAATGATAGTTGAAGACAAATGTATCGGTAACTTTGTCACGAGTTAACAGCAAAGAGTTGTCACTCTTACTGCTTTACCAAGACCTTCTAAGTCTTAGATAGACACAAAATGCTGGAGTTATGGCCCTGTCTGACGGTGCGAGTCCACCCACGAGTGATCCCGAGTTTAAAACAAATCAAACTCATGGTAATCACGTCGAATTAACGTAGCGGGAACGTCGGAACTCGTAACGCTAACGGCAGGTACTCAGGAAACTTGTTAACTCGTGAAAATCTTTCAACATGAAAGATTTCCATGAGTCAAATTTACTCATGAAGTAAAAATTTTAAACTTTTAAACTCGTTGTAAGAACGTAGTAGCCCGTGAGTTTATCGTAGTGATTCGTGAGTCTACCGTGGGCACACTTTAAGTCAGCGGGACAGGCAGCATCTCTGGAGAGAAGGAATGGGTGACGGGATGACGTTTCCAAAATTCTGCTGAGTTTTTGTGTTACTCCAGCACTGTGTGTTCACTTTTTGTCAACCAGCATCTGCCCTTTCTTGTGTATGACATTAATTGTATCTGTGGCAGTTGATTGTTGCTCCCTTCAGAGAGAGAGAGAGAGAGAGAGAGAGAGAGAGAGAGAGAGTGTGTGTGTGTGTGTGTGTGTGTGTGTGTGTGTGTGTGTGCGTGCGTGCGTGCGTGTGGTGTGTGTGTGCGTAGGGGGGGGGGGAAAGGGGGCACGTCTAGGCTGCCCAATGCGTGTTCCTCCAATTTGCGAGTGACAAAAACCCGGGTCAAAACACCCGTCTCTATACCTCCTCCGTCGCCTCTATCCAGGGACCTTTCTCACCTGCAGTGACATGACCCCTGGATGGAAGTGAAAGATATGTCGGGACAATTGTCACATCTCCAGGGGAATTTTAACAATTCTTGTCATCCCTGTTTTTTCTATTTCTGAACCCATTATCGGATAATTAGATCCTCCAATGGATCTACCAGCCAAGTTCAAAGCTGCTTAAGGAAAGAAAAAAATGATTTTTTTATAAAATATCTTTCACCATCATCTCTTGCTACTATATGTTAGGGTTATTAAAATCTCCCACAACTATTATTTTACATCTATGAATCAATTACAAGATACCACTTTAATTACAGCATGAACTATGCAATAGAGTTTCAGACATGACAGGCAAAATTGCAGAAATATAATGAATCTGCAAGAAAATATGTTTCTGGAGAGAAACAACTTTAACTACATGACACTTCATACCCTTTTTTAAAAAGCATTTTACACCCCCTTCAGAGAGAGGCCAAATGCAAATTGGAGGAACAGTACTTCATATTTCGCTTGGGCAGCTTACAAACCAGTGGTATGAACATTGATTTCTCTAATTTCAATTGTAACTAACTTAACCCTCGCTTTCCCTCTCTCCCTCCCCCACCCTAGTTCTACTAGTTTCACTGTCCTGGTTAATTTTACTGTTTGTATGCCCCGTTGTCACCTTCCCCCTCATCCAACAATGAACCATTAAACATTTCCTTGATCACCGTCCGCTTTGATCTGTTCTTTTCACACCTTACATGCTCTTTGTACCCCTCCATATCGATCTCTCCTGACTTTCAGTCTGAAGAAGGGTCTAGACCCGAAACGTCACCCATTCCTTCTATCCAGGGATGCTGCCTGTCCCGCTGAGTTACTCCAGCAATTCGGTGTAAACCAGCATCTGCAGTTTCTTCTACACATTATTTGGAGAAAAGGATCCTCAAATAGTAATGACAGGTTACAATTTATCGTTGGTTATCGATTATTATAGATGTCCTGTAAGATTCTTCACTATAAACAAACTTAATATTCTAGTGCTATACCAACTTTATCCTTCATCATAATACAGTCATTACTTTCAATAAATGCTCACCTTTCTGATGATGTGTCTTCAGATGAAGAGCTGTCATCTTTGATGTCTTGCTCCTCAGCTGCATCATGTAACTTAGCATCAACCTGGGGTAAATCACTGCAACGGTCTGATTGTTGGCCTGGTTCATCTTCTGGGTTTTGGCTCATGTTCTGCAATCTTCCAAAAGATAAAATCTCTAGCTGAGCAGATACCGATAACTCCATCTCTTGATTATCCGTGAACGATGAGAACTGACTAATGCATCACTCTTCTCAGTAGCCCTGAATTTGCATGGATTCCTGGCATCCAAATTACTTCCAGCATCAGGTGCTGTCGGAATAACACAGGGCATTGCTTTGCTGTTTACTTCACTTCCATCGCCTTGTGGAGAACGAGGACACAGCTCTTGCTGAATCTGAGAATCTGTCTGCTTTACCACACCAACGTTAGACTCAGCCAGAAGAGATTCCCCTTGAAAGGCTTGATGACAAAAT
>CM075977.1:266884636-267222136 GCA_038087875.1 Malacoraja senta | reverse complement strand
TTCACCACGCAGGGGATTACATTCACCACTCAGGGCATAACATACTCCGCTCTGAGCATTATAATCACCGCGCATGTATGGCATTATCTGATTTGATTGGATAGCGCACAAGCAAAAGCTTCTCACTGTACCTCAGTGAGTGCGACAGTAATAAACCTAAAACTTATCCAGTGCGGTAAGCTGAATCACAGTCATAGAGCCATAGGTGATACAGTGTGGAAACAGACCCTTCGGCCCAACCTGTCCCAGCTACACTAGTCCCACCTGCCTGCGCTTTGTCCATATCCCTCCAAACCTGTCTTATCCATGTACCTGTATAACTGTTTCTTAAACGTTAGGATAGTTCCAGCCTCAACTACCCTCCTCTGACAGCTTGTTCCATACACCCACCACCCTTTGTGTGAAATAGTTACCCCTCAGATTCCTATTAAATCTTTTCCCCTTCACCTTGAACCTATGTCCTCTGGTTCTCGATTCCCGTACTCTGGGCAAGAGATTCTGTGCATCTACCCAATCAATCCCTCTCATGATTTTATACGGTTATAACACAAAATATTCAAACAACAAACTATCCCTATATGCTGATGATGTACTACTGTACATCACAAAACCACAAATTAGTATACCAAATATATTAAACTTAATTGAGGACTTTGGATCCTTTTCAGGATATAGAATAAATTGGAACAAAAGTGAAATTATGTCGATTAAACCAAAAGACTCAACACATCTCAGGAAATTCCTTTTAAAATAGCTATGGAAAAATTCAAATATTTAGGAATTGAGATTACTAGAAATTACCATGATATGTTTAAAGCTAATTATAATCCCCTACTTAAGAAATTAAATAATCTGATTAAATTTTGGAAAACACTTCCGATGTCCTTAATAGGTAGGATAAATGCTATAAAAATGATTTTCTTACCACAAATCCTTTACCTATTTCAATCAATACCTATATATCTCCCAAAAAAGTTTTTCAAAAAACTGGACTCAGACATTACAAATTTTATATGGGATTACAAATCCCACAGAATACAAAGAACACACCTTAACAAACGAAAAGAGTTGGGGGGTCTAGCGCTCCCTAACTTTATGTATTATAACTGGGCAGTAAATATTAAAAATATGATTCACCTGCTGGACAATTCTGCCCAGCAGGTGGACTGGATTATAATGGAAAAAGGGGATTGCTCCCCGAATAATATAGGAGCGATTATTCTCTCTCCAATAAATTTGAATAATAAAAATTATAATAAAAATCAATTATATATAGCACTATTAGAACATGGAAGCAAATAAAACAGAATCTAAAATTAAGAAACCTATCCCTCTTAATACCAATAGTCAATAACCCATCGTTTAAACCTTCAATCATAGATAAAGCATTTATACAATGGGAAAGAATGGGAATTAAAACGCTCGAAGATCTGTATGAATTAGAAAAATTACTATCATTCCAACAACTACAACTGAAATATAATTTGAAAAATAATCAATATTTTAAATATATACAAATCTGTGACTATTTGAAAACACACACAAAAGATTATTATAATATGCCTTCCGACTTACTAGATGAAGCAATGAAGACAAAGGCGGAATCAGTTAATTTAATATCATACTTATATAATATCATCTTAAATATAGAAATACCCACAACAGATGGAATTAGAAGAGATTGGGAACAAGATCTAGGTATAAAAATTTCAAAAGAGAGTTGGGATAATCATTTATTACAGGTGCATAAATGCTCGATCAACGTACGACATACGCTTATCCAATTTAAAACATTACATAGATTATATTATTCAAAAACCAAACTAAATAAAATCTTTCCTAACGTCTCACCAATCTGTGATAAATGTATATGTCAAGAAGCTACCATAGCACATTCTTTTGTTTTTTGTACAAAAATCCAAAAATTCTGGTTTGAAATATTTGATATTTTTTCAAAATTAATCAAAATAAAACTGGTACCAAAACCAGAATGGATTATTTTTGGAATATCGGAAGGTATTCCTGAATTAAACGTGTATCAGAAGAATTTACTCAATTATGGGCTAATAATGGGAAAAAAGCTTATACTTAAATTCTGGAAAAATGCGCCCACACCAACAATAAAAATGTGGACATCAAATATGTTGGAAACATTACATCTGGAAGAGATGAGATTCCTCCTAGTAGGCAAAGTAGATCAATTTCAAAAGACGTGGTCTACGTTTTTGGACCTATTACAAGCATGAGGTGCAATAGTAATTTAGAAAAACAAATAAATAAATAAAAGGTATCTGGACCTGGTAATGGGAGGTAAAATAAAAATAGACTTGGTTGGTAGTTCCTTCTCTATGAAGTATGGTATAAGAGTTATAATAGAGCGATTGTTCCTTCTTTCTTTCTCTTTTTTTTCTAGGGTCTATTTTCTAACTTTACTTCCTTCTCTAACCTCTTTTCTAAGGGGCTTTCTTTTCCCAACACTCTTTTGCACTTCACAACCTTTGCGCACTTTCTTCACTTTTCTTACTTCTTTCTTTTTCTTTCTTAAAGTTTAAAAAAGTGAAGCGGTACAAAAAATGTATTAATATATACGTGTTGTACATTACTGTAATCTACCGTACTTCTAAAAAATAAAAAAATAAAAAAAAATTTAAAAAAAAAAAAAAAAAAAAAAAAAAAAAAAAAAAACTCCGATGTCGGGACGGACGGACACTCCGCGGCTTGGAGGTCCCAAATCGGCCACTTCCTACTGGAGACCGCGGCTTCACAATGTTATAGGCCGCAGGCCGTCGGTCGGAGCTCTTCTCCGGCAATCCCTGGCGAGGGATCCCAGACTCCGGAATGGATAGTTAACGCCACGCCTACGGCTAGAAGCTCCGCAGACGGCGGCTTCAGGATGTTGTAGTCCGCGGGCCAGCGATTGGAGCACTTCTTCTGGCGATCCCCGGCAAGGGATCGCCCAGCTCCGCGATGGAAAGTCTGTGCTGAGCCCGCTGCTGAAGCTCTGGGCCTGAATCCGGGAGAGGCCGCACCAATCCAAGCTGTTAGGCCGCGAGGGAGGGCGGAAATGCGACTAGGAGAAAAGTCGCATTCCACCGAGGTGACTAAAAAAGTTTCCCCCTATTCCCTGCCCCCACCCCCCACACTAAAACACACTAAAACACACTTTAAAACATACTAAAAACAAAAAAAATGTCGAAAGGACAAACAGCTGCTGGAGGGGCTGCCGGCTCGCAGCGCCACCCTGTAGTCATCCTCCGGAGAAGGCACAGGAATGGCTCTACACAGATGGAATACAGCTGGCCGGACATGGGACATCCCTGACGTACACGTCCCTGGACAACACCATCACCGCACTGGACATCACAATCACACGTCACTGGACATCACAATCGCTGGGCATAACAATCACTGTGCTGAGCATTACAATTACCACATTGGTCTTTACTAACTGTCCGGCAATACAATCTCAACACTGCTGAACACATTACAATCCCCGTGCAGGACATTACAAACATTGCACTGCTCTGGGCATTGCAATCACATTGCTGGTCCTTACAATCAGCACTCAGAGCTATACAATCACAGCTCTGGGCTTTACAAGCACCACGCAGTGCGTTACAATCTCGGCGCTGCATAATTACAATCACTGCGCTGGGCATTACAATCCTGTGCTGGGCGTTACCATTACCACCCGGGGCATTACAATCCCCTCGCTGGCATTACAAACACTGCTCTGGGCATTATAACACCCGAGCTGGGCATTACAAACCCCATGCTAGGCTTACTGTCACTGAACTGGTCATTACAATCCCCACACTGGGCATTACAATCGCCACACAGGGCATTACAATCCCCGTGCACGGCATTACAAACACTGCACTGGGCATGACCGTCACTGCACTAGTAATTACAATCACTGCTCTGGGCATTACAAACACTGCAATAAGCATTACATTCAACATGCTGGGCATTACAATCTCTGTACTGGGCAATACAATCCCCGTGCAAGGCATTACAATCACTGTGCTGGGCTATATATTCACCACGCAGGGGATTACATTCACCACTCAGGGCATAACATACTCCGCTCTGAGCATTATAATCACCGCGCATGTATGGCATTATCTGATTTGATTGGATAGCGCACAAGCAAAAGCTTCTCACTGTACCTCAGTGAGTGCGACAGTAATAAACCTAAAACTTATCAGTGCGGTAAGCTGAATCACAGTCATAGAGCCATAGGTGATACAGTGTGGGAAACAGACCCTTCGGCCCAACTGTCCCAGCTACACTAGTCCACCTGCCTGCGCTTTGTCCATATCCCTCCAAACCTGTCTTAATCCATGTACCTGTATAACTGTTTCTTAAACGTTAGGATAGTTCCAGCCTCAACTACCTCCTCTGACAGCTTGTTCCATACACCCACCACCCTTTGTGTGAAATAGTTACCCCTCAGATTCCTATTAAATCTTTTCCCCTTCACCTTGAACCTATGTCCTCTGGTTCTCGATTCCCGTACTCTGGGCAAGAGATTCTGTGCATCTACCCAATCAATCCCTCTCATGATTTTATACACCTTATGAGATCACACCTCATCCTCCTGCACTTGAAGGAATTAAGACCCAGCCTACTCAACCTCTCCCTGTAACTCAGACCCTCTACTCCTGGTAACATCCTTGTAAATCTTCTCTGAACCCTTTCAAGCGTGACAATATCTTTCCAAAATCACGGTTCCCAGAACTGAACACTATATTCTAAATGCGGTCTCACCAGCATCTTATACAACTGCAACATGACCTCCCAACTTCTATACTCAATACTATGACTGATGAAGGCCAATGTGCCAAAGGCCTTTTTGACCACCTTATCTACCTGTGACTCGACCTTCAAGGAACTATGCACCTGCACTCCTAGATCCTTCTGCTCTACAACACTCCCCAGAGGCCTACCATTCACTGTGTAGGTCCTGCCCTTGTTAGACGTCCCAAAATACAACACCTCACATTTCTCTCTATTAAATTGCATCAACCATTCCTCAGCCCACCTGGCATCGCCCACTACTCTAAAACCAGTGCAAGTATCATAGTGGACAAGGAGCTTTCAACTTCCAGCTGTGCCTCTCATATCCTTGAGCTTACACTGGACATTGATGGAACAATATAGGAGATCAAAAGCAGTCACCCAATCTACTTATAGATTCTGCAATGTGGTCTCCACTAAATCAAAGAAACCAAATGCAGATTAGGTAACTTCGTCCTCATGAACTACCTCCGTACAGTAAGCAAATGAGAGCATAGGTTTCCAGTCAACAAGTTCTCTGTCCCATTCCCACTCTGGCCTTTCAGTCTTTAGTCTCTTCTACTGCTTCAATGATATCTCGCCTTCTAACTTGGTGCATTACAACCCTCAGAGCTTAACTCTGAGTTTAATGATTTCAGATAAAAAAACACTTTTTTACAGATGTGGCTGTACCCATATCAATTTGCTTCAGCTGTCAGTTTTCAAAGAAATTGTTACCTTGACAACGGGTCAGCTTCCAATATGGGAACAGAAAAGGTAAAAGTTATAAATCGTACTTAAGACTTTATGTTGGTAATCGATACACATTTCAAAGCTACTATCATTTGTCCAGTTTTCAGGATAATCAGGAAACCCATTTGTTAGCAATGCATGAAGTGCTGGAGTAACTTAATGGGTCAGACAGCATCTGTGGAGGGGGTGGATAGGCAACGTTTCAGGTTAAGACTTTCTTCAGACCCATTTTCTATGAGTTTGAAGAAGGGTCCCGACTCAAAACATCACCCATCCATTTCCTTCACATAAGCCTGACCCACTGAGTTACTCCAGCACTTTGTGCCTTGCTTGATTCCAGCATCTGCAGTTCCTTGTATCCCTGTAAACCCATTTGTTGGGTATGTTGTCAATTTTCAATGTTTTTAATTTAAGCTGGATATCATGTATTTTCTTTTCCAAATTCCTGTCAATATTTTTATACATAAAACATTGTGATGCTTGCAAATGTAAATATTATATTTGGGTGCTGAAGTATGTCATTTCTAGTGAGATTTAATGAAAGCAAGATTAAGAATGAATTGGAAGTAGGAATCCCATCTGCATTGCTAATAAGGAATTAAAATGGCTTGAAATGTTCCTCTAGTAAGTTCCGGAATAGAATTGTAGCATTCATGTCATCCATATTTCTTTGATGTTACAGTGCACAAACATTGTCATTCGAATTTACTCAGTGTTTCAGGATGTCTCGTATCAACTTTTCAGGACTCCTGTGATAATGGAACAATTACTCAGGGAAGTACTAATTGTTGTCAATTAGTTTCTCTTGTTCATCTTTCAGATCTTATGGCAAACCATATGGTGTGCATAAACATTAAGAGAATTACTCTAATACGCAAAGAGCTTATTGCAAATTCCAAATGACACAGCTGCCATTTAATACTTCATTGGACATGAGGAAGGAAGATTCAAAGAGGCAACCGTGGCTGACAAGGGAAGTTAGGGATGGTATAAAAATAAAAGAAAAGGTGTATAACATAGCAAAGAGTAGCTGGAAGCCAGAGGATTGGGAAACTTTCAAAGGACATCAGAAGGTAACAAAAAAGGCAATATGGGGTGATAAAGATGAAGTACGAAGGTAAGCTCGCCAAGAATATAAAGAAGGATAATAAAAGTTTCTTTAGGTATGTTAAGAGAAAAAGATTCGTAAAGACAAATGTGGGTCCCTTGAAGGCAGAAACAGGTGAAATTATTCTGGGGAACAACGAAATGGCAGAAGAGTTGAACAGATACTTGGGTTCTGTTTTCACCAAGGAAGACACAACCAATCTCTCAGATGTACTAGATGACAGAGAATGTAGGGGACAGAGGAACTGAAATAAATTTGCCTTATGCGAGAAATAGTATTGTGTAGACTGATGGGACTGAAGGCTGATAAACCCCCAGGGCCTGATGGTCTGCATCCCAGGGTACTTAAGCAGGTGGCTCTAGAAATCGTGGATGCATTGGTGATTATTTTCCAATGTTCTATAGATTCAGGATCAGTTCCTGTGGATTGGAGGGTAGCTAATGTTATCCCACTTTTCAAGAGAGGAGTGAGAGAGAAAACGGGGAATTATAGACCAGTTAGCCTGACATCGGTGGTGGGGAAGATGCTGGAGTCGATTATTGAAGAAGTAATAACGGCGCATTTGGATAGCAGTAAAAGGATTGGTCCAAGTCAGCATGGATTTATGAATTCTGGAATTTTTTGAGGATGTGACTAGTAAAATGGATGGAGGAGAGTCAGTGGATGTAGTGCAACTGGACTTTCATAAAGCCTTTGATAAGGTCACACACAGGAGATTAGTTGGCAAAATTAGAGCACATGGATTTGGGGGTAGGGTATTGACATGGATAGAGAATTGGTTAGCAGACAGGAAACAAAAGTAGGAATAATCGGGTCACTGTCAAATGGCAGGCAGTGGCGAGTGGCATGCTGCAAGGCTCGGTGCTGGGGCCGCAACTATTTACAATATATATTAATGATTTAGATGATGGAATTAAAAGTAACACTAGCAAATTTGCAGATGACACAAAGCTGGGTGGCAGTGTGAATTGTGAAGAGGATGCTAGAAGGTTGCAGGATGACTTGGACAGGTTGAGTGAGTGGACAGATGCATGGCAGATGCAATATAATGTAGATAAATGTGAGGTTATCCACTTTGGCGGCAAGAACAAGGAGGCAGATTATTATCTCAATGGTGTCAGATTAGGAAAAAGGGAAGTGCAATGAGACCTGGGTGTCCTTGTGCACCAGTCACTGAAAGTAAACATGCAGGTACAGCAGGCAGTGAAGAAAGCTAATGGCATGTTGGCCTTCATAAGGAGAGCTTTTGAGTATAGGAGTAAAGAGGTCCTTCTGCAGTTGTGCCCTGGTGAAACCACATCTGGAGTATTGTGTACAGTTTTGGTCTCCTAATTTGTGGATTGCATCCTTGCTATTGAGGGAGTGCAGCGTAGGTTCATGAGGTTAATCCCCGGGATGGCGGGACTGTCAGAAAGATTGGAAAGACTGGGCTTGTATTCACTGGAATTTAGAAGGATGAGAGGAGATCTTATAGAAACATAAAATTAAAAAAGGACTGGACAAGCTGGATGCAGGAAAAATGTTCCCAATGTTGGGGGAGTCCAGAACCAGGGGCATCAGTCTAAGAATAAAGGGGAGACCATTTAAAACTGAGATGAGAAAAAACTTTTTCACCCAGAGAGTTGTGAATTTGTGGAATCTCTGCCACAGAAGGCAGTGGAGGACGATTCACTGGATGAATTTAAAAGTGAGTTAGATAGAGCTCTTGGGGCTAGCGGAATCAAGGGGTATGGGGAGAAGGCGGGCATGGGGTACTGATTATGGATGATCAGCCATGATCACAATAAATGGCGGTGCAGGCTCGAAGGGCCAAATGGCTTCCTCCTGCACCTATTTTCTATGTTTATATGATGAGTCAACTGGTACTTTTATAATCCATTTGTCTGAATCACGGATCTCCCCAACAAATTAGGTACATCAAACATGAAAGGGAATACATTGGATAATGGAAAACGTTGGGTTTGTAATGTGCAATTAATCTGTGCCTGTTGATGTGATGATGGGTTGCGTACAAAGGTTACTGTCTGTTCTTGATCACGCTTTCAGCAATCAGGCAACACTGACTATTCTGTTTATTGCCTTAACACATCACCACATGACCCAATCATACAAGTAGCCAGCAAGCTGGAACAAGCTGGTCTGCACTTTCAATTAAGTTTTGGTTTGGAGATACAGCGTGGAAACGGACCCTTCGGCCCACCAAGTCCACGCCAACCAACAAACACTAGTTCTATGCTACACACTAGGATGATTTATAGAAGCCAATTAACCTACAAACCTGCATGTCTTTGAAGAGTGGGAGCAACCGAAACACCCTTCAAAAACCCATGCAGTCACAGGGAGAATGTACAATCCCCATACAGACACCAAGGGGGTACTCATGATCCAACCTGGGTCTCTGACACTGTAAGGCAGCAACTCTACCGCTACACTGCTGTTCTACCCGAACATATTTAAAGGTTCGATGATTTTCAGTAAGCACACAATAGAAGCTGCAGAGGTTGCTGGTAAGGATTCAGGTAAATTACATTAAATATTCAGTACTGTCTGGCCAAAGATATGCATGTAACTGATGGGATTAGCGGAGCCTCTCAAAAAAAAAGCTGATTTACTCCGCTTGAGACTATCAGCATCCCAGAAAAAAGTCCACTCTCTTAGCCTATTGAAGGAATTTAAGGAGCTTACTAGACAAGATGAGTTGCTGCATTTGTTGAATCATATGACTCAGCCTGGATGGAAAGAGACACAGCGTGAGCCTGGACCTCGTTGTAGATCAAACTTTCACAAGACAGATGATCGCGGCCTGGTACGGCAATATCAATATACAGGAATGCAAGAATGTCGGATGGAGTTTTCTAATGATCATGAATTGTATATATTTATTTCTCGAATGAAGTATCTTTTGAAATTTAAAAAATATATATATACAGGAATGCTAGAGGCTGCAAAGAGTGATGGACTCAGCCCAGTCTATCACGGCCACAGCCCTCCCCACCATTGAAAACATCTACACGAGGTGCTGCCTCAAGGAGACAGCATCTATTGTTAGGGATCCCTACCATTCGAGCTAAGCCCTCTTCTCACTGATATCATCAAGCAGGAGGCACAAATGTCCCACACCACCAGGTTCAAGAATAGCTAATTTCATAAAGCCAACAGGTTCTTGAACCAACCTGCACAACCTCAATCTTATATTGGCAGCAAAAGCCTATAGACCATTTCTTGCACTACCGACTTTCCAATTGTGTTCTACACAAATGTTTTGCTTTTCGAAGACGTTTTCTGCCCATTATATTGTAGAATCTCTGTATAATTTATGGGTTTGGATGTTGTCTATCTATGTACCTGTGGTGCAGCTTGCGAGCAAGGTTTACATTGCCCCTGTGCCTCGATGCACTTGTGCATGTGATAATAAACTCAACTTGAGTTCATTGGATCTTCAGAGGCAAAAGGGTAATTGTTCAACAAGCTACAAAGAGACAACGGGATCAAACTTCTTCACTCCTCCCCTCCGGAAATGAATTCTTACCCCTGCACAGTGAGAGAAACAGCCTAAGGGCGAGGGGGATAAACAGAGGGATCAGGGAATGTGTACGTGTTTGACTGACATCACTTTCATCCAGGCAGGTGAAAGACAAGGCAACTCTGTGGATGGAAGGAGATAACAGGTGACTTGATTACAACATTTTGGGTGCGACTTAGAAAACTCCTTCATCAAAAGTCAATGAGGTCCTCAAAGGGCAATTTCAACGAAATGGCATCCCTGAGGTGTAAACCAGAGATAATGGCTGCAGTTCCAAGCAAATCAATTCAGACTATTTTGCAAGGTCCTTGAAATACTGGCAACTTGATCATTGGCCAATATCATCTTAATTTCCACCTTAATTTCCACTGAACACTGCAAAGGTGGACCAGATAGGCCACCTCCAGAGTACCCAAATAAGTTGCTTTAGAAATTGTTGAGGCATTAGTGGTGATCTTTCAAGAATCACAAGGGTCAGGAGTGGTCCCATAGGAATGGAAATGTTCAAATGTTACTCTGCTGTTCATGAAGGGAGCAAAGCAAAAGAGGGGAATCTATAGGCAGGTTAGTTCAGACCTGCAAAGTTAATTGATTCTGTAAGCTGCCTGACCTGCTGAAGGTTTTGGCATTTTCTGTTTGCATTTGAGACAGAACTGTAGGTTGTTTCTTTAGTTTAGCTTAGTTTAGAGATACAGCGCAGAACAGGCCCTTCGGCCCACCAAGTCTACGCCGACCAGCAATTCCCACACATTAACATATCTACACACACTAGGGATAATGTTACTCCTGTGATTTCAATATCTCTGAGTTGGTGAAAAACAGTCAGTAATTGTGTTTTAACAACAATTATTTATTTATTAAATCATTGAAAACATTAGCGCCGCAGAGGTGCTGGTTTCCAACGGGCACGGTGCCTTACAATGCTATGTACAGTATGACAATGATCGCAACTTCTACTGAAGTGTGGATGGCCGCTGGCTGGTTAGGAGCTCATCCGCCCTTTGACAGGTCTTGTTTTTGGTCCTGCTGGGGATCCACAGCCCCCTCCTCACCTGGCAAACCAGGTGGGGGAGACGGTTTAATCGCCGACGATCCGACCATGGAGCAGGTAGCACGGGATTACATGATACCCGTGGCGGGGGGAACTCCCCCCGATCTGACCTGACCCGACCTTAACAACAAAGATACAGCATTTCTTCCTGCGGTTTTCTTCACAGAAAGATACAGAATTAACAATGTTCCACATTAAACATCTTTTGCGACAGAGAGCAGTTTATAACACAACAGTCCTTAAAGACGCACAGTCTAAAAAGAGCATTGGTTGTTAACAACCAATATTACACAGGATGTGATTCAGTGTAAACCTGCACCAGCAGGAATCAAAAGTGTTTTTTTGGGGTAAATTTGTGTCCACGTCCTGGCTGGTGCTCCCTGCCAAGTCAGAAGGAGATGAGTTATGTCATTATGTTTATGGTCAAAAAAAGCTGAAGTAACTCAGCGGGTCAGACAGCATCTCTGGAGAGTAGGAATAGGTGATCGGTTCGGGTCAAGACCTTTCTTCAGTCTGATGATGTGTTTGCAGGTGGAACTGTTATTTATCCATATGTAATATTGTCTCAGCTTTCTCCACTCACCTTTGTGCAACCTGAATTGCTATTTGTGAAAAATTGCACTGTTGTGTTATTAACTGAACTAAACTAAACAATTTTACTGTTTCAATTTGCTTTGGGAAATTGTCCTCTTTGAAATCTAAGTTCTCCCTTCATGTTATTAAATGTTAATTTCTCTCCTCCTTTACGTCAACTGCTCTGTGGCATCATCTGGAGGTCCTTTTCACATACAAGTGAGAAATAATGAAAGAAAACCCTCCATTGAATACTGCAAGTCATTTTAAAATACGTGGCTTAGAATTCTTGGATTTCAGACAATGGAAAAACCACAGGCATATGAACCAGATTTCTGTATTCAAACTTTGTCATTTGTACATTGCAGAGCAGATGGTTCAGTTTGTTTGCACATGATGATGGCAGTTCTTACTATTGAACTAGTTTACATTTACCAGCAGGCTAGCATGAGTCACATAGCTGAGACGGAGGGGTAGGCCATATGTTAAAGCGAGCAGGAGAGGAAGCTGAATCAGCTTGACTCTGCTGTTACATTCTTCCCACTAGTCAAAAGGTTGTGACTGCAAGTCACACCGAGACAGGAGCACACAAAAAATAAAAATAGAAATAGCTGGAAATGCTCAGCAGGTCATCAGATTGAATGAAATGGCAAATGGCTTCTCCCTCCACAGATGCAACTTGACCTACTAAATATTTCCAGCATTTTCTGGTTTTACTTTAGATTTTAAGCCTCTTAGTTTAGTTTAGAGATACAGAGCGGAAACAGGACCTTCGGCTCACCGAGTCCGCGCCGACCAGCGATCCCCACACACATTAACATGATCCTACACACACTAGGGACAAATTTACACATACACCAAGCCAATTAACCTTCAAACCTGTACATCTCTGGAATGTGGGAGGAAACCGAAGATCTCAAAGAAAACCCATGTGGTCACAGGGAGAACGTACAAACTCCATACAGAGAGCACCTGTAGTCGGGATCGAACCCGGGTCTCCGGCACTGCAAGTGCCATAAGGCAGCAACTCAACCGCTGTGCCACCATGCCTGCAGTTATTTGCTGATCAGCTTGAGCAACCATCTAGGCTTCTGTATTGGAGATGCTGTCTTCAGACAGAATCTCAAGCCGAGCTTTGTCTACCAGTTCATAATGGCTGGAAAAAAATATAGCCATGGCACAACATGTAGAAGAACAACTTTCACTTCTTTAACTCTCATCACCGAAAGTGGATATTCTGATTAATTCAGTGATCAGTGCATTGATTGTAATTTATGTGATGTAGATTTGGAAATTTAAGGCACTATTTGAATGCAAATGACTTCCCTATTTTTAATAATTAGATAAAATGTGGAAAATCTAGTATCAAAAATTGAAAGAGTTTGTCGCAATTAATTATTTTTATTTTAAACTAATGACTGTAGCTCTTTGATTTTATTTCTGGAGTACTTTCCAACCAGTTGAAAGGATGGTGTCTGCAACCATGTTTATGGTCCTACCAAGCCCCATTGACTGCCAACCCCCCCCCCCCCCCCCCTGCAATGTTCTTAACCTGAGAATTGCAAGACCTATTGAACCACAGAAGCTACGCCAGTGGTGGACAAAGACAAATTTAATTAAATTCACCGTCATTCACAGGGCAACACAATGGCGCAGTGGTAGAGTTGCTGCCATGCAGCACCAAAAACCCGGATTCGATCCTGACTACAAGTGCTATCTGTATGGAGTTCGTACGTTCTCCCTGTGGATTTTCTCCAGGTGCTCCGGTTTTCTCCCACACTCCAAAGATGTACAGGTTTGTAGGTTACTTGGCTTTGGTAAAATTGGAAATTGTCCCATGTGTGTAGGATAGTGTTAGTGTATGGGGATCATTGGTCGGTGTGGACTTGTTGAGCTGAAAGGCCTGTTTTCACTTCATATCTCCAAAGTCTAAAGTCTAAAAGGTGGGGGATCAGCTCTTAATTTTAATTAAATTTCATTTTATTCTGAAGTAAACTCCAATCAAGATGTCAACAATAATTGGACTTTGATAAAAAATATCAGTAAATAACACTTTGAGCATGAGGGAAAGGAATAAACTCACCAATCAGTGAACATTCACTTATCAGCTATGTTCTGAGGACAAAGGACAGCGTTGATGAGGAAAATATGGTTGAAGTGTATGTGAACTTTCAAAAGGCATTAATAATGTACCAAAGTAAAGCATTGCCAACCATATTGAAGCCTGTGGGAGCTGTGATTAGCTGGGAAGGAAACAGCCTAGGAACAGAATACTCAGTGCAGAGGTGAACAATTCTTCAGGAAACTTTCATAGGTTAAGGTTGGGACCACTGCCACTTTGGATAAATATTAATACATAGGAGTTGAGTGCACAGGCCATGACTTCAAACCAGGCACGTGCCGTGAGTAATTACTCAAGGTAGGCAGTCAGTCGGCTTTAAAAAAACCGCGCATGCGCAGATTGTCTCCGAAAAAATAAAAATAAAAACAGTAACAATTAAATTTTCCCATGGCTTCCAAGTCTCCTTTATTCTGAATTACTGAATGGGTGAAGGGTGATGGCAGGTGGAGAGATGGTGGGAAAAACGGGAGTACAGGGAAATGTTGAATCAGTTATCATCAATTGAATGACAACACTTGTTCAAGGGACCAATTGGGGGGAGAGTTCCTTTCACAGCGTGTGGAGAGTCTGTGCCAGGGGTAAAGTTGCGGGGAGGGCAGGAGTGTTGAGAAAGAGGGGGTCGGGGATAATGCCAGTAACTCACTCACTCACCGCTGCTGCGGCACTCCGGGCGCGAAGCCACCGCATTGTAGCCGGGAATAGAAGCAGCTCAGGTGGCTGCGAGCGGCCACCAGGACCCGACAGCAGAATTGGCCGCCACTTCAGCGCCTTCTGCCGGCCCGCTCACCTCTGGCAGTGCTCTCCGTCTGAACACCTCTCACCTGCTGCTCGCCGACTTCGCTCATGTCAGCCGCTTCCCGCAAATCCTTAAATTCCCACAGCCGAGTAAACTCAATCGCGCTGTCGGAATTTAAGGATTTGTGGGAAGTAGCTGACATGAGTGAGGCCAGTGAGGGGCAGGAGAGAGGTTTTTAGACGGAGAGCTGCCAGAGGTGAGCGGGGGCCGGCAGAAGGAGCTAAGGTGGCGTCTGGTTCCACTCTCCGGCCCGGCGGCCACTCACTGCCACCCGAGCTACTTCTCCCCCCGGCCTCAATGCGGTGGCATTGCACGCCTCCATGCAAGGAGCGTCGCAAGTGGCATGCTCCCGACCCCCTCCTTCACAACACTCCTGCCCTCCCCGCAACTTTACCCCGGGCCAGACTCCCCAAACACTGTGAAAGGAACTCCCCCACCCCGGGAAATCTGTTATTTAAAAACATATAGCACCAAGAAATGTACTTACCACATCATTTGTATACGAACTCCATTCTTCCCTCTTTGTTTCCTAAGATACTCTTCAGATAATGGCAATCCATATTTGAAAAACCCGCCAAGAAACTAGCGCTGCGCATGCGCAGTAGGATGCTGCGCCTGCGCAGTACAGCAAAGGCAGAATTTCAGCTGCCTTCAGCTCCCCTTTAAATTGACGGCTTGAAGCAGCGCTGTCGGCACGTGGGCTACACAGACCTTCACATGCTGCAAGTGCTGCGGATGAAAGGCAAGGAGAATTATGCCTACCTAAGAGATCGATCTCTTATATAGGCATAATTCTCCCATGCCTTTACTATTTATATTTAGTAATTACCATTTTATAATTTTAGTCAGGGTAGGCAGTACCTACCTTGCCTACCCTGATGGCACGTGCCTGCTTCAAACATTTACCGCAATGGCTGCAGAATTTAGGAAGATGTAGGCATATTAATAAAATGCCAAATATTTGCAAAATTAAACTTAACTGAATGGAGTATGATTTGATTGTGTAAGGTCTCAGGAGAAGCAAAATACATTAAATGTCACCATTTCAAAAAAGGGCGGGAACTGAGGGCAGAATCTGCAGAAATCAACGATGTAAGTAGTGAGCTGCTAACGCATTTACATGCATTAGCGCTACTGCGAACTCCCGAAGATAGCAACTGTAAGAGAATCCCCAATCGGAGGGGAATCCCCGACCTCGCGGAGGCGCGCAGGTACAGTAAGTACTGTACCTGTAAACACCGGGGAGGCCTTCATGGAGTCCGGAGTCGAGGCCATTGGGCAGGATCTCCCAGCAGCAACAGAGCTGGAGGTGCCAACTGTAAGGGAATCCCTGATCTCAGGGGAATCCCCGACCTCACGGAGACTCGCAAGTACCGTATCTTTCAACACCGAGGAGGGCTTCATGGAGTACGGAAACGTGGTCGTCGGGCAGGACTGCAAGTAAGACTGAAGTGTAGGGGACTTCGGCCCCCTCTCCCTACCATCCTACTGGCCAACGTACAGTCACTAGAAAACAAAGTGGAGGACTTAAGGTCAAGGCTGCTTTACCAAAGGGAGCTGAGGGAATGCTCTGTGTTCTGCTTCACAGAGACATGGCTCACCCCCAGCTCCCCAGACTCAACGGTCCAGCCTGAAGGGTTCTCCATCCACCGTATGGACCGTACGCAGGCATCTGGGAAAATGAGAGGAGGGGACGTCTGCCTCATGGTCAACTCTGCGTGGTGCTCAGACATGGCAGTCCTATCCAACTCCTGCTCTCCACACCTCGAACATCTGGCGGTGAAGTGCCGTCCCTTCTACCTACCAAGGGAATTCACCTCCATCATCCTGACCCAGGCAGACGTCCATCTGGCACTGGAGGAGCTGCACGCCGTGGTCAACAAGCACCAGACGGCTTACTCCGAGGCATTTACCGCCGTAGCCGGGGACTTCAACAATGCCAACCTGAAGAAATCGCTAACTTTCAACAACATGTCTCCTGCAGCACCAGAGGATCAAACACCCTTGACCACTGCTACACAACCATCAAAGACGCCTATCGCTCTACCCCTCGCCCTCACTTCAGAAAATCCGACCATTCAACAGTGCTGCTTCTTCCTGCATACAGGCAGCAACTGAAGAAAGCACCCCCAGAGGTAAGGACTGTACAGAGCTGGTCGGGAGAGGGGGCAGAGGAATAACTCAAGGACTGCTTGGAGTCTGTAGAATGGGCAATGTTCAAGGACTCGGCAACGGACCTGAATGAATATGCCACAGTCATTACAGACTTCATAAGGAAATGTGTGGAGGACTGCGTTTCAACAAAAACCTTCCGAGTGTTTCCTAACCAGAAGCCTTGGATGAACCATGAGATCTGCATTCTTCTGAAGGCAAGATCCCGGGCATTCAGGTCTGGCGATGCAGAGGTCTATAAGAAGTCCAGATACGACCTTGGTAAGGCCATCAAAAGGGCTTCTGCTCTAAGCTGGAGGATGAGACGAATGTTCGGCAACTGTGGCAGGGCTTGAATGCCATCACCTCCTACAAGGCAAAATCAGGAGGCGGCTCAAATCCCAGTGAAACATCACTCCCTGACGAGCTCAATGCGTTCTATGCACGGTTCGATACGGAGAACACTGATGTGCCTTCTCGAGCCCCAATTCACCCTGACTGTGTTACAGTCATAGTCACAGAGGCCGACGTCAGAAGATCCTTCAGGGGGGTGAAGCCTCGGAAAGCGCCTGGACCTGATGGTATACCCGATCGAGTTCTCAAGACCTGTGCAGACCAACTGGCGGGAGTTTTTGCAGACATTTTCAACCTCTCACTTCTGAGGTCTGAGGTTCCCACCTGCTTTAAGAGGGCATCAATAATACCGGTGCCCAAGAAAAGTAAGGTGATGTGCCTCAATGACTATCGACCAGTGGCACTAACGTCTGTGGTGATGAAGTGCTTTGAGAGGTTGGTTATGGTGCACATCAACTCCTACCTCGACAAGAACCTCGACCAACTACAGTTCGGATACTGCCACAACAGGTCAACGGTAGATGCAATTTCACTGGCTCTCCACTCCGCACTGGACCACTTGGACAATAAACACACCTACGTCAGGCTGTTGTTTATAGACTACAGCTCGCCGTTTAATACCATCATCCCTTCCAAGCCAGTTACCAAACTCACGGAACTGGGCCTCTGCGCATCCCTCTGCAATTGGATTGTCATCCACAGACCACAGTCTGTTTTAATTGGAGGAACCACTTCATCCTCAGTAACAATTAGTACGGGAGCACCTCAAGGCTGCCTGCTCAGCCCCCTGCTTTACTCACTCTATACCCATGACTGCGTAGCCGGTCATAGTGCCAACTCCATCATCAAGTTCGCCGATGACATCACTGTGGGTGAACAAATCACAGATGGGGATGAGTCAGAGAATAGAAGTGAGATCGACCGACTGACCAAATGGTGCCAGCACAACAACCTGGCTCTCAACATCAGTAATACCAAGGAACTGATTGTGGACTTTAGTAGGGGAAGTATGAGGACCCACAATCCTGTTTATATTAACGGGACGATGGTGGAGAGGGTCAGTAACTTCAAATTCCTGGGCGTGCATATATCAGAAGATTATTCCTGGACCCAGCACACCGATGCAATTGTAAAGAAGGCACATCAGCAACTCTACTTCCTGAGAAGATTACGGAGATTTGGCATGTCGAAGAGGATTCTCTTGAACTTCTACAGGTGCACGGTAGAGAGCATTCTGACTGGTTGCATCGTGGCCTGGTTCGACAACTTGAACGTCCAGGAGTGAAAAAGACTACAAAAAGTTGTGAACACTGCCCAGTCCATCACCGGCTTTGACCTCCCCACCGTCGAAGGGATCTATCGTAGTCACTGCTTCAAAAAGGCAGCCAAACTCATCAAGGACCCACACCATCCTGGCCACACACTTATCTCACCACTGCTATCAGGAAGAAGGTACAGGAGCCTGAAGACTGTAATGTCCAGGTTCAGGAACAGCTCCTTCCCCACAGCCATCAGGCTATTAAACACAACGAATAAGCTATGAGCTCCGAACTGCAAAAGGCTATATTATTATTTGTTATTTGCACTATATTTGTTACTTATTGAACTTTTTATTTTTGTACCGTTATATACATATTCATATATTCTGTTGTGCTGCAGCAAGTAAGAATTTCATTGTCCCATCCTCGACATATGACAATAAAACACTCTTGACTCTTGACTTGAACTCAGAGAGTCCTTAAGAGATGATAAAATCTTCAAAGTCGGCAGATATTTTGAGAACACTCTTAAATATAAATATGTGTCTTTGGTTTTATAAATGGTAAATCCCCTATTGGGGTGAATGCTGGGTGTTACAATTTTAAAATGACATTAAGGTCAAAGAGACTGTGTGACAATGGCACAGCTGGCAGAGCTGCTGCCTCACAGTGCCCGAGACCTATGTTCAATCCTGGCCATGGGTGCTGTCTGTATGGAGTGTGTACATTTTCCCTGCGAGAACATCGGTTTCTTCCAGTTGCTCCGGGTTTCCTCCCACATCCCAAAGACATGTGGGTTTGTAGGTTAATTGGCCATTGTAAATTGCCCTTATGGTGTAGGGTGTGGGATAACATGGAACTTGCATGAATGGGAGGTAGATGGTCAGCATGGACTCACTAGGCCGAAGAGTCTGTTTCCATGCTGTATCTCTAAACTAAACTCTATCGAGATTTATTACAATAGGACAGGAGGGGTGAAGGAGTTCTTAAGAAGCAGAGATAAGTGTAATTAGGGTTGTCCTCAGTAAAACAGAAAATGTTAAGGGATGATCTATTAGTGTCCAAAATAAAATGTGTTTCGAGTAAATCAGGAGAAATTGTTGATATTGCAGGAAAGTTAATATCCAAAGAATGCAAATAAAATAAAAATTACAAAAGAACAGAAATAACTTGAGGCAAAAATTGTTTAAAACGTCAGTTATAATCAGAAACATTCTGGCTCAATACGTAGCGGAAACAGATTCAATTGTAACTTACAGAGAATTGAATAAATATTTGAAGAGAAAAATGCCATAGCTGTGGGGGAAGAACAGGGCCTGTAGGATTAATTAAATACTCTTTCCAAAAGCGTCAGAAATGCAATAAACAGAATGGCCTCCTTCAAAATAACATTGATTGATGCAGTGAGCACTTAATTGAGCAAATGCAAGATGCATTGGAAGCCAAGGAACAAATTCCACGAAACCCAGTCAATGGTGCAGACGAATGCATTCTGGAAGACAAGCAAACACTTTGTTAATTTCAAAGATTGTGATTTACAGACATAAAGCTATAAGCAGAGCACTTGCATGGAGTTCCTCACATTGTTTTTGTTGTGACATTTACATTTGGGAATTTGCAGCATAAGTGTAAGAAAATATTCTTCCTTTAGAGTTGTGAAGATTTTCAACCAACGTATTCTACCTGCAATTGTATGCTGGACATGGTTTTCAAGCCAGAATAATTATTTCTTACATTAACCATAAATTCTCAAACTATGGATCTAATGAAATACATAATATTTCTCATAATGCCTTTTGCTTTTGTCCTGGGAATTTATCTTGAAAATCAATTTTAGTAGATGCAAATTCCCTCAGCATGAATTTCCTGATGTAAATCAGTTTTATATTATTTTTTGTTACAACATTGACAATATCTTGTACATTACATAGGGCCCAGACTAGGGTCAAGAGGACTAAAATGATAAGTTGGAAGTAAGCATGCTCAGTGTGGTGAATAAGATTAGTGACTATAAACACAAATTGTTATATGGCAAGGTAGGAAATGTAGCTTACAAATTGATGTTGATTTAAAATTTACAGACACAAAGTGTGCAGATAAGATAAGGTATGATGAAACAAGAATGTTCCAGCTGTACTGAGTGGAAAAGCTATTGCAGTGTTAGGAGGAGTGGAGGAGGATTCTCTTGAGAGAGAGAAAGGGCAGAGTCTATTTGGTTAAAGTTTAAATATACTGCAACATGATTACATTACATGGGTAGGCCCCAATAGTGAAAGACCGACAGAGAAGCAAATCTAAGCAAATGAAAGTACAAAATGTGCAATAATTATAGTGGTGATGTGGGGATAATAGTTTAATTACCCAAATATCTGTTGGTATATTGTTAGAATAAAGGAAAAAGAGGGGATACATTTCTGATCTTCAAACCTTGTGTACTGCATTTGGTGTTCCTGTTGTGGTCTCCTTTACCACAATGAGATCAACCCTAGACTAGGCAACCATTTCACTGACCACTTGCGTTATATCCACCAAGGCCTTCTGGATCTCTTGTTTGCTAACCATTTTAACTCCCCATCCTGACCTTTCTGTCCTCAGCCTCCTCCACTGCCAGTGTGAAGCCAAACTGGAGGAACACCACCTCAAAATCATGTTCTCCAGCATCCCTTCTCCAGCATTTTGAGTCTACTCCACCCCTCATCCCTACCCCCACCCCCACCATCACCTTGATCCTTTCCACTCCTTTGTACGCTCATATCCCATCATTTTATCTCTGCCGCCTTCCTCCCACATCCATTCCTACAGCTTTACATTTCACACCTCCTCTCCTTATCTGATACCAATTTGTCTCCTGTTCATCTCAAAGCTTTATCACTTACTCCACTCATCTGCCAAACAAACCTCCTCACGT
The DNA here is from genome assembly GCA_038087875.1 of Malacoraja senta. Classification (NCBI taxonomy): domain Eukaryota; kingdom Metazoa; phylum Chordata; class Chondrichthyes; order Rajiformes; family Rajidae; genus Malacoraja; species Malacoraja senta. The sequence continues at coordinate 267,200,759 of CM075977.1, read as the reverse complement.
GTAATCCAACTATCACTTGCCAGGCCTTGCCCCACCTCCACCTCTCTTTCCCAGCTTTCTCCCCCCTACTCTTATACGTTTTGTAGAAGGACTCTGATCCAAAATGTTGCCTGTCCATTCCCTCCCCAGATGCTGCCGGACTTCAGTCTGAAGAAGGGTCTCGACCCAAAACGTCACCCATTCCTTCTCTCCAGAGATGCTGCTTGTCCGGCTGAGTTACTCAGGGCCGGATTTACGTATAAGCTAGACAAGCTTAAGCTTAGGGCCTCGAGATCTAGGGGGGCCTCGGCCCGCTCCACCAAGGTGTATAAAACTTTTGACATAGTGGCGTTGTTACAAACCCTACCATCAGTGGCGCTGTGCTTGCGATTCCGGAGGCTTTGGTGGGGTGGGGTGGGGGAGGGGGGGCGGGATTAAAATGCAGGTGAGGTTTATATTAGTTGTGGAGAGGACCTCCTACTCTTTGCCCGCTGACCCTGGTCACTCCACCGCCCTCCAGCAGCCCGCAGCCGTCGCCTTACCTGCAGCCTGGACTCAGCACCGGGCCTGAAGTTTCCACGCTGCAGACTCCAACTCCCCTGAGTTTGACTGTGCTGGGTCCTAGTGCTAGTCCCCCTAACCCTGGTAACCTCAGTGGCTGTTCCACTTGGTCTTCCCCATTCCCCTCAAACCACGTGACCCCCTGCTCTTCCCCACCCACACTACAATCCTCATACCCCCTACCCCCTGACCACCCACCACCCCCCCACCAGACATTGCCTCGGCCTCAGTCCACTCACCTGCCTTCCTTCGGCCCCAACCCCCATCCCTGCCGTGTGTTCACCATCCCCCCTGACCTCCCCCTGTCAGATACCGAACGGTCTGTCCTCAGCAGAGGCCTCACCTTTGTCCCGCTCCGTCCCCACCTCAATGAGTTCCGCGCCCGCCGCGATTTGGAGCTCCTCTTCCGTCGCCACCGCCTCACACTGTTCTTCCATGCGAAGGAGTCCTCGGCCCCATTGATGATCCCTTTTCCCGTCTCCAACGGACCCCCTCCTCTTGGACCCCCCTCGTGGCCATTGGTACAATGAAATTTGGGGGTCACCATCCGACGTCGGAACGGGAGAACATTCTCAGCGGCTTGGACTTCCGAATCGGCCACTTCCTACCGGAGACCGCGGCTCCCGAAGTCCACAGGCTGAGCTGGGTGGAGATTCACGCTGGCGGCCCTCGGCAAAGGGATCCCAAGGCTCCGCAATATTGAAATCAGTGCGGCCCAAGGCTGGGAGCTCCGCAAACCACAGCTCCATGATGTTGAAGCAGCAGGCCCAACACTCCAGAGCTTCAAACGGCGATCCAGGTAAAGCATCGCCTGCTCCGCGGTGAACCCAATATATATTTTAAAACCAACTGTTTAATGACAACATACAGTAGGATCTAAAAGTGTCACACTGCCACTGTCGGGTAGTCATGGTCCTCAGATGGAGTCACAGATGGAGCAGCAGGACACCAGACACCTGTGGCAGGGGCTACGGACTGTAACCAACTACCGGAGCAGCCCCCCCTCAACCGGAAGTGCCGGCACCTCCCTAGCTGATGTCCTGAACTCCTTCTACGCTCGTTTCGAGTCGGTCAACATCATCCCAGGTTTGCCGGCTAACGACAACACCGCCAGCGGGCTGGCTAACAAAGCTGAAGGGAGGTCCATCGCTGGGGATGTGCTCACATTCTCATTGTCCGAGCACGATGTGAGGGGGGGCCCTGACACGGGTGAACACGAGGAAAGCTGTAGGCCCAGATGGCATCTCGGGGCGAGTACTTAACTCTTGTGCTACTCAGCTTGCTCCGGTGCTCACTACAATATTCAACCTCTCCCTGGCCAAGTCCGTGGTCCCTGCCTGCTTCAAAAGATCCACCATTGTACCTGTACCAAAAAATGCCTCCCCAGCTTGTCTGAATGATTACCGTCCGGTGGCCCTCACCTCGGTCGTCATGAAATGCTTTGAGAGGCTGGTCAAGAAACACATCTGCGCCTTCCTCCCTCGCAACATGGACCCGCTACAAATCACATACCGTCCAAACAGATCCACGGACAATGCGGTCTCCCTGGTTCTGCACACCGCTCTCTCTCACCTTGACAGCCAGAAGGGGGGCTATGTGAGGATGCTGTTCATAGACTTTAGTTCAGCCTTCAACACAATAGTCCCCACCAGACATGCTGAGAAGCTGCTGCAATTGGGGCTCAACACCCCCCTGTGTGCCTGGGTCCTGGACTTTCTCACCGCCAGGCCCCAGGTAGTCAAGATGGGAGGAAATACATCAAAGTCCCTCACCCTTAGGACAGGATCCCCCCAGGGTTGCGTCCTCAGCCCCCTATTGTACTCCCTGTACACACATGACTGTGTGGCTAGGTTCAGCTCCAACTCTATAATCAAGTTTGCTGATGACACTGTGGTGGTGGGCCTGATCTCCGATAACAATGAGAAGGCCTACTGGGAGGAGGTGGCTGATCTGGCACTCTGGTGTCAGGACAACAGCCTCCTCTTGAATGTCACGAAAACTAAGGAGCTGATTGTGGACTTTAGGAGGGCACAACATCCGAGGACGTACACACCATTGAAGATAAATGGGGATACTGTGGATAGGGTGAGTTGCTTTAAATACCTGGGAGTCCACATCTCAGAGGATCTGACATGGACATCACACGCTGCCACAGTGGTGAGTAAAGCAAGGCAGCGCCTTTACCACCTCAGGCAATTGAGAAAATTCAGAGTGTCTCTGAGGATCCTCCAGTGCTTCTACTCAGCGGCTGTGGAAAGCATCTTGTTCGGAAACATCACAATTTGGTTTGGGAACTGCTCTGCCCAGGACAAGAAGGCTCTGCAGAGAGTAGTGCGTTCAGCCGAACGCACTATGGGAACTTCACTCATCCCCCTGTAGTTACTATACATCAGAAGGTGCAAATCCAGGGCCAACAAGATCATGGGGGACCCCTTCCACCCCAGCAACAGACTGTTCCAGCTACTACGGTCAGGCAAACGCCTCCGTTGCCATGCCGTGAAAACGGATGAGAAGGAGCTTCTTCCCACAGGCCATTAGGACTGTAAACTCCTATCTCACCAGGGACTAACTTACTGTACCAATTTACTGTTGTGTGGTGTCTTTTTAAAATTGCTGTTTTTTTTCTTTTTTCCTCCCACAAATATGTAATATGTGAATATGTGATTCTGTTCCATTCTGTTTTGTAGGGGGTTTTTTTGCACAATCCGCAAGCATTGCCACTTTTCATTTCACTGCACATCTCGTATGCGTATGTGGCGAATAAACTTGACTTGACTTGACTAGTCGTGGGGGTGGGGGATTGGGAGGGGGGGGAGGGCCCTCACAAGTGAAATAGCTTAGTGCCTCTTTTCATCTAAATCCGGCCCTGGAGTTACTCCAGCATTTTGTGTCTACCTTAGGTAAAATGGAAAAATAGCTGGATAGTAAAATGTACCTACATCTGAACAATTACTATATTTTAAAGAAGAGACATTACAGTTCAGTACATTTGTAGCAAAGGGTGGGAAAGACAAACATTTTTGGAAGAGAAAAAGGAGATGTTAAATCAAAATAGATGCATATCAGGTGAACCTTTGAAGTGGGATTAAGTGAACTAAAATGATGAATGAGGCGAAAAATAAGGAAGAAGATGAAAATAGGATGGCACCTGGAGGAACTCCATGTGGGCACAGGGAGAATGTGCAAGGACCACATTCAGCATCCGAGATCAGGATCGAACCCACGTCTCTGGTGCTATGAGGCAGCAGTTCTACCAGCTGGTCTGTAAATAGTTAGTGGTAATTATGAGGTTGAGTAAAATCTACTTAGAGCAAAGAAGATGATGTATGCTGAAAAGTAAATGCAAGGTTAGAAAACTCAATGAGTATATATTATTGGTGTCTACCAAAGAACACAATGCTGATAAAAGTCGGTAGAGATAACAGATGGGTTACACAAGTTACTTACTGTTTGTGCTGACTATGGCAGAGTGGATAAATCAGCTGGTCCAGAAGACTTTCAGTCCTAAGTTGCCAAGTTAAATGTGATGGAGCTGATGGAAGATGATGGATTGCCCTAATGTAGCAAGTGACAGTGGATTGGAAATAGCAATGTGACACTTGTTCAAGTAACATTTCTAATTACTCTGTTTGAAATCATTAGAGGGCAAAGTTTCAGAAAAATAGCCAGGAAAGAACTGAACAGATGTATAAAGAGTACAAAAATAATACAATCTGCTGACGCGGATTAATACACAAAAGGACACATTGTGTTAAGGGCCTGTCCCACTTACGCCACCTTGGCTCGCAAATTACGCGACCTCGTGGTTGCTTGAGGCATACGGGCACCGTATGGCCGCACGGGGCCGGTCCCACTTAGAATCGTGGAGGGGTATGGAGTTGTGCGAGGCTGGTCCCGACATCGCGCGGGGCTCCAAAATTCCTGCAGTGACCGAAATCTTCGCGCGTCAACGGCCTGTCGGCCCACGTATGCACGCAGGCGCATTGCGGTCGTATGCAGCGTAATGACGTCGTACGCAGCGTCTTGACGGCATACGCCTAGCGCATGGCGTTGCGTGATGACGTCACCGCCCGACGCCGTGCGACGCCCAAATTCAGTCGGCCCGCCTCCTGCCCAGCTGATTTGTAAGCATGACGTAAATGACATCACGCGCGAACTTAGCGCGAACTTAGCGCGAACTTCGTGAGAACTCCGCTTCCGGTTGGTCGCGCCAAACGCACGCAATCGCATGCAAGTGGGACAGGCCCTTTAGACTAACTCAGCAGGTCAGACAGCATCTGAGTCTGAAGGAAGGTCTTGACCTGAAACGTCGCATATCCATGTTTGCCAGAGATACTGCCTGACCTACTGAGTGACTCGAGCATTTTGTATCCTTCAATGCAGGGTTTCAGTTAATCGATGAGAATCAACACAGACTTGCCATCGGCAGATCGGATGTCACTAACTTAATTGATGAAGTAGTAAAAGAGAGTGATGGCATTTGTATAGAATTTAAGAAGGCATGATAAGTAAATTTTTGAATTGCGACTCAGGTTAAACAGTAAGTTGACCACTGGTTAACAAAAATGAGGCATGGATATAAATAAGTGGCTGCAGGACTTGAAACACAGAGTAAACAGCTGTATTTCATCTGGGAGAATGGAAGATGGCAACATTCTGCAGTGGCCATTGCTAACACCAGTGCCTTTTATGATATTTGCAAATGATTCATATACTGGAATATGGAACATTTTAAAATGTTGCTCATGATACTGTGGCATCAGGAAAGACACTTGGTCAACAATGACTACATCAAAACACTCATAGTAGGGTGAACTCACATGAATAGTTTTATTTAGAGTGAAAGACAATAGTGACAAGAAGGTCCATGGCCATGTGAGGAAACAACCCCTCATTATCTGTGGACAAGTGAGGAGGCACTGGCAATCTCAGTCTTGTCCCAGCAGCTCAGTCTTGTCCTCAAAGAGGAGGCCATGGTGATCTCAGACTTGTCCTGGCAGCTTCAGCTTTGCACTCCAGTTGCTCAACATTTGTGGACAAGTAAGGAGGCACTGACAGTCTCAGGCTTGCCCCAGCAGCTCAATCTTACACCAGGTCTGCAAAAAGGAAGCACAATAGTGGCATCATCACTTTTATCTTCCCCTCCTTTAGTTTGGACTAGTTTAGTTTAGAGAAACAGCGTGGAAACAGGCCCTTCAACCCAATGCCCACACTGACCAACATATCCTATCTACACTAGTCCCACCTGCCTGTGTTTGGTTCATATCCCTCTAAACCTGTCCTATCCATGTACCTGTCGAAATGTTTCTTAAACATTGCGATAGTACCTGCCTACTCCGGCAGCTCGTTCCATACACCCACCACCCTTTGTGTGTAAAAGTTACCTCTCAGGTTCCTATTAAATCTTTCCCTCCTCACCTTAAATCTATGTCCTCTGGTTCTCACTTCCCCTACTCTGGGCAAGAGACTCTGTACATCCACCCCATCTATTCCTCTCATGATTTTGTACACCTCTATATGATCATCCTTCTGTGCTCCAAGGATTAGAGTCCTAGCCTGCTTAAACTCTCCCAGTAGATCAGGGGCTGATTGGGTTAATGTCTGAGGAGCGAGACGGCAACAAAATGCTGGAGTAACTCAGCGGGACAGGAAACAACTCTGGAGAGAAGGAATGGATGATGTTTCAGGTCGAGACCTTCAGACTGAGAGTCAGGGGAAAGGGAAATGAGAGATATATGGAATGGAATGCCTTTTATTGTCATTCAAACAGCTTGGATTGAACGAAATTGCATTTTCTACGGTCTTAACAATTACAAAAAAAAACAAGACCCACACTTAACACACTTTATACAGACATCCATCACAGTGAATCTCCAACACCTCCTCACTGTGATGGAAGGCAAAAGTCTTATCTTAAACAATGACGTAGAGAGATATAGAATAAATGAATGAATTATATGCAAAAAAGTAATGATGATAAATAAACAGGCCATTGTCAGCTGTTTGCTATGTGAGAATGAGAAGCTGGTGCAATTTGGGTGGGGGAGAGATGGAGAGAGCGGGAATGCAAGGGTAACTTGAAGTAAGATAAATCAATGTTCATACCACTGGGTTGCAAGCTGCCCAAGCGAAATATGAGATGCTGTTCCTCCAATTTCCGTTTAGCCTCACTCTGACAATGGAGGAGGCCTAGGACAGAAAGAGCAGTGTGGGAATGGGAAGGGGAATTAAAGTGTTTGGCAACCGGGAGATCAGGTAGGTTTCGGCGGACTGAGCGAACGTGTTCAGCAAAATTATTGCCTGTTCTACATTTGGTCTCGCCGATATATAAGAGTCCATACCTGGCAAAGCAGATGAGGTTGGAGGAGGTGCAAGTGAACCACTGCCTAACCTGAAAGGACTGTCGAGGTCCCTGGACAGTCAAGGGAGGAGGGATAGGGACAGGTGTTGCATTTCCTGGGGAGGGTGTGGTTTGGGTGGGAAGGGGTGAGTTCACCAGGGAGTTGTGGAGGGAACGGTATCTGCAGAAGGCGGAAAAAGGTGGAGATGGGAAGATGTGACTAATGTTGGGATCCCGTTGGAGGTGGTGAAAATGTTGGAGGATTTTGTATTGTATGTGATGGCTGATGGGGTGAAAGGTAAGGACTAGGGGACACTGTCCCTGTTGCGACTGGGGGGAGGAGGAACAAAAGGGGAGCTATATTACAGATGTAAGTTAAGTACATTTGTAGCAGAGGGTGGGAAAGCCAAACATTTTTGGATGCGAAGGGAGGTAAAGGAGATGATAAATCAAAATAGATGCACATCAGGCGAACTTTGAAGTGGGAATAAGTGATAGTCACAGCATGGGAGCAGGCCCTTCAGCCCACCATCCATACTGAGCATCAATCACCTATTCGCACGAGTTCAGTGTTGTCCCACTTTCGCATGCACTCCCTACGTACTCAAGGCAATTTACCGAGGCCAATTAACCTGCAAACCAACACGTCTTTAGGATGTGCAAGGAAACCCGAGCACCTGGAGGAAACCCATGTGGGCACAGGGAGAATATGTAAGGTCCACAGACATCATCCGAGATCTGGATCGAACCCAGGTCTCTGGCGCTGTGAGGCAGCAGTTCTACCACCTGGTCTGTAAATGCTTGGCGGTAATTATGAGGTGGAGTTAAATCTACTTAGAGCAAAGAAGATGATGTATGCTGAAAAGTAAATGCAAGGTTAGAAAACTCAATGAGTATGTATTATTGGTGTCCCGTCTCCAAAGAACACAATGCTGATAAAAGTCGGTAGAGATAATAGATGGGCTACACAAGTTACTTACTGTTTGTGCTGACTATGGCAGAGTAGATAAATCAGCTGGTCCAGAAGACTTTCAGTCCTAGGTTGCCAAGTGAAATGTGATGGAGTTGATGGAAGATGATTGATTGCCATAATGTAGCAAGTGTCAGTGGATTGGAAATAGCAATGTGACACTCGTTCAAGTAACATTTCTAATTTCTTTTGATGACTCTGGCCTGTACTCACTCAGGGGAAAATAGATTTGCCATGATTGAATGGCGGAGCAGACTCGATGGGCCGAATGGCCCAATTCTTATCCTATATCTTAGGATCTTATTAAATGCCAGACACAGAAAGGCAAGTTGAATTGATAAACATTGGCAGTTAGGGAAATGCACGCTGAGAGTTCATCTGCATGGATCTCTGAGGGTGGCAGGACATCTTGAGAAAGCACTTAGAAAATCAAATGCTATTCTGAGCTTTATCTGTACAGATATTGAGGACATACACTGAGAAAACGCTGAGCATTTACAACGTTTTGAGTTGGCTGCAATTAGAATACCATATCCAGTTTTGGTTTCCTCACATTCGGAAAGATACAAAAGTCCTTGAGATGGTGCAGAGAAGATTTATCAGAATGATTTCAAGGACGAGGAAGATTAGGTTAAGATGTGAGAGGGATGGAAATTGAGCCGTGATAAGGTATAGAGGCGTAGAAGGGGATTATGATAGTTGAGAAAAGGTAGACGGAGACTTTTTTTATCTGATGATAATGCAATGAGTGGGGAGATGGATTTAAAGTTCAGGGGAAACATGCAGGGCAGACGTGAGGAGGAGTTTTCTTATATAATGAATGGTAACTGACTACCTATGAAAGTGATGTGAAGCCAAGTTATGATTTCAAATAAAAATTGGAAAAGAATTTGCGGGAAATAAATTCACAGCACTACTAGAATAGTAGGGCTTATCGTGCTGACTAGAATAATGTATGTATTTTATTGGTTAAGTGGGCTCCTCAGACATTTTCTGCCTGTAATGATAAAATATACACATAGATGTGTATGTGTGTCAGACTTTTTCTGCCTCTCATAATTATCATAATTATTACAGCCACTGTACCATGGTCGAGCTATGTATATATATATATGGATAGATATATGTATATATATCCATGGCGCGGTGACGCAGCGGTAGATCTGCTGCTTCACAGTGCCAGTGACCTGGTTTCGATCCTGACTATACGGGTGCTGTCTCTGCGGAATTTGCACGTTCTTCCTGTGACCATGTAAGTTTTCTCCAGGTGCTCCAATTTCCTCCCACTTTCCAAAGACATGTAGGTTTGTAGGTTAATTGGTTTCTTTAAATTGCCCCTTGTGTGTAGGAGGCGAAAGTGGGATAACATAGAATTATTGTATGGGTGATCGATGGTTGGTGTGGACTCGGTGAGCTGAAGGGCCTGTCAATTTGTGCTCCTCTTTTTGTCTCTCTTTCCCTTGGCTTCGATGTCCTTTCTTCCCCAACTATAAAGGTAATCTTTGATTCAGTTGTTGAATAGTTTCAACCTAATATGAAATGTTCTGGACATTTTTAGAACACTGATGCATTATGTGCATGTTAAGTGGCAACCTATCCTTTAAGGCTGATAGAGATGGTGCCTCACAACGTCAGGCCGTGTTCGATCCTGACTGGATGCTGTCTGTGTGGAGTTTGCATGTTCTCTCACTGACCATGTGGGTTTACTCTGGGTGCTCCAGCGTTCTCCCACATCCAAAACATGTGCAGGTTTATAGGTTAATTGCCCTCCGTAAATTGCCCCGAATATGTCAGGAATGGATGAGAAAGTGAGATAACATAGAACGAGTGTGAATGGGTGCTTGATGGCTGGCATGGACTTGGCTGGTAAAAGGGTCTGTTTCCATGATTTATCTTGAAGCTAAACTTTCCCAGCAGTCTTTGAAGGGGTTATTCAAGTCAAATTCAATAGATCCGAAGCATCAATTGTCCTTACACCAGATCACATGTCATATCTTCTTCCATTAGTGCACCATATTTATCACTCTCCCTCTTCCAGCTCCCTCTTTAGTGTTGCAACCAAATCAGATAATCAACCTTTGGATTAAAAGCACCAAACTGTATCCATCATATTTACTGAAATGGACAAAGTAATATTGTTACAACTCTCACCAAAGTATTGATATTCATCAAATATCATCAAAGACATCAGGTGAAGTGTTGTTGTGGACTATTATTATCAACAATGTACAAAAGCAACGTGTGCAGTTTTGCTTCCCTATTAATTTTGGCACTCAGCAGAGATAATTACTTTTGCCTGCTTCAAGGTAATCACATTGTGAAACTCACTGAATTTTGTCTGCAAAGGAAATAAGTTATTTCCCCTTAATATTTATTTGTGCAACTATGTGCAAATTGTTTCCTTTGATAAATTGCAATAGAAATTGCATTTTTTTTGCATGGACATCAATTGCAAAATTCATCTTTGTAAAACCTTCTGCATATAAAACTCAGTTTATGCACAGACACAGAAAACATAATTTCATTTATTTTATTTGTATGATGACATGTGAAGGTCAATACTTCATCTTTCTTGTAAATAATGAACATCACATTAATAACAAATATTTTGATACAAACTGCACAAATATATCCTTTTACCGAACAGTTGGACATTCAATGGTGATTTTCTACCAATCTTTAAGTTTTTGTTTTGCACTGCACATTTTCAAATCTTGAATTCACGAGTTCAAAAATATACGATGCTGGTAAAGGTATACATTCCACAAAATACATCAGCTTACATAGCTCAGAAATACACATTTCTTTGCAGATGAATATCTTGTTCAAGTGCAAAAAACCACAATGTACAATTGTTTTAATTCTGAAATAAAATCATTGAACATGTTAAAAGAATGACAAGAGGAAAATAAAATCCTTTCATGCCTGTTGATTATTTAAGAAAGATATTTAAATTTAGATTATTCATTTCAACGTGACTCTTCAGTTGATCAAAAAGAAAGCCAAGAAATACGAGTATGTAATTTGGCTCCTCAAACCTGCTCAATATTTCAATATTTCAATGTAATCATTGAGAACTGGTGTTGCCAACGTGTCTCTAAACAAATGGGGATATGACTCCAATGATGTCACCTGCGAATGTGGCATTGGACCACAAACAATGGAACACCTGCTGAAATGCCCTCAACTGGAAATCCAATGCACAGCTGCCGATCTCGCTGCCTACAATGAAGATGCCGAGAAGTGTGTTCAGCTCTGGCTGAACAATATCTAATCTTCTGATATGGACTCGATAAGATAAGATTCGGTAAGATCATGACTCATCTGAAATTGTTCTCCAATTTCCTGTCCCATAGTCTATGACCTATAATCGAAGACTTAAAATCTGTCTTGGCATTAAGATATATTTAACGACAGCCTTCATAGCTTCCAAAGCTAAAGATTCCCAGATATTCACCGCCATCTGAAAAAAGTAATACTTTATCCCAAAGTAATACTTCATTTAAGTAGGCAATGTCTTCATCTGAAACTGTACAATTTGTTCGAGGTTTCTCCATCATTGAAAACAAGCTACCTTGTCTAGCCATCTAGTACCTAACATGTTTCAACAAAAAACCCTATTTCTGAACGCCATGTGGTGTAGGTGTGACCCACTCAGTTTTTCATCTGAATCAACCTTGCAGTCCCCTGCTTACTGTAGGTAAGGAGACCCAAATCATGCACAGGTGTGCTCTCACCAATGCTCAGTACAGTTGTTGCAAAACTGTTTCACTTTCATGCTGTCACCTTTGCCTAAAATGCAATATTCCATTTGTCCTGTTAATTATTTGATGCATTTGCATAACCTATTATTTTCATATACGAAGGTACCTACAGTAAATCTTCACATGCAGCAGTATTCAGTTGTCTCTCTCCATTAAAGCAATATTGGTCTTTCTATTCTAATATACCAAAGTGGATAACCTCACAGTTACCCCACAGTTATCCCACATTATACTTCATCTACTATTATTTGAACATTTGCTTAAACCTTTTATATCCCATTGCAGACTCTGCATCCTCCTCCCAACTTGCATTTCCACCTGGTTTGTATCTTCAGCAAATTTGGCTTCAGCTGACCCTTTCATCGAATTCATCAGTAAAGATCAATCTCCATGACACTACACCAGTTACAGCCAAAAAAACTGAAAATGATTCATTGTCCAATTCTGTTTTCTGTTGGTCAGTTCTCCAACCATGCTACTAAGTTAACCCCATGGCAACAAACATTTACCTGTGTGATAAACCTATTTCAGCCTCTCTATTTTCTAGTTTCACCTTCAGTTTTATAATGCACTGCTATTGTTCCAAAATTTAGGAAATGTTGATAGATCTTAATCTGCGAATAGTATATTTACAGCCACATCTTTTAAGGCCGCAGTGTATAGAGTATCAGGTCCAGCCGTTAGTCCCAGTAATTCACCATGTAACATTTTACCAGTCTTACCAGTGATTAGTCTCAAATTTCTCCCTTCCTTTTGCTATTGTTTTTTCTACTATGATTGGGAATGTTGCTGTGTCTTCTATTGTGAATATATTTATTTAAAAACTTTGATTTTTCTCTGATTCCTATTATTAATTCCCCATTACGATCCTCCAAGAAACATAATGTTTGCCTTATATACCCTTTACCTGCGCATTGACTTGTAGAATTGGTTTTATTTTTCTTGCTATCTTACCCTCATAAATTACTCTCATAAATCTTGATTAGTGCTGGTGTCAGGGATTATGGGGAGAAGGCAGGAGAATGGGGTTAGGAGGGAGAGATAGATCAGTCATGATTGAATGGCGGAGTAGACAGGATGGCCTAATTCTGCTCCTATCACTTATGACCTTGTAATCTTTTGATCTCTTTGTTTTCTTCTAGTCATCCCTTGCTGATTTCTTAATTATTTTTGGCCAGCCACTAATGTTGCCATATTGTATGCCTTTTCTTGTAAATTGGTGTCATTCGTTAGTTCAGAATAGAATAATATAGTTTATGAAAGTAATTATTTACTATTGAGTATTTATTATGGATGGCTTGTAATCTACACAGTAAAGTATCACTTCCAGTTCTATAGGATTACTTTTAGAATTTCACTCATATAGGTAAGATATGAGAATATTAATCAGTATTATGGAAACAGTACAAATCCTTGTCCACAAGAGAAAGTAAATCGAATTATGTTTTTTTTTTAAACTAGAACTTTAAATTTTTGCAAAAACAAATATCATATGTCTGAAAAAAAAGTTTGTTATTTCTTGGAGTGAATTAATGAAAGAGGGCCCAGGGAAAGATAACTGTTGAGTTGAATTTTCAAAGTTAATGACAAAGACATCTGTTCTTTATGTTAGGCTGTTATATTGCAAATGGCTCTTAGAAAATCTGTTATTTTGAGCATACTGTACCTTTATTTCCTTACAATTATTTTGCTTTGCTCTATGTGCAGCAGTAGTTCAGGAGTCATTGAAGGTATCATCTTATGTAAAATTCCATTTTGTACATTGTTTCACCTGGAGTATCATCCATGCATAATCTTAAAGGCCACAATTACACATGGCTTGTGGGTCTCAAAATGCCACCATACATTGGCATGCTTGGGTATAAGAGGTGTGTTTTGTTTCAATATATGTCCAATGTGTAACTACAAATGTGTATTTGTAGCTTGGCAACACAATGAATGAGAAATATGCACAATATGGTTACCTGCTAGAAGTCTGCAGAGCATGTATCGATGAACAAGGCAGATTACAGCCATTACTATAAAGCAGGAGCTCAGCAAAGCAAACAACCTACTATGTTAACATTGGACAGCAGCAGAAAGGATTTCCCCCTTTCACAACCAATGCTAATTGAAGGAATTATCTACTACCAGGAGTTTATTTGCTGATGAACATCCACTGAATGTCACTTCAATTCAATTAGTGTTAAGAGTTTTTAGTTTGCTTTGAAATTCCAAATGTGTTCAGGAAGCAGTGGTACTGAAGGACTGTGCTTTGACTTCAAGGTCTCTGGAATGGCCAGTTGCTTTGTGACATGTCTTTTGGTATTTATTTTAATGTGACCGCAGAATGACAGGGAGCATGACGAGCAGTGTTACAAATCCAGACGCTATGTTAGAAGAGGGAGGAGAATGAGATGGGCCCTCAACAAGAGGATATTTCATCCAGTGCTTTCAGGGAGTAGTTCCTATTCCGGAAGTTCAGTGAGGAGTAATGCATGAGACCCGGAGGGATATCTGTGCAGAGATGTTGCACAAACTCAGAAGCAGTTCCAACAGTCAGCATCATCAAGGATCCACACCACCCTGGTCATGCTTTATTTTTACTCCTGCCATTGGGAACAAGGTATAGGAATCTGAAAACTGTAATGTCCAGGTTCAGGAATAGCTTCTTTCAAAAAACCATTGGCGTATTGAACAAGATGAACTCCAACTAAACCTAGAACTATGAACTGCCTGGGTCGTAGTGGGGACTTTGGACTTTGTTTTTGTTTTTGCACTATATTTCTTTCTTTAATTGCACTTCTTACTGTTTATTATGGTAGTTATTGAGTACTGTGCTTACACACCAGTTGTGCTGCTGCAAGTAAGAATTTCATTGTTTCATTTTGGGAAATATGACAACAAACTATTCTTGGTTCGTGACTTTTTTGACTCTTAACTGCAGAGAAGGACAGATTGCTCTGCCAATATTTTTTTATGTTGGGACTGGAAATGGAAAATGATGCATTACTCCTCTTCAGTGGTAAATATCCCATTTTGCCACACACTGTCATGCCTGGGTAATCACATTCACACTCTGTTCTGAGACAATTGAACATGTTTCATTCTCTTTACCACAGAGCAGTGGAAGAACTTAGTCATGCCCACAGTGCTGGATATTATTGACTGCATATGATGCATTGAAAGCACTACCTGTTAACTCAGTGATGTTCCTAACCTGAATTGAATCCAACCGCTTAATGTCCACTTGTGCCCTGCCACACACACAATGCATCAAACAGGATCCCAATGCAAAACACTGCAAATGCTGGAAATCTGCAGTGTAATGCAATGCAGTGCAATGACCTGAGATGTTAATTTTCAGCCGATTTCCATCTCAGTTCCTCCAGTGCAACGTTCAGAAACCTAAAGCTCATTCGCTGTTGCAGCATCTGTTTTCATAATTTCCATTCACCTCCACCCACTTGCTGCAGCCACGATGCACCTCTATTAAAAAAATTGCAGGTTGGCTTCAAGTAACATAGGCTAGGCTGCACAGGTGTTTGCTGGCCATCAAATTCAGCCCACTGCTTGAGTAATAGGTGATCAACAGTGAATTCATGCGAGCTCAGTGCTGAAATCATTACCATGAGCTGGTAACATGAATTTCAGCCAATGACACCATTGTGTTGAATAGACTGGGCTAATTGCACACAACATTCCCTGCCCTTGCTTTAAGGTGTTACTTTTTTCAAATCTGTATTTGTTGATGAGCATCCTTAGCAAGGCATTTAAAAACTCCACTGTCAGTTACATCACCCCCTTGAAAAGTCAGTTATCAAGATGTTCTGCAAAAATGTGTTCAGGCAACAATAAAGCTCTGCTTTTCATTCAGCTCTTTTTAAGGCAGGGAAGTACACAGCTTTACCTCAATTCCAATTTGGCATGGCAACCTCAATAAGTTCAAGAGTTGGATCACTAATCCATGTCCAAACACTCATTTTTGGGGAAAATGTGAGTGCAACTGTATTTGAACAATGATTCTCAGTGTCTGACAGAGAATGGAATAACAGTGGGCGAAATCAATCCAAAATGTGGCTGTGTATATTGGTATTTACTATTAGATGTGCATGTTTCTTTAAAGAAGGAATTCTTCCTCAGCCAACACCACAGATGATGTGAGGTTCAATTATTCACATTCTCAATTATCTATTAGAAATCTACTGAACAGAGTCTTATGTCAGACATTGGTTAATTGCATAGCTCACTACACTGATCTTCATCGAGCTGAATTAAATCAACCTTACAGTCCAAGTAATTTGTTACTCAATTGATGTTTAGCTGTATTGTCCTTGCCTTCCTTCCATTAATTATAACAGCTTGTGAAATTGTAATGTAGAGCTCTTGCTAATTAATACTCTTCGTCATTATGATGGATAATGGAGTTTCTAATGTAAAACGTTACTTCAATCCAATGTGCATTCAATTACTGAAAAATAACTGAGATGTAAAACTACTGATTCCTATTAATTTTACCTGTTTCAGAGATCCCTACTGATATTTTGTTGAATGCCTCAAAGATAAAATTATGTATTCCTGTTATACATTGTCAGTTCTCGAAAGGGTTTACATTTATTTGATGTTTGATCACATTCTGAAAAGCACTCAAGTACTAAACATCAAGTTTCAAATTATTGTTTAAATCACGGTGGCAATCATTTTGGCACAGAGCTAGGCTGAGGAAGGATTTTAGGTCTGGATGCTCTCATGAGCCTTTGACATTCTTCAATGGTGTTGAAATCTTGGACTAAATGTCCTCGTTTCACATTCAAAGAGCATCTACCTCAATGCAGAATCCCATCAGTATTGCACTAAAGTTGGTTATATCCTCACATCTAGGAGTGAGTATTGAAACCACAAAATGTTGCCTCATATTTCCAGCATTGTCAACTGAGCCAAGTTAACATACCAACAGAGATTTTAGATCAGGCTCGCATCTGTTTTATTTTATTACACCAAGGAAATAGCAAAGCTAGTAGTTTTTAAAAAAAAGCAAAAACGGTTACATTTATTTCTGTTCGGTGTTATTCTGTTCTTCCCCCGTTTAGATTTCTTCCTCACGGCTTTGTGGATCTCAACAAGGAAGGTAACAGTTTTGAGGAATCTGTACACATGCACACGCACCCACAAGCATACACACATAGACACACGCACATGTGTGCACAGACACACATGCATACATAACACCACACAAATCACAAACTGTTATTTACAATGATAACTAAACTATCGCAGAGACAGGCAATATCAAGGCACCACATAGCCATGGATTCATAGAGACTGGTTCACTGGAGCATTTCCACTCCGATACCATAATAGCCACTATGCACCATTCAGACACAGCGAGTTTAATTAAGCTACACCACATTGGATATCAAAGATGAATGTGATCCACTTCTTTCTGGAATAAAACAGATACAAACTTCCAGCACAGGAAATGGAAAGACAAAAAGATTTACATTCATATGATGCAGTTTGCAACCCAAGGGTATTTCAAACAAAGTATTCTTTGAAATCTGTATGATTTTCCCATCTTTGACCCAGGGTGGTTTTTACCTGTGCTCTGAATGAAATACGCTAACGCAGTACAGATAAATGGAGACACAAAGAACGGCAGATGCTGTAAAAATAAAATAAACACAAAGTGCTCTATAACTCAGCAAGTTAGGCAGCATCTGGGGACGGAATGGACAGATGATGTTTCGGGTTGGGACCCTTCTTCAGAAACAGTTCAGTACTGTACTTCAATGCAGATAAAGAATTAGATTGAGGCTATCGTGATCTGTTTAGGTCCAGTGGCAGTAAATGTTTTCTCTGTGATAATTTTGAAGATAATTATTCATTTCCTAAACAGAATATTAAATACTCTGTTGTTATTTGCACCCTCAGACAAAGCTAATTCCTGTACAACTTTACTCACAAAGCATGCACAGGCTAAATACATCGTCCTTTTCATCAAGCTGAGATTGTAAAATAACCCATTCACAAGTCATGTAACTGTACATAAATCTAAATTAATAAACTGAACCTGTGTAATAAGTTGGCAACATTTCACTATCAAAAGCTGGTATTGGTCATTTTTCCTTTGCTTCAGTTTGAGTGTTAAGGGCCTGTCCCACGAGCATGCGACTGCATGCGGCAAGCGCGACCTAACGTGGTTGCTTGAGCCGTACGGCCTCGCGGGGCCGGTCCCACTTCAATCGCCGGAGCCATATGGAGTTGTGCGGAGCTGGTCCCGACATTGTGCGGGGCTCCGAAAAACTGAGTGTTCAAAAATTCCGCGCGGCAACGGCCTGTCGGCCCGCAGCCACCTCGACGGGCGTGCGCAGCGTCTTGACACTGTACGCAGCATCTTGACGCCGTACGTCACGCGCGAACTTCCCGCGGACTTCACTCAAACTTCACGTCACTCACTCGACCTCCACGCGGCCCCCGCTTCCGGTTTGGTCGCGCTCGCCGCATGCAGTCACATGCTAGTCGGACCGGCCCTGTACGGGGATCACTCGACCTCTGCACGACCCCCGCTTCCGGTTTGGTCGCGCTTGCCGCATGCTCGTGGGACAGGCCCTTTAATGACTTGTTTGTTCTGGCGATGGTAGACATTTCTTATTAAGTACCTCATTCTGAAAAATATGCTTGTTAGTGCTGATAAGAGCTATTCGTACCAAACATTGTCATGCATTAAATATACAACATTTGAACAATACTGGTATTATAATTGTACACTTTATCAGGATAACACAAAGATTGTTATCACACCATTTTTTTTTTGGGTTCATGGTATCTGCTGCAGATTTTACTTGGTGCAGAATGGGAGTGAACTTGTAGAATCAAACCTGCGAGAGAAAATATATTATTTTGTGAAACAAAATGGTTTCTCAAAATCAATGACTTTCTTATTTACACGTCCTTCTGTCATTGACCATTGTCTGCCCAAGAAAAACAACACCACTCATTCTTTACTCTGCTGCTGGGAGGCAATGAAGTAGATGGTTCCTTCATTTTCCTTTCAACTTGGGGAAAAAAGCTAACACCTTCCACCTCACTTCTCCTTGACAGGAATCACTATAGACAATTATTTTTGTTAATATGTTCAGAAGATTTTGAAAACAAAATGCATGTTAACAGAATATAATTTGAATATAGTGCAGGTAGCTAATAAAATGCTGTTGCGAAAAAAACACATGAAGAAAAGATAGAAGTTTCACTTTGTAAAGTTTCTGATCTCTAGCTATTTTAGCAAAGTCTTCTTCAAAATAAGGTAAGATTTATCCATTATGGAGTACAAGTTGTAAAAACAAGTTGCGAGGAATCTCCTGTTTAACAGATAAAGTACAAAGTTCATGAAGGTAGATAGAAAGATCCCTTGTGACATTCAGTGGCATAGGTCAGGGAATTAATTACTGTTCATACTGCTCAAACAAGATTTTTAAATCAACGAATCTCAAGCAATTTGTGTTGTCTGTTTCAGAGAGCTCTTGGAGATCTCAGTTTGCATGGTTGACATGGCAATGGCCTCATAGTCCTCCTCTCTGGGGCTGCATTTGCAGTAATGGAGAATTGATCGCAAATCCCTCTGAAAATTCTTATTGAGGAACCCATAAAAAATGGGGTTTGTGCAGGTTGAGAGCATTGCCGCCAGATGGCAAATGGAGAAAACCAGGTTGTGGTGGCAATTATTAATGGCCTCATAGTTCCAATCAAAAACAGCATTGAAGATGTTGAGAGGTAACCAGCAGACTGCAAAAGCAACTACTATAGATATGAGCATAATGTTGATTCTTCTGTTCTCATCTGCCCTGTATTTATTCTCTCTCATCTTGTCCATCATGTTGTTTCTCCTCCTCAGGCGCACATATATCTTTTAAAGACAAAAAAAATATTATTTTTAACAAGTGTGTAGGAAAGAACTGCAGATGCTGGTTTAAATCAAAGGTAGACACAACATGCTGGAGTAACTCAGTGGTGTCGGAGGGAAGGAGGAATCACAGAGGGGGTCAGTCTGAAGAAGGGTCTCGACCCGAAACGTCACCCGTTCTTTCTCTCCAGAGATGCTGCCTGTCCCGCTGAATTACTCCAGCATTTTGTGTCTACCCATTATTTTTAACAAGTTATATTTAGACATTCAAGCATTAAATTTATAGGATATATTGTTTTCTAGAATTATTATTTCTCGAAGGTGACAGCACCCTAGTCAGTAAATGGACTAATGAACTATCAGCTACGTCTTGCAGTCTAGGAAATGCACAGAGTCCTCCTGTAGTTTCTGCTGAGTTGGCTCATCTCTGCCTGCATGATAGATGGAATGCTCAGTTGGCTACACAATCCTGACTTAAGGAACAAATCCAAGGTTTTGGCACCAAATTCCTAACCAATGACCCTTGTTGAAGGTTCTTCTTACTAGAAGATTACAGGGTCAGGCTCGGCAGTGCAACCTTCTCTTTGAATTGCCTGAATAGGGTCAATGCCAATGCCAACGCATCAAGAACCAGGAGCAGAAATAGGCTAATTGGCTCCTCAAGCCTGCACCATCTTTCAATAAGATCATGGCTGATCAGACTGTAACGTCAAATCTGCATTTCCATGGTTACTTTTCACCCCTTTGCTTTTCAAGTATTTAACTATCTTAAAAATAGTCAAGAACTCTGCTTCCGTCATCATTTGAAGTAGAGAGATATAAAGATCTACATTGGTACTGGTTCAGCTATAAAATCAGGTTGCCATGGACAAGTTGGGCTGAAGGGCCTGTTTTCATCCTCAATGGCTCTGGGAGGGAAAAAAAGATACCTTATGTTAAGTTTTTTTAATAGTGAGCCCTAGTTCCCACAACAGGGAGAAACCCCTACACACCCACCCTGTTAAGACCCCTCTTACATTCTTCAATCAAATCACCTCTGACTCTTTGAAAATCCAGCGGATACAAGCCTAGTCTGTCCAAACGTTCCTCATAGGATGAACTGTACACCGTGTATTAATCCACTAAGTACTCGCTGAATTACTTTGAACATACATTAACATTCTTTCTTAATAAGGAAACTGATGTGGTACATAAGAGTCCACATAAAATGATGGTGTAACTCAGCGGGACAGGCAGCATCTCTGGATAGAAGGAATGGGTGATGTTTCAGGTCGAGACCCTTCTTCAATCTGAAGAAGGGTCTCGACCCGAAACGTCACACATTCCTTCTAATCAGAATTGCTGCCTGTCCCGCTGAGTTACTCCAGCATTTTGTGTCTATCTTCGGTTTAAAACAGCATCAGCAGTTCTTTCCTACAACAGCAGTCCACATGTTGTCTCACCAGTTGCCTGAATGAACTGGAATATTTGCCTTCCTACCTTTGCATTCTGTTAGTTTTCCTAATTATTTGTAACATTGCACACTAGAATACGCACTTGGCAAGATGTCAACTATAACTTGATTCCTCTGAGAGCATATTCATAAAGGTATCGTCTTGCACAGGGAATGCAGAGGAAATGCAGAAGAAAATACAAGTAGTTAAAAAGACACAAACTTCCAAATATTAGCTATTCTTTAAGGCAACCAAAGTACACAATGAGTTACTAGCAATGATGTCCTTACCAGAGTTCTCTAAAATGCATTAACTTAAGAAGGAGTGAGGCTCATGTAAATCATTGCACAACACCATAGAGAAACTATTAATGAAATATAAAATAGAATATCTTCATACATCATCTCAAAGCTACAATCTACTTGAAATTATAATAATTCTCACTGTTCAATAAATCAGTCTTTGAATTATTCATTGGTAATTGAATTAGTCTATCATGGAAACATCCCCTAAATCCTGTTAATTGTAATATATTAAAATATACAGAATTTTTTTTCTGAAAAAAATCAGTTAAAATAGTAAGATTAAATGAGAACTTACCAGTGTGAAGTTTGATCTTTATTTTATGAGGAGTTACGATGAGGGATTACGTGAAGAAGCCCGCCAGCCCGCATTTTAAAGCTCTGTGATTTCATGCCATGAACACAAGTCCACACGTCACAACTGCCTCAGTTGACCAAGGATGAGTGGGATTTTTTAAATGCATTCAGACATGACATAGATTTAAACATGCTGATGCTATTTAATGAACGAATGATAATAATAGTGATCCCACTCATCCAGGAAGAAATTATAAAATAGAAGCCAAATTAGAGTTGGCAAATACCCCTGGTCTGGCAATGGGTTTGTTATAATGTTTGGAAGATCGCTCGTATGACCATCCTGCAGCCGCTAGGATGTGGTCCAGCGGAACGTCCATAACCCTTGCTGCTGATGTTGTTACAGCGCTGGTGGAGTGAGGTTTGAAAACATCAGTGTCCACTCCTGCACAAGCCAAACCCGTTTTAACCACCTGGAGATGGTCTGAACTGATACCTTCTTATGAGTTTTTTTGTAACTAACAAACATTGCTAGTTCAGAGCCTCTAAGGCTCTAGGTGGCCTTAATGTACTGTTGTAGATGTGTTACCACACACAACCAAGGTCCATGGTGTATGCCATGAAAACTAGTTTGAGACCTGACGCCCCTGGTTTGCTCTGGTTAACAAAATCATAAACATAAAATATTATATTATTTGCAGATGTAACCATCCTATCCAGTCGCAATTTATATAGTGACTGGACCCATTGCGCTGAGACCAGCGCCATGAGCAGAACTACCTTATGAGAGCCGGGCCAAAGATAAGGATGTAGCTGGAGCCCCCTGGTGAAGTAGTGTTAACACAATGTCAATATCCCATACTTCCGAGTACCTGGGCCTGGGAGAATTTGTGTTAAAAATATCCTTTATAAATCTGGATATTAGAGGGTGAGACCCGACAGAGTGGGTCCCGCTCGCTGCAGCAAATATGATGAGAAGGCACGTTTGGCACAGTTAATGGCACTATAACTTAATTTATTGTCAAAGACCCATTTGAATATGAACTCCAAGACGTCAGTTATCCGTGCCGTATTATATGTAACATTAGCATTTAAACAAAACACTTCCTATCTCCTGATGAGGAAATGTACTGCTCATTTGGTGCTATCCCTGCACTCTGCAGTGAGCACGTACATGGATCGGTCTGACAACCCGAGCCGCAGCAACGGTCTTCTCAGAGTCTGCAAGTCAATGAATTGATTTTATCATGCAGAGGATGGTTTCCCGAATCACGGGCTGAACCAGCAAATTTTTGTGTTTAGATTAACCATATAAGGTTCTATTATCATTCCCAACATTAGCGGGAACCATGGCTGCATTGGCCAGTCAGGCAGTACGAAAATGCCTGAAGCGGGATCTTGCTGGATTTTGCAAGACCCGACTGATGAGGCAAAATGGAGGAAAGACATAAAAGAACATTCCTCCCCAGTGTAGCGATAAAACATCTATCGCCACTGTTATGCCACATATTTTTGCAACTGGTGATTGAGCCTGGATGCAAACATATCGATATTCGGTGTTCCATCGAGCCACAATGTCATTAAATACTTTGTGATCCAACATCCATTCTGTGTTGTTATTGATTTTACGTGATGATACACCAGCGCAAAATGAGGTTAGGTAAATTATCACAGGATACTTTGATTTGATTGCACCCATGTGATTAACATATGCCACCACCATAGTGTATGAACTTGGAGTTGAGCATGCAGATTATGCATATTCGCACAATAAACCTTTAACCCATAGAATACACCTAGTGTCTATAGGTAGTTGATACCATATAACTGAAGAATTGGTAACTCATGCAAATCCCATCCGCCTCCGTAACTAGAGATTGTATTCGTAATTTTCCATCTTTGAGCACTAGCATCAGTTTGTAATATAACTGAAGATTTACTGAGCAAAAAGTTACTGGAGCAATGCTGAATACTGTTCGTCCACCATTTTGACTTTGATAGCTTCAGCTGGTAATAGCATAGGTCTGTTAATAATGACCTACATGGCACTTGAGAGGTTACTCCTTTGCACGTTGTAAGTTCTGATAATGCAAAGGCCCAAATTGCACAGCTGAAACACAGCCACTGTATTGCCAATTACACTTGATGAATAGAAGGCTGCTTCATAACAACTAGGTTGTTACAGGCTTCTATTAATTTCAATCTCTTGCCCCAGGGCGGAGTCACAGACAAATTAATAGAGTTCAGGGTAAATCCCAATAATCAATAACTCTAGTTGGTATCAACTTAAATTTAACTGGATGGATGAGAAACCCCAATTTCTCAAATATAGTTTGCGGCTGAAACAGTAAATTTTAGCAAAATACAGCATTTAGAATATCATCCAGTTAGGCCATAACAATTGTTTTTGAGCTCTGAGCAGCCCAAGCACCGGTCTTAATCATTTGGTAAATAACCTGGGAGCTGAAGTTTGCCCATTTTGCAACGCTTTAACTGTTATCATTGCCCCATCCAGCTAAATTTCAAATATCTCCGGTGATCCCTGTGAATGAGAACTGAATAGTATGTATCTTTGAGATCGATGCATGCCATAAAGATCCTATGGAAATCAGTTGTTGGATAGTAACGAAGTTTCCTATGCTGAAAAGTCTATACTGCACATGCAAGTAAATCAAGGATGAACCGACATCCTCCATCTTTCACAATGATCAGGCCACGCCTGCCATAATTCCGAGCCTGCCTCGAAAAACAACTCTGGTCATATTTCTGAGCCTGTCTCGAAAGGCAATCCTGGCCATAATACTGAGCCTGCCTCGAAAGACAACTCTGGCCAAAATTCCAAGCCTGCTTGGAACCCTTGTATACTGTGCAGTATAAACTAATCTAATGTTTATCATTTTAGTTTATAAACGGATCTGAATCTCATGTTATCATTGTCATTTGTTCAAAAAACAAGTGTAAATATTACCAACTTGTAAATGGTCCACATACCCCATGTTTCGGAAAGAACCAGACCCACCTACCTCCATGGTTACCGGTGGTCTTATGGTAAGCCCAAAGGCCCCTGATGCAGGTTCTGTTTCCGTCCTCAGGTTCTATTTCCGTCCTTAACTTGAAGGATGGAACTGCTGAGGTGCGTGGATTGCACATTTTCCCTGAGGGCCGGCTTAGGTCTTGGCCTGAAAGACCTCTGCCCAGAGAATCAGCTTTCAAGCTGCCACCAGCTCCAGTGAACCGCTTACTGCCGATGGAGGCGTAGGGGTGTTGTCGCCGAAATGGTGAGGCTTTTGCTTGTCAGAGATACCGTGACTAATCCGACAGCTTTGCTTCCTCATTCAGGTTTCTTACCTGTTTGGCTAGGTCTTCTCCGAGGAGAAGATTCGGCGGCTGGACATTGCTGGCCTCGCCATTCATAGCCTTCCCAGATAGCGCTGTTCACTGCCGGCACTTTAGGAATGCACAATTTACAGGTGTATGTTCCTGTAATGATGTGACGTGAAGTCACTGATGCTTACCAAGCTTGTAACGTGAGGGGAAACTCTGGCCAACATTTCCTGTAGCGGCTCCTTCGTTTGCGAGGATATCGCAACCCTTGATGCCATGACAGATAATTCTTGAACCTCACGCATGTACTCCAGTATGTTCCACGGACATACTTCCGAGTTTGGAGTCAGTCACACTCTGACCCCTCGCACTCCCCTCCACAGAGAGGGAGATTTGTAAACATTTGTAAACCTGCGCTGATATGGCCCCTTTCCACGGACCATATCAGGATGGAGAATCACCTCAGTGGGATGAACGCCCTGCGGATGCATCCATGCTCCACCTGGGTAAAACGTCCGAGGACGTACCCATGGAGGGGAACCCTCCTGGCCTGACTTGTCCCAGTCTAGGCCTCTCAGAATCCATAGCTGCACACCCTCTCAGGGCTGCCGAGTCTGAAGTCGCTGACCGCACTGTCAGCGACTCAGGTAGCGAACCCGACCGCCACCGGCTCCCCGCACTCCCGCGGTCCGTAGCCGGGTTTCCCTGTGGTCTCTGTAGCCGGGATTCCCCCGAGCAGGATTTCCCCGCGGTCTCCGTAGCCGGGTTTCCCCGAGACGGGATTCCCCACGGTCTCCGTAGCCGGGTTTCCCTGTGGTCTCCGTAACCGGGATTCCTCCGAGCCGGCTTTCCCCGCGGTCTCCGCAGCCGGGATTCCCCCGAGCCGGATTTCCCCGCGGTCTCCGTAGCCTGGTTTCCTCCACAGGATTTCGCCCCGGATTGTCATCCAGCAGGAACTCTGTAAAGAGCTTCCTGCAGGCAAAATCCCAAACTGAGAGTAAGTTCGAAACTTAGCTGCAGGATTTACTTACCGTTGGAGGAGCGACGCACCTGCCAGCCAGTGTTGCGCCATACGTAGACGTATTGACGCGCATGGGGGCTGGTGGGCTTCTTCATGAAGTCACTCACGTGACTCCGAAGTAAAATTTGTGACCAATGTGTAAATTGGATAGGTGCCAAGCCCTCCCCTTTCCTGTGTACATTTTAAACTTTTTTTTTATGGTTCAAATTCAGGCTAACGTGACTAGTCCAATATTCCAACTTGGTCGGCATGGACAAGGTCATAAGGTCATAAGTGATAGGAGTAGAATTAGGCCATTCGGCCCATCAAGTCCACTCTGCCATTCAATCATGGATGATCTATCTCTCCCTCCTAACCCCATTCTCCTGCCCTCTCCCCATAACCTCTGACACAAAGTAGACAGAAGGATCTGAGTCCATGCGTACAGCTCAATAACTCTATGTATTCCTTTGTGCGATAAGATCTCTGCAAGGAGCAACATTTATATTCTTTATTTATTTCTTCAGTACTTCTAGTGAAACGCTGAATATAATTCTTAAACCTGCACTTAGTGTCTCACCACAAATGACAGACAAAGAAAAGCTTCAAAAGCACTTATGAATTTCCTAACAGTGAGTAGGAGAATTCTTATTCCTTTTTCTCTCTTGCTGTGACTGACTTCAAAGTTTATCCCTTTTGCTTTTCATGCTGTATTTGTGTTACTAATAGAATCTCAATTTTTGCTATCAAACAGTCTAGAAAACGGGAACTGGGAACAAAATAAAAGACAAGACTGCACTGCTTAAGGTCTCTGTGGACTCACAGCATCTGAATGGGTTGAATTTGTAACTTGTTTCAAGCCAATGTGCCAAAAAGTCAGTCTGCTGTCACTGTTCATGGCCATCATTTCTCATTCAGCATTCCCCTGTTACCTTTTTTCTTTCCTCTCCTCCTTCAATGCTGTGAGACTCAAGAACACTAATTGTCAGGAGATTTAATGATTTGAGTTTTCCAATTCTCAACAGTCCCCGTTGTTTTGTTCTGCTTTTCACACTTCCTACACTCATCAATGTCTGAAATATAAACAGTGGAATTTATACGTTAACCTATTAAACATGATTTATTTTAATTCAGTGTAATATTTTAGGAACATTTCGGAATGAGCGTTTGTCGGCACTGGGCCAGTACTCGCTGGAGTTTAGAAGAATGAGGGGGGACCTCATTGAAAGATACATAATAGTGAAAGGCTTGGATAGAGTGGACAGGAAGAGGATGTTTCCACTCGGGGGAGAGTCTAGGACTAGAGGTCATAGCTTCATAATTGAAGGACGTTCTTTTAGGAAGGAGATGAGGAGGAATTTCTTTAGTTAGAGGGTAGTGAATCTGTGGAATTCTTTGCTACATAAGGCTGTGGAGGCCATCAGTGGATATAGTTAAGGCAGAGTTAGATAGATTCTTGATTAGTCCAGGTGCCAGAGGTTATGGGGGGGAGAATGGGGTTAGGAGGGAGAGATAGATCAGCCATGATTGAATGGCATAGACTTGATGGGCCGAATGGCGTAATTATACTCCTATCACTTATGTCCTTATGATCTTATTGCAAAAATATCATAGCTTACACCTATCAGAAATAGTTTTCTCATCATTTAGCAATCCAAAATGTTACTCTCTAATGTTGTAGTGGACTTAACTATTGAGATGGATGTTAAAGCTAATCCAGAAAACAGTAAATATAAATTTTGAATATTGATTTCTAACGGTGCAACATATGATGAAAGTGATGGGTCTAAATGCAGCCAGGAGGAAATAATTTATGAAACATTCGACAAACAGATATTCAAGCCTTATACTTTCCAGTAAACAACATCAAAGTGAAAGGAAATTAACTGTGAAATGTTCCTCTTCACAGAGAGTTTTGTGACACTGTTTGCATAATACTGAATGGATAAAAACAAAGTAAACGTTACCGCTACATGATGTTAGATGAGTAAATAGATGAGAATAGTTCTTAAATACCACTTAAAACTGATCAGCGTTCAGCTTGCTTCGTTCTGCTTGCTTCTGCTCCAAGAGGTAAGCTGACTATTTGGTAAAAGAGAAAATGCTGTGGGAGAGAAAATCAGACTTCAGGTTCCTGCAGAAAGAGGCTATTCTGACCATTGTGCCTTTCCTAGCTGTGTGAGAGTGCAAATCAATGAGTTCCCCTCCACATTCCCCCTGTTTTTGCCATTGTCCCTGTGATTTCCTGCCAATATTTAACTGCTTGCCCTTTGAATGTTGCTATTAAATCTGCCAAATAAGAGACAGAAAATAGAAACATTCCCCATTACATGTGAAATAAAGCAGGGCTACCCATCTCTCTGTTGTATGTGTGCTGTGTGTTGAGCCTTTTGACTAATCAATCTGAATTTTTTTCAGAAATCACAGTTTATTTTATTAAATGTGTAGAATTAAAAATATAACTACATTTAAATAGTGAAAGCGTGTGCAAAGTAATTGATGGGAAGGCAATGGTCAGTCTGCGATTATCAGCTCGTCCACTCCCCAGCCCTCGTAGCTTCCATTCTGGCAGATATTGTCAGATAATGATTGGAATTTTTCGTGCTTTCAACTCTTTCATTGTGATCTGCACTGGGTCCGTCTCTCCTCCCAGCTCAAACATGACCGGGACAACTCATTGCTATCTGGAGCGCCCACGTTCCCAGTACCCGAGCCCTCTCATACTTTGTCATGTAGGACGTGGTGATCCTTTTCTGATTGGCCTGCTGCCTGTCCGCCGCGGGGATAATCTCCACATGCTCATGGTCTTCCTCCTCCACGTTATCCAAGTTATCGCTTCATCTTCATCTGCATCGTCTAAATCATCCCTATCAAAATTGTCCTCGTTGTCCGACATGGCGGCAGCATCCGCACACCCGCTCCTTCCTCAGTAACAGGATGGACATAAGGTTCAGAGGGGGGACAATCATGGGGAATGGGATGATCAAGTCAAAGCCTCCATTTACATGGACAACATTACCGTTGATCCACATTGAGCCACAAATTGTTCAGCATCTACGACCAGTTTAAACTGTTCTTGCAGATCAGTCAATCAAAGATAAAGCCATGCCCTTTGACAATTTTTCTAATCAATCCTTTGTTTCCTTCACCCTTGAGTCTGATTAATTGAAGGCACTGGAAATCTGGTTCGGAGGAGCTGGGGCATGTTGCAAGAATTGACTGGAGCAGATATTCTGTGATCCAGAGGTTAGTGATGTGGAAATGCTTAATGGTGGACAAGAATCTGGTCATGAGATGGGAGGCCCCCCTCAGTGTTGTTGGCTCACACTCATTGGGAGCCATCCAGCCATCTTTCATATTTTCTAGAGATCAAACATAAATTGTGTCCATGAGAATAGATTGAGTCCTTGGGCGGCTCAGTGGTAGAGTTGCTGCTTTACGCCGCTAGAGATCCGGGTTCGATCCCGATCACGGGTGCTGTCCATATCGATTTTGTACATTCTCCCCGTGACCTGCGTGGGTTTTCCACGGGAGCTCCGGTTTCCTCCCACACTCCAAAGACGTACAGGTTTGTAGGCCAATTGGCTTTGGTAAAATTATAAATTGTCTCTAGTGTGTGTGAGATAGTGTTAGGGTGAGGGGATCGCTGGTCGGCACGGAATCGGTGGCCCGAAGGACCTGTTTCCGCGCTGTATTTCTAAACTAAACTAAAGTAAACTAAACTAAACATGATGTAAAGGTCTTCAGAGAAAGGGTAAAGAAATCCTACAATTCCGCATGCAATCTTGATGGACATCTTTGTATGTGGCTACATGAAGTTGTGCTAAGGCCAGGCAAAGGCAAGCTAACACCAGTGTCATCGTGTGCCACGGTTCTACTGGACCTGGTATTGCAGCAGATGAGCCTGACCAATGTACTATTTAGATGGACCTTCTGAACCATCTATCCCTTGCACAACAAAAAGCACCTTTGACAACAATTTAATCTGGCAGTAGTCAGCACGGAATGTCTTGGGAACTTCCAGGGTTAACGAGAGCTTTGATTCTGTGGGATTGTTTCCTCCTGCTGACTGCCAAAAGTCATTTGGCAAAATGCCTCACCACTGGAACTATAAAAAAAAAACCAGGAAGACCTTGTGTGCAGAAAGAAACTGCAGATGCTGGTTTATTCCGAAGATAGGCACAAAGTTCTGGAGTAACTCAGCAGGTCAGGCAGCATCCCTGGAGGAAAAGGTCAGGTGACGTTTCGGGCCAGGTCCTTTCTTCGGACCTTGGTTGGCTAGTGGTGAGAATAGCACTCCTCGTCAGATCCTTCATCCCCAGTCGGAATCAAAAAGTCACTGCATGCTGCACATAGGACAATCATTCTTTAGTTTTAGTTGCAAAGTAAAACAACCAATTGATTTCTTTATTCCTTTTACTGTTAATTTAGAAGAAAGTCATTCTGCTTCTTGAGTAGATTTCCTATTAGGCACTACTAGTGCTGCAGCTAACAGAGCAGCTGCCTCAAAGCTCCAGTGATTTGAGTCCAATTCTGACCCCAATGCTACTACATGTGTGCCATTCACACATTCTCCCTGTGACCTTGTGGGTTGCCTTGGGATGCTCCAGTTTCCTCCCACATTCCCAAAGGCATGCAGGTTGGTAGGTTAATTGGCTGTTGTAAATTGCCCCAAGTGCGTTGGCGATTGGTAGAGTCTGGAGAGAGTTCATGGGGAAGTGGGGAGAGTAGGGCGGCCCGGTTGCACAGTGTTGCTGCCTTACAGCACTTGCAGCGCCAGAGACCCGGGTTCGATCCCGACTACAGGTGCTGTCTGTATGGAGTTTGTACGTTCTCACCGTGACCACGTGGGTTTTTTCACCGAGATCTTCGGTATCGTCCCACACTCCAAAGATGTACAGGTTTGCAGGTGAATTGGCTTGGCATAAGTGTAAATTGTCCCTAATGTGTGTGTAAGATAGTGTTAATGTGCGGGGATTGCTGGTCGGTGCGGACTTGGTCGGCCAAAGGGCCTGTTTCCGCGCTGTATCTCTGTACTAAAAAAAGTAAAGTAAAATGAGACTGGAGTGGAATAAAGTAAACGGGTGCTTGATGGTTGACGTGGATTCATTAGGACGAAAGTCCTGTTTCCGTGCTCTATGATTGTGACTTTGAAAAATTTCCTAAGCAATCGCATCAAACCAATTGAGAAATGCACAGCAATTCATGAAATGAATAGTAATGAAGTTTTGTTAAAAAGAAAGTTGAAACCTATTTCTGCTAAGTTCAATGGTACCACATTTGTCATTTTGACAATGTGTTGGCTCTGCAGCTCTCCATGGTCTCTGAACTTGTGAATTGTAAACACTAGGAATAGGGGGTTTCCTTTGTGAGACTGAAGTCCATTTTTTTACGTGTTTCTTTCCAGTGCTGCTCAGTCAAGTCAAGTCATGAGTCAAGAGTGTTTTATTGTTATATGTCCCAGATAGAACGATGACATTCTTACTTGCTGCAGCACAACAGAATATGTAATCATAATAAATAATATAACAAAAACTCAGAAAAAAACAATAACAGTGCAATGATAATAATAATAATAGTAAAAATAATAATAGTCTATTGTAGTTCATAGCTTATGAGGTTGTAGTGTTTAATAGCCTGGTGGCTGAAGGGAAGAAGCTGTTCCTGAACCTGGACGTTACAGTTCTCAGGCTCCTGTATCTTCTTCCCGATGGCAATGGTGAAATGAGTGTGTGGCCAGGATGGTGGGTCTTTGATGGTGTTGGCTGCCATTTGAGGTAATGACTTCGACAGATCCCTTCGATGGTGGGGAGGTCAGAGCCGGTGATGGCCTGGGCAGTGTTTACAACATTTGCAGTCTTTTACGCCCCTGGATGTTCAATTTGCTGAACCAAGCCACGATGCAACCGGTCAGCATGCTCTCTACTGTGCACCTGTAGACGTTCAAGAGAATCCTCTTTGGCATACCGAATCTCTGTAATCTTCTCAGGAAGTAGAGGCGCTGATGTGTTTTCTTTATGATTGCATCAGTCCAGGAAAGATCGTCAGAAATATGCACGCCCAGGAATTTAAAGTTTTTTACTTTAAATCGTCCCATTGATGTAAACAGGATTGTGGGTCCTCAACCTTCCAAAGTCCACAATCAGTTCTTTGGTTTTACTGATATTGAGAGCCAGGTTGTTGTGCTGTCACCATTTGGTCCATTTGATCTCACTTCTGTACTCTGACTCATCATCATCTGTAATTCGTCCCACAACGGTGGTGTCGCCAGCGAACTTGAAAATGGTGTTTGCACTATGTACGGCTACACAATCATGAGTATAGACTGTAGACAAAAATGCTGGATTAACTCAGCGGGCGAGGCAGCATCTGTGGAGTGAAGGAATAGGTGACGTTTTGGATCGTGAACCCTTCTTCAGACTGATGTGGAGGTGGGGGGCGGGAAGAAGAAAGGAAGAGGTGTAGATAGTAGGTTGTGGGAGAGCAGGGAAGGGGAGGGGAAGGAGGGAGAAAGCAAGGACTACCTGAAATTGGAGAAGTCAATGTTCATACCACTGGGGTGTTCCCCTCCCCCACCCAGCTCTCCCACAGCCCACTGTCTCTGCCTCTTCTTTTCTTCTTCCTGCCCCCCCCCCCACCTCCACATCAGTCTGAAGAAGGGTCTCGACCCGAAACGTCAGCTATTCCTTTGCTCCATAGATGCTGCCTCACCCGCTGAGTTTCTCCAGCATTTTTGTCCAAATTTGATTTTTCCAGCATCTGCAGTTCTTTATTAAACATTGAGTATGGAGTGAGTAGAGTAGGGGGTTAAGTATTTCTGCCAATTCTAACAGACTGTGGTCTGTGGATGAGGGAGTCGAGGATCCAATTGCAGAGGGATGCGCAGAGACCCAGTTCCGTGAGTTTCGTAACCAGCTTGGAGGGGATGGTATTGAACGCCGAGCTGTAGTCGATAAACAAGAGCCTGACGTAAGTATTTTTATTTTCCAAGTGGTCCAGTGCGGAGTGGAGAGCCAGTGAGATCGCATCCTCATCGTATTGTGACGGTAGGTGAACTGTAGTGGGTCGAGGTTCTTATTGAGGTAGGAGTTGATATGCCCCATAACCAACCTCTCAAAGCACTTCATCACCACGGACGTTAGTGCCACTGGTCAATAGTCATTGAGGCACGTAATCTTACTCTTATTGTGACTTTGGAATTGAATAACACTAAGTGATCGCATTCAGACAAATATCTAGACCAGATCCCGGGCATTGGTATTATTGATGCCCTCTTAAAGCAGGTGGGAACCTCAGACCTCAGAAGTGAGAGATTGAAAATGTCCGCAAAAACCCCTGCCAGTTGGTCTGCACAGGTTTTGAGAATCGACCGGGTATACCATCAGGTCCAGGCGCTTTCCGAGGGTTCACCCCACTGAAGGATGTTCTGACGTCGACCTCTGTGACTGTGACTGAAATACCATCGGGGCGAATGGGGGCTCGGGAAGGCACGTCAATGTTCTCCCTATCGAACCATGCGTAGAACGCATTGAGTTCATCAGGGAATTATGCTTCATTGTCGCTTGAGCTGCCTCCTGATTTCGCCTTGTAAGAGGTGATGGCATTCAAGCCCCGCCACAGTTGCCGAACATCCGCCCCATCCTCCAGCTTTGAGCGGAAGGCCCTTTTGGCCTTTTTGATGGCTATGTCAAGGTCGTATCTGGATTTCTTATAGACCTCTGCATCACCAGACCTGAATGCCCGGGATCTGGTCTTGATATTTGTCAGAATGCGATCACTTCGTGTTATTCAATTCCAAAGTCACAATAAATTACTGTTACATTAAACAAATCAATCTAATTGCTCATTCACCACAACATAACATTTGATCATATTGTTAAAGAGATTGTAAAGATTGAGGATCTTCAAGAGATAACTCTGGCACCTAAATAATGCGTATAATAATCTCTCTGCAGTAATCTCTACAATGTTATGATTTAAATAAGCAGTAGTACTTTGCTAACCTTTTCCACTCCTCAATATCTTCATCATATGTGCTATGGACAGGACCTTGACAATTGTTAATCAAATCTTTGACGTGATTATTTCAAAAATGATTGGACCCTATTCATTGGTGAAAGAAATAGCTCCAAAGGTAGCCTTGTCTGACAATAAAACAAAGATTTCATGCTGATTCGTGTGCCCAGTGCAAAGCTGGGAGAATGCTGGGAGAAAACATTAAGAATTTGCACAATAAGGCTAACGCATGATGCAAATTTGATTTACTTCTTCACTTCAGCGTCCACCAGGCATCCAAAGCATGGACCCCATGGTTTGTAACAACCTGAAAAATCTACGTTTCGCTCTATGGGATATCACCATTGATTGTATCATTGTTGAAAACGTCTCTAAAAATCTGAAATTATATTCACAGATACTTATATAGCTGACAAAAGTTTAGATCAGATATTTATATATCTTATACAGTCTGTATCATATAGCACGGAATCAGGACCTGTTTCGCTTGGGTACATATATTCCAGTGTCTGTGGTTTTAAGAAATCTGCAACCTTTTTTCTTTATAATTAATTAGAATTAAATAAATGCATATCTCTGCTATGAAAACAGAAATTTCTATACTTCTGTAATTTCTTGACTGTCATATGTTGATAGAATGGAGCGACTGGGCTTGTATACACTGGAATTTAGAAGGATGAGGGGGTATCTTATTGAAACATATATGATTTTAAAGGATTGGACACGCTAGAGGCAGGAAATGTTCCCAATGATGGGGGAGTCCAGAACCAGGGGCCACAGTTTAAGAATAAGTGGTAGGCCATTTAGAATGGAGATGAGGCAAAACGTTTTCTCCCAGAGAGTTGTGAATCTGTGGAATTCTCTGCCTCAGAAGGCAGTGGAGGCCAATTCTCTGGATGCTTTCAAGAGAGATTTGGATAGAGCTCTTAAAGATAGCAGAGTCAAGGGATATGGGGAGTAGGCAGGAACGGGGTACTGATTGGGGATGATCAGCCATGATCACATTGAATGGCGGTGCTGGCTCGAAGGGTCGAATGGCCTACTCCTGCACCTATTGTCTATTGTCTTTTGTCTATTGTCTAAATTTGATTTTGAGCTCTGATAAAAAGATGTAATTGCAAGATTGTCTGTGGGCGGTACATAAAAATGCTTTGGTGAAGAGTAATTGATATCCTGTTAAAAAGATTGAGATAATAGGATAATATTTATTTTATTTTATGTGGTAAAGGTATGATTTTGTTCATCAAGATAAGATTTATGATTGTGAAAGAAATAATGACATATAAACATTTGTTATTACATGTAGTGTACTTGTGGTTAAGCCTTATTGGGAAATTTGAGAGAGTATTTGGAATATCAGTGAAATATAGCAGATAATTATTTAGATACAGTATGTGAATAACTAATGAATGGTCAACTTAATAGCTCTCGGTCATTATTTTCTTCTGAGAATATGAAGCGTTTTCTTTAAAGTAGCTAGGAAGGTTACAACCATTTATTTAACTTAATGTATTTTCCCATTTACTATTGCAAACCATCCCACAATTCTCCAAGCATCTTTATGTTGTTGAACAGAGTAATCTTGTCAGGAAGTTTGTGACAAAGACTGCTTTGATCTCAGCAATTTTATTACTCATGTTCCCCAGTCAACCCATCAGAAAGCTTAAATTTGTGAAAAGCAGAACAAACTGCTAATGGTGGAAATCTCAAAGCAAGATATGCAGGAAACATTCATCAAATGAACAGACAAGTGAACATTTCTATCAAAGAGACACCATATATTATGTTGTCCCTTCACTGACGATGATTGTCCTGCATAAGTGAAAAAAGAAATGAAAATAAAAAAAACTATTACATTACAGTCGCATCAATTTGGTCCATTTGGACAATTTTGATGGTTTACTCTGAACGAAAGTAGTCGTTGTTACATTTAACAACTAACAATGTTGCAATCTTACAGCATAATTGGGAAATAGAGAAATAATCAGCATGGACAATTTTCTCTCACTCTTGTTACCTTTATAGACATTTAAATGTCTGCTAAAGTTGTGATTTGAATTCAGATTTTGGAAAATTTGACATCATATAGTTGATATCCAGATATCTCTGAAATAAACTACATATAATGTATTGTTACAATGATTTTAAAATCATATTCATGT
The DNA here is from genome assembly GCA_038087875.1 of Malacoraja senta. Classification (NCBI taxonomy): domain Eukaryota; kingdom Metazoa; phylum Chordata; class Chondrichthyes; order Rajiformes; family Rajidae; genus Malacoraja; species Malacoraja senta. The sequence continues at coordinate 267,164,732 of CM075977.1, read as the reverse complement.
AACAAATACTTCACATATCCCAAATAAATGTGTACAGACTTATAACATGCACACTAGGTTTTCCAATGCATTCGTATTTGTAAGAACCATTTAGACAGGTACATGGATAGGACAGGTTTAGCCAAATGGGCCAAATGCAGGTAGATGGGACTAGTGTAGATGGGACATATTGACCGGTGTGGGCAAGTTGGGCCGAAGGGCCTTTTTTCCGTGTTGTAAGACTCTAAGACTCTATGACTAATCCATGCCATAACCTTCATGTTCACTGTAATCACCTTAATACATTTAAACAATACAGTACTCACAAAACAGATGCATATAGCCACATTTTTGATTGTTTATATTGAGTGCAAGCTAACATTTCTGTCTGGCACCACTTATGACAATTACAAATAGTTCTGCTATAATACAATAGACAATAGACAATAGGTGCAGGAGTAGGCCATTCGGCCGTTCGAGCCAGCACCGCCATTCACTGTGATCATGGCTGATCATCCACAATCAGTACCCCGTTCCTGCCTTCTCCCCATATCCCTTCACTCCACTACCTTTAAGAGTTCTATCTAATTCTGTCTTGAAAGCCTCCAGAGAATTGGCCTCCACTGCCTTCTGAGGCAGAGAATTCCACAGATTCACAACTCTCTGTGAGAAAAAGTTTTTCCTCATCTCCGTTCTAAATGGCTTGCCCCTTATTCTCAAACTGTGGCCTCTGGTTCTGGACTCTCCCAACATCGGGAACATGTTTCCTGATTCTAGCGTGTCCAAACCCTTAATAATCTTATGTTTCAATAAGATGCCCTCTCATCCTTCTAAATTCCAGAGTATACGGGCCCAGCCACTCCATTCTATCAACATATGACAGTCCGGCCATCCCGGGAATTAACCTCATGAACCTATTCTGCGCTCCATCAATAGCAAGAATATCCTTCCTCAAATTTGGAGACCAAAACTGCACACAATACTCCAGGTGTGGTCTCACAAGGGCCCTGTACAACTGTAGAAGGACCTCTTTGCTCCTGTACTCAACTCCCCTTGTTATAAAGGCCAACATGCCATTCGCTTTCTTCACTGCCTGCTGTACCTGCATGCTTATTTTCAGTGAACAAGGACCCCCCAGATCTCGCTGTACTTCCCCTTTTCCCAACTTGACACCATTCAGATAATAATCTGCCTTCCTGTTTTTGCCACCAAAGTGGATAACCTCACATTTATCCACATTAAACTGCATCTGCCATGCATCTGCCCACTCCCCCAACCTGTCCAAGTCACCCTGCATCCTCATATCACCATCCTCACAGTTCACTCTGCTTCCCAGCAATATGATATGATATGATGTAACTTTATCCCACGAGGGAAATTGGTCTGCCAACAGTCATAGAGCACAACGATACATGAAACATGAAATTAAAATGATGAGTGGAAAGTCCAGGATTGGGGATGTGCAAAGGTGGGGTGGAGGGGGGGGGGAGGCAGTCTACTCCATGGCAGAAGGGGGGGGGGGGAGTTGTACAGTTTGATAACAACAGGGAAAAGGTATCTCCTTTGGCATTCTGTGCTGCATCTTGGTGGAACCAATCTGTTGCTATAATGTGATGGTTGCAATTACAAAAATCATGTTATGCAGACAATAAGACAATAGCGTCAATGGAGAAAAGTGAGATGTGGGGCCTGGAGAGTTTCTGGCAATAATAACGTTATTTTTGTTGCAGGGTGTATAAAAAATAAAGGTATTTTTGCAGTGACGTTTATTATTGTTACTTCATGCTAAAAAAGGTACAGACAACACAAGTATGAATAGAAGGGATTTTTTGTCATTTTCATTGACATGCATTGCTAAAGTAGTAGCTGTGTTCCTATGAGACAATGGTGTCTGATTACTGCGGGGAAACATTTTTTTCCCCCTAAGCTGTTTAAATCCAAGACAGCTTTTTTTTTGTCAATTTCCAAAGTAACTCTTAAGTGGTTTTCTAAATCCCAATTGAAATCATTTTGTAATCAATTTACTCTGTGTGATGCACAAAGTAATTCCTACTTCACTTGCATTATATTGACTTCATGTTAAGGGAACACGTTTTATCGCAAACTATCCACATCTGCCGTTGTCTTGAACGATTCGTGTGACACTGTGACATTATGTTGAAATACATCAGCTGGTCCAGATTCGACAGCTTGAAAACCAAAACATAGGATTCAAAAACCAAATCAACTTTGATCACGTAAACCAGGCAGATCATCATAAAATCCAGACACTTCTTACTTACTGACTTACTTTAAAATAACAGATGAATATAAAGCAGAGCGGTGCGAAGTACTGCAACACCAGGAGACATGTGGTGTAGGCCAGCCTCTGGTTTTCCGATGGCCACTGGTCAAAACACAAATACTTCCCAGCAAATTCTTCGGAGTATTTCGGGTCTTGCTGGAATTGGAACTGGAATTGCTCATTCGTTAGGATGTGGAACAGTGGGAAAGGCAATGCTGTCAGCATGGCCACTGTCCACATGATGGCAATGCTTAGGTAGGCATGCTTGTTGCTTGGTCTCCAACCACGGGGGTTGATTATCAACTGGTGGCGCTCAATCGCAATCAAGACCAAGGAGAAGATGGAGACGGTGATGGAAATGCACTGGATCATGGAATTCATCTTGCACATGGCCTCACCAAAAATCCAATGGTCCATGAACGTATAGACGAATGTGAAGGGCAAGCACATGATGCTGATGAGTAGGTCGGAGACTGACAGGTTTACTATCAGAATGTTTGTGACATTGTGCATTTCTTTCTGTTTCATTATGATAATAATTAGAAGCAGATTGCCAGAAACTCCAAGGATGATGATGGCACTGTACACCAGAGCTAATGTGAAAATCATGGCAGGTGGCGTATAACACTGGTCAAAATGATCAAAGGTAAAGTTTCTCTCAGAAAAGTTAAAACGAATGGAATGATTTTCAGCGTAAACAGGAGTTGTCCCATCCATTCTGGTTCCAAACAGTGTTTACTGAAGTGCAAAGTGAATTATAAAAAGTTTGGCAAAGTAGTCTTCTGAGAAGAACGTTCCGTTCACATTTCACACTGGTTCCATGTTTCTTTATATACACGAATCTTCCTATAATTGAAAATAAATATTACCACAAATACAGTAACTAAAAGCAAATCTCAAATAATATTAACGGGGCATGATTAAAGAAATCTAGTGCAAATATCTAACTTTGGAATATGGAGAAAATATGGTCATTCTGTCACTTAATTACTTTATCAGGATCAAGCATTCAAATAAATGGGAGTAAAATCTAAGCAGCAGGTGTTTGGTCTTGAACGTCTGAATATTATCTGATAACATGAATCTCATAATCTAATACTGTAGTTTAAATGTTAATTGGTATTAAAGGGTTTGCAAACTGAGATTCTGGGAAGACTTAGATAAATTATACTTCTGAACTTATCTCCTGAAAAATAAAATGTTAAACTATTATTTCTACATGATGTCTTTGTGAAAACAGAATGCAGGCAAATATTATTTTTCTGAAACCTACCCTACATTGTATAGCTAAGGAAAAGGAAGAAGAAGAGTATGTGGAAAAAATAGCAGCAGAAATGTGGAGCAACAATAGAGTTGCTGCCTTACAGTGCCAGAGACCTGGATTTGATCCTGACTACGGGTTGCTTGTCTGTATGGAGTTTGTATGTTCTCCCCATGTCCTGCATGGGTTTTCCCCAGGAACTTCCGTTTCCTCCCACACTCCAAAGATGTACATGTTTGTAGGTTAATTGGTTGGTAAAAATTGTAAATTGTCCCTAGTGTGTGTAGAATACTGTTAATGTGCAGGTTGGCACAGTCTCGGTGGGCCGAATAGCCTGTTTCCGCGCTGTCTCTCTAAAATAAAACTACCTGCCTCGATTCTTCACTTAACTATTCAATCATTGCAAGCATCCCACTAGGAATTACTTTGCTTCTGCCACATTATTACCCCAAGATTCCCACAAGGGTCAAATTTAATATAAAATAATAACTACTTATCTAAATTAAACATCTTTTTAAGAGATTTTGTTTTGCTACAGGCCCCTCATGCACCCTTTAATTGCATCCTGGTGTACATGGCAATAAACTGATCTGCTACAGTGTGAACTTCTTCCTTTGATACGTGAATTCCTTTCAGAGTCATATCAAAAGACAAGGGGTTAGTCTCCACGCACATGCTGATGACGCATAACTCTGCTGCTCCACCAACTCCCCTGGTTTTTCAAATCCCTCCATTGTAAGACTGCTTGTCATGTGATGAATCATTGCCTAGGGGCCCAATAGCAATCTGCATCCCTGCCACTAATTCTATCTGTCAGACCAAGACACCAGCTTGGAGTTAAACAAGTTTGCTGGCAATACCAGGAGCTATTTGCTTTCTGGACTTCATAGACTTGATGTTCCTTTGCATAGCAGATTGATATTAGCGCTATGCGATTAAATGTAAATACCAAAGATTTTCAGAGTGGCACAGCTGATAGAGCTGCTGACTCACAGCATCAGAGGGCTGGGTTCGATCCTGATCTAGGGGGCCATCTGTGTGGAATATGCACGTTCTCCCTGTGACCACGTGGGATTCCTTTGGGTGCTACCATCCCAATGATGTGCAGGTTTGTAGCTTAATTGGTCTCTGTAAACTGTCCCTCGTAAATGGGACTGGATGCGAAAGTGGGATAACTTTAGTCTCTTTAGTCAGACAGTGGTGAATCTGTGGAATTCTTTGCCACTGTGGAGGCCGTCAGTGGATATTTTTAAGGCAGAGATAGATAGATTCTTGATTAGTACGGGTGTCAGAGGTTATGGGGAGAAGGCAGGAGAATGGGGTTAAGAGGGAGAGATAGATCAGCCATGATTAAATGGCGGAGTAGACTTGATGGGCTGAATGGCATAATTCTGCTCCTATTCCTAATGACCTTATGGTAACATAGAACTAATGTGAAAGGATGATCGATGGTCGGTGTGGACTTGGTGGGGCATAGACCCTGTTTCCAGGTTGTATCTATCAATCGATTAGAAGCGATTAGATGCCTTGTGCATGGGCACTGTGCTAGCAGGTTTTTGACTCTGGTCCCCTATGCTCATGCCACAGATATGCACAGGAGATTTATAGTGAGGTTAAACAGACTACAATAGTCGCTTTTCCATCACAAGCTAAATTTTCCACCACGTCCAAAGTCAAAACAATGAAGTATGTCCAAGATGTTTGAGGGCTGTCATCAATAACTCAAGTGCCTATAATTACTTGCCCCACTGCCAGGAGTCTCGGACACAAATCAATTTTCATTGTCATTGATCCCCACCCACAAAGTATCTTTGTGCCTCCCATGATTAATTCCCTGTCTCCACACCGATTTCTGATTAATCTCTTCAATTCCTTAATCACACCGCCAACTCGCTCGATCCCTCCCTCCACCCCCCACCCATTCTGTCTAATTAGCACCCAAAAGAGTAAACACAACAGCTCCATCCACATGGTATTGGGAGTAGGGTACTGACATGGATAGAAAATTGGTTGGCAGACAGGAAACAAAGAGTAGGGATAAATGGGTCCCTTTCAGAATGGCAGGCAGTGACTAGTGGGGTGCCGCAAGGCTCGGTGCTGGGACCTCAGCTATTTACAATATACATTAATGATTTAGATGAAGAGAATAAAAGTAACATTAGCAAATTTGCAGATGACACGAAGTAGGGTGGCAGTGTGAACTGTGCGGAGGATAGTATGAGGATGCAGGGTGACTCGGACAGGTTGGGTGAGTGGGCAGATGCATGGCAGATACAGTTTAACGTGGATAAATGTGAGGTTATCTGATAAAACTGACATCCCAATTCCATCCCTTAGTCTGGATCATCTTTCTGCTCCCTACTCTCCTCATTGTCTGCACCCACAACCTTCTCTTAAGTACTCCTCTCACCACACCCCAAATCAGTGCCCCCTTATCATCTCTCCCCCCAATCCCAACTCCAGATTTCCTCCCTGGTCATCACTCTTCATGGTGCTGAGATATCCTGGGCTCTGTGTCTTTGCCTGTGCAAACCTTGTTTTTCTGCTCGATGCATTGGGCCTCATGCATTCATTCATCATCGTTGAAAACATTAGCGCCACAGTGGTGCGGGTTTCCGACGGGCACGGTGACGGTCGCACCACACATCTCTGTCCTCCATGCAGCTGGTGAGGATTTTGACGGCTTACGGTATCCCTGCTCATCTCCTTAGAGTAATTGAGGAGATGTACTTGGGCACCATGGCCAAGGTCGTCACCCCGGATGGCGAGAGCAAAGTGTTCGAATTCTTCACGGGGGTCTTACAGGGAGACATACTGGCATGTTTTCTCTTCGTCATTGTCCTTCATTATGCCATGAGGCAGGCGCTCAAGGAACATGAGGACCTCGGCTTCACAATCACCCTAAGGCGTTCGAGAAGAATCGGGCCAGTCAACTTGTCAGAACTTGACTTCGCTGATGACATCGTCCTGCTGTCAGACCAGGTTCGGGAGGCACAGGAGCTGCTCGGCAGGGTCGAGACGGAATGCGAGAAAGTGGGCCTCCACCTCAATGCCAAAAATACGTAATACAACGTTGGTGACCATGAGCCTTTCAAGACCAGTGGCGATGCATCTCTCAAGAAAGTGGAGGACTTCAAGTACCTGGGATCGAGGATGACATCAAGGTCCGGAAAACGCTTGCATGGAAAGCCCTCAATAACATGGGGGAAATCTGGACGTCTCGAATGTCCAAAGGGCCTGTCCCACTGAACAAGGTAATTCAAGAGTTCTCCCGAGATTCCCCTGATTCGAACTCGGAGAATTACGGTAATAGCCGTTCGTAGGTACTCGGGGCTCTCGTGGACATTTTTCACAGTGCTGAAAAAACTTCACGAGTTACCGCGTTTCCCCGAGTACCTGCCGTTAGCATTACGAGCCGCTACGAGACATCCACAAGCTCTGACGTAGCCGCTACGTACATTCAACGTACTTACCACGAGTTTGATTTTTTTAAAACTCGGGAGAGCTCCTGAATTACCTCGTACAGTGGGACAGGCCCTTTAGGGTCTCAAACTGAGATTCTTCCATGCAACGTTAGAGACCATATTATTGTACGGGTGTGAGGCATGGACTCTCACTCAAGCACTGTCCAAGTCTCTCGATGGTACCTACACCTGAATGCTCAGAAGAGTTCAAAATGTCAGTTGGAGGGACCACATCACCAACGCCCAGCTCTATGGGGAGAATCCATCTCTGACCGAGAAGACCAGGTCGAGAAGGATAAGGCTCGCTGGTTACTGCCACCGCCACACAGAAATGCCAGCAAACAAGGTTGTGCTGTGGGAACCCACCCATGGAAGACGTGACCCGGGACGTAACTCAAGACGATGCCGAAGATGTTGATGGAAGACGCATGTGTAGAGACAAAACAGGAGCTTGCCAGCTGCACGGAGGCCTCATGCAGGATGGAAAATTACCACAGTGGCCCTCCAAGAACTATCACAGACTTCCTCAATGTAGTTTTATGTCCATATTCGTCATGGCTGGACCCATCTTCTCCTTTACAAGGAATTCCTCATTCCACCTCCATCTTAACTATACATTCACTAACATTTCAAAGTACCTTCATCTTTAGTCATCCAGGCCTTTCTTGTTGTCCAACTGGCCTCCTGCCCAACATCCTTATTTAATCATATCCAAATCCCTTCTGTTCCTATACCATCCCACAGTCTCACTCGTCCATTATTCAAGTTCAAGTTCACATTTATTGTCACATGCAACAATTGGTTATTCCAGTTGAATTCTATCACTTCTGGACCCTAATCCATTCCATGTTTCTTTGTTTCAATATTTTCCTGGTGTTATCTCTTTAACTTTGTCATCTCTGGTAGCCCAAAACCCTCAATTTTCTGTTCCTGGCCTTTAGTACATGCATTTATATTTTGCCTAGAATTTGCTGAACCTGCAGCTATATCGGCCCGTACAATGATTTAAATACAATTTATCTCATTGATCAGATTCAGTTTAATATCTGGATCAGGTCTATCTCCTTTCCTGACTTATATTTATTTGAATTTAATTATGTTTCAGTGAAGTGCTTTGCAGTATTTTTCTGTTTTAAAATTGCTATATACTGCAAATGAAAGTTGTTATTGTTTTATAAATTAACTATCAACTGGTACTGGATACTTGATTTATGTCAAGATCTATCAGCGTAAATGGAGGATATTTCTTTCCAGTAAAGTTTACGTCTTAAATTTTGATATCCTAAATTTTATCTTTTGAACATTCTTTGACATCCAAGCCACTGGATTAAAAGCCAGAGTACAGCCTTTTTGATGCTGTTTCTTATATTCTTTGCGAGTTGCAGCCAAGGATTTACAGTTTTCTGTCGTGGCACAGCCTTTCAGCTTAACAAACCAAGGAATATTGATTCTGATAATTTCTCTTGCTATTCCCTGGTACTGTGTAATATTCAGCTCTTGCTATTCCCTGGTACTGTGTAATATTCAGCAACTATATCATCACTAGAACTGTAAACTATTTTACATCCCCAAATGCCTTAATCATGGGGTTTCAATTAATCTGATTTTGTTAAGAACAATGGCGAATTCAGTCATATAAACTCTGAATTGTTCATTATAAATATCTCCAGGACATTAGATCATATGTATAATGGGCTGTGCATGTCCTCTGCCACTGCTTATTCCAGTTCTAAAGGAATAGGAGCTTCCTTGTTCATGCACCCAGTGCAAGAAGCATGGTGTCAATTAGTCTACTTATCATGTTGCAAAGTAACTACTGAGAGGCTGATTCACTCTAATATCAGGATCTGATTCATGTATTATCTCCTTTCTTGATTTAAATTTGAATTTAATTGTGTATCTGTGAAGTACCTTGCAATATTTTTTCTGCTCTAAAATGGCTACATATGTTAGGTATGTTACAAAACTTATCTTCAGTCGCGCTGTAATTCTGCCACTGGCCGTGTGCGCGATTTTGGCGCCTTTAAGGGGGGGCGGGGTTAAAACGCGGGTTTCTCCTCCCTTGTCCTGGGAATATTTTGTTGGAGTACAAGCCTTGGCTGACAAACCGTTCCTACCGGCGTTTTGTGAATTTTTTATTTTTATTAAATCATCAATGTCAGCGCTACAGTAATTTTGAAATCAGCTCCTGAAGCGTCAACGCCGATAACAGGGACGGATTTCACACACGGGACAGGTAAACGAAAGTGGTTTCTTTAAATGTATAAAAGTGCTTCTTAAGAAGCCTTTAATTCACAATTTTTCATGCGACACGGTGATTTTATTCCCCGAATTAACGGCAGTATTTTTCATGCCAATACGGGGTTAAATTCACCGCAAATGAACGTTCCAAAAGATCGCGTTCCAGAAATCCTCACTCGCAAGATGAATTAAATCCCCATTAATTTACAGGTATTAAACATTCAATTCCTTCCATTTGGCCTGTAAATTCATGAAAATTAGATTAAAAAATTATGTTATATTGTGAATTATTGTGTGAATGTTATTTGGACACTTAGGCTATTTAAAAATGTTAATCTATTCTTAAGAAATTGATAGATGTTTAGATCTAGTAATTGAATTTTGTAATTAGCTACAATTAGGTAACTAACTAATTATATGCTTTACTTTCATGTCTTCGAAGTAAGATTGTTTCATATTTGTTTCAGAATGCTTCAATCTATAATAACTGAAAATATCTTTCAGTTATCATAATTTTTAAGAAAGTTATGGGCTTTTAACTGTCCTCGATCACAGCTTTTGTGTTAAGTCAATGGAAAAGCAATAGGGAACTAGATGCTAATTTCTGAGTACGATAATGGCCATAACTTTTTTAATACTGAAGATATGAAAGTGAATTAAGTGTCAAATTAAACTTCATTTTATGCTTTATCTGATGGGATAAATTGCAGACTTTATTTTTTAAATCTCAAAATTTTGTAACATTGCTACATATGTGAATGTTATTATTGTTTTAGAATTTAATTATCAAGTTCCATTAAAAACTGGATCTACAAAGCAAAGCAAGACTAGGTTCTATAAATGTAAATGGAGGATATTTCATTCCTAAATGTGAGGGAAGTTGGCAAGGGATCATAATGAAGCCACATGCTCCATATAAAGGTTGGCGCCTGTAAACACCATGCGGCAATGTCAAATATTAGAAGGAATTTTTCTGAGCCATTCATTCTTTTTTCCCCTATATTTTATCGGATGTGCATTTACGATGAGAAGTCTTTTGGTTGCTCCCTTTTTCTGTGATGTTGTTATTTCATTGAAATGAACTATTGCAAATATTTAATAGTGGGATCTCAAGCCAAATATTTTAGATATTGTAATCATTTATCGCTAGCATGCTTGGAACTCAAATTCTTAGAGTTTTTAAACTGAAAACGTCACTGTATTTGGATATTCTATTCTGCTTTCTCGAAGGAAGATTAAAAACTACAAACTGTTTGTACGATGACAGATTTTATTTTAAATCAACCTCCAGCCACAAAAACGGTCACATTCAGCAGGAAATATTAGTTATGAGAAAACCTCAGATTCGATTAAATTGAGCAAAACAATTATAGAATAAAATACTTCAGAATGGACTCCTTATTGATTATTTTAATGAATAGAGAATGTATTGAAGTTAATTTTCCGATCTGAATATCTAATCATCCTCCTAAGTAAATGAAGCGACACAAAATGCTGGAGTAACTCAGCGGGACAGGCAGTATCTCTGGAGAGAAGGAATGGGTGACGTTTCGGGTCGAGACGCTTCTTCGGACAGGTCTGATATTTATATTGATTGATATGCTATGCTAAGTGAAGCATGATATTTAAAATATACCAATTAAAGCGCTTAGTGTGGCTTCTTCACAAAATATAATGCTAAAAGATAATGCTAAAAGATAAAAGGTATTATTAACCTCTTATTTTAACATAAACTTGTTTAAACTATCAGTGCACAACAAGAGAATGTTTCTAGACTTATAAATTGACATTTGTCATGTTTAATTCCATTTGAAGAACAAACTTATGAGAACTAATGGAAACTATATTTGTTTAAACAATTCGTCAGGAGAATGCCTTTGCCACATTCATATCTAACAATGGAATAGTGTGTGAAGGTGTAGATAAATGTCGACATCATAGTTGGGAATCCTCTAACAACACCCCACTCCCCTTTCTCTTCCAAACCCCATTCTACCCTCCCCATCCCCTTCCCTGTGCCCCATCTGGACTTGCACCTATTTCTCCCCTCCTTCTCCTTCTACATCATTTCCTCTGGCTTCACAATTTGCGGTTTCAATCTTTCTGTCTCACACCTTTGGCTTTAATCTATGGCCTTTTGTTGCAGCCACCTGCCTATCAAACTGCCCCCACCCTCACCTCTGTCCACCTATTACCTGCCACGCTCTGTCCTGTCTCTCCCCTCTCCCAGCACTCTTCCACCCCCCCGCCCCCCCCCCCCCACACCACAATCAATCAGAAGAAGGGTCTCGACCCAAAACGTCACCTATCCATGTTCTCCAGAGATGCTGCCTGACCCGCTGAGTTACTCCAACATTTGGTGTCCTTTTGGGCTCTACAGTCCCTTGGAACATGTAAAATAAGTGTCAGAACCATCAGACCTCTACAGGGTTGCGAAGACTTGAAGCAGGGGATGACAGTCATGGAGGTGAAATGTTAAACCCTGTGAGAGTGCAAATTCAAAAACAATCTGAGCGGGTCGGGGTGAGGCAGAGGATGGGTGGAGCAAAGGATTAAATGTGCAGAACATGAGGGTGCCTGAGAACCTCGTCTCCAACACAACTTCTACATTCAGGCAACGTACTGGAAAATCTCCTTGCAATAGACCACAGAGAACTTCAATATGGCAACTGCTCATTAAGGATGATGGTAACACGGATTTTTTGACTCCGATTATATTTTCCATGAGTTTTGTGAGCTTCCAGGAACTAAACAGATGACTGGTGCAGGCCAGTCAGTCAATGGATACTGCCACTTCACTGGTGCCTACTAGAGTAGCCGTGTGAGAGGCAGTCTTCCTGCTGAGAGCTGGTTCAGCACAATTTGCTTGGTCTTTTATTGGTGGTCGAGTTACATTTCTAAAGGTTGTTATTAGCTTTGCAAATTTTGGGGCATCATCATTTACAAATGACTTTGCAAAGTTTTGTGAGTGTCGCTTATTTGGTTATTCTGCGGCACAAAGGGTCATGATGAACAACCCTGGATCATGGAATTGTATCAAAGATTCTTACAATACAGCACAAGAACATCTCCCATCCCCAAGTCTCTAATTTTCCCTTTACCTCCGCTCTTTCCACTCCCCCCAGTCTCCTTCCACCCATATCCCTCCCTCTTGGTTTACATTCCACTCCTCCTCTTCTCTCCTTATCTGACAACCTTTGTCTCCTTTTTACTTTTGGCCTTTGTCACTTATTCAAGCCCCCTCCCTCCAACACCCCTGCCCGTCCTTTTTATCCACCTATCACTTATCAGACATTGTCCTGCCCCCAATTCCCCTTTCAAATTGCTCCCCCTGCTGCCATCAGTCTCAAGAAGGGACACTACTCAGATTATGTTGCCTGATCTGCTGAGTTCCTCCAGCACTTTGTGTTTTGCACAAGGCTAATCCTATTGGTTTCCTTTCCTGATCTTTCCTCACTGAACTGCAAAACTTTACTTCTCCGCTGCCTATTTGACCTCTTTCTGAAGGCACTGATTGATTTTGTTTCCATCTGCCCTAAAAGCAGTATAAACCAGGTCAAAGCAACAATGAGTCAAACAGTCTTTCTCATGTCTTTCTTTGCCTCAAATTTTTAATCCATGTCCTCTTGTTCTGGAAATGAAAAGAACTTCCCTATACTTGCACTTTCTAAACCAGTGACTGTATTCTATACCTAGAGTCATAGAGTCATACGTTATGGAAACAGACCCTTTGACCTAACTTGCCTACACTGACCATCATGTCCCATCTACACTAGTCCCATCTGCCTGCATTTGGCCCACATCCCTCTAAACTCTCCTGTCCATGTACCTGTTCAAATGTTTCTTAAACATTGTGATAGTACCTGGCTCAACTACCTCCTCCGGCAGCTTGTCCGGCTATGTCCGCCACCCTTTGTGTGAAAACGTTACCCCTCAGGTTCCTATTAAATCTTTCCCCATCACTTTAAACCTATGTCTGCTGGTTCTCAATTCGCCTACTCTGCGCAAGAGACTCTGTGCGTCTATCCGATCTATTCCTCTCATGATTTTGTACACCTCTATAAGGTCGGCCCTCATCATCCTGCGCTCCAAGGAATAGAGACCTAGCCTGCTCAACCACTCCCTATAGCTCAAACCTCTAGTCCTGGCAACATCTTTGTAAATCTTCCCTGCATCCTTTCCATCTTGGCAACATCTTTCCTATAAAATGGTGCCCAGAATTTAACACAATACTCTAAATGTGGCCTCACCAACATCTCATACAACTGCAACATGACCTCCCAACTTCTATACTCAATACTTTGACTGATGAAAGCCAATGATGAAGACCTCTAAATGACCACTTTTTAAATTGCCTTATAGTGATGAAGACCTCTATCGATGCTCCTCACTTCAAGGAGAACAACCACAGGTTCTCCAGGCTAACCTCATTGTTGAATCCCTCATCCCTCATCCCTGGGACCATTCCAGCAAATTTGTTCTGCATCCGCCCTGGACCCTTCAAGCAAGCAAGCAAGTTTATTTAGATAGCACATTTCAGCAACAAGGCAATTCAAAGTGCTTTACACAAAGCATTAAAGAGCAATCAAAAGCAATTAAAAACAGTCACTAAAAATAATATAAAATAAAACAAGTTAAAATGGAATAAGACAAGTATAAAATACAAGAATAAAAGTTACAGTGCAGTTGAAGAAATGAATAATTATTTAATTTAATTAAAGGCAGCGTCAAACAGAAAAGTCTTTATCCCCGATTTAAAAGAACTGAGAGTTGGAGCGGACCTGCATTTTACTGGAAGTTTGTTCCATATATGTGGTGCATAAAAACTAAACACTGCTTCTCCAAGTTTAGTTCTGACTCTGGGGACAGAAAGCAGACCTGCCCCAGACAACCTCGGAGGTCTGGATGGTTCATAATGTAGCAGAAGATCAGAAATGTATTTTGGCCCTAGGCCATTCAATGTTTTATAAACCAACAGTAATATTTTGAAATCAATTCTTTGACAGACTGGAAGCCAGTGTAAAGACCTCAAAACTGGAGTGATGTGATCCACTTTCTTGGTCTCAGAGAGGACTCGAGCAGCAGCGTTCTGAATCAACTGCAGCTGTCTAATCGATTTTTTAGGGAGACCTGTGAAGACAGCATTACAGCACAGTAGTCTACTGAAGATAAATGCATGGACAGGTTTTTCCAAATCCTGCTGAACCATGTCCTTTAACTTTTGATATATTCTTAAGGTGATTGTCGGCTGACTTTGTGATTGTCTTAAAGTAGCTGTTGAAGTTCAGGTCTGTCCATGACATCGTTCACATCGTTATAAGACTGTGGCGACAAAGGTGCTAGATTGTGATCATAATTGGTCTTTCGTGCAAGATCAGCATAACTTTTGTACCCCCTTCCTCAAAATATACCTCTAAATATAGAGCTGGTCGATCTACTGTCTCTCAGCACCAGAGACCCGGGTTCGATCCAGGTGAGAGGATGAGGGGAACCCCTTGCCCATGAACAAGTAATCCTGTGTGATCTGAGGCTGTCTTGATCATTACATGCGTGTAGTCAATGATTTCCTATGACTGCAATGAATTCCACAGATTCACCACCCTTGACTTAAAAAAATCTTCCTCATCTCCTTTCTAAAGGTATGTCCTTTTATTCTGAATCTAAAGGTACATCCTTTTATTCGGAGATAGGTGTAAACTCCTACACACTACTGCGCAACAACAAGGAGCAACTGTAAGTCACATCTCCTTGTTAACCCTTTCCTCCTGGCACACTTGCAGGATTGTGGGGAATAGTTTGCTGCTTTTCTTCTTGAAAGTCCTGCTTTACCAAGGAAGAAGTTGTCGGGAAGGTTTTAGAATAAGGATAAGGGTAAGTTTCGATGAGAAGGAGCTGTTAGGATACTGGCTATATTCACTGGTCCAGATGGGATGCATATTAGGTTGAAGAGGGAGGATAGCGTTGGAGGTTGTAGAAGAGCTTGCCACAATCTTCTAATCTTCCCAAGAAGAACTGTAAGGAAGGCAATTTCAGGCTAGAAAGTTAAACCATGGTATGGATAACACTTTTGGCTAGCAGGAAACCTATTTCTGCAGCACAGAAGCAGGACAATGGCAGTCATTTCATATTGGGAACTATCAATGAAAAAATTAGTGGCTAGTTGGGTTGAATTGTCAGATATCGCGAAATAATACACCGAGGCTAAGTACAAGGCAGAGACACAAGAGACAGCAGTTGCTGGAATCCTGCGTACAACACAAAACTCAGTGGGTCAGGCAGCATCTCTAGCAACAAAGACAGTGAGATGATGCCTAACCCGCAGAGTTACTCCAGCACTTTGTGTTGTAAGTACAAGGCACTCTGACAGTACTGAGTCGAATGGCCTACCCCACTCCAATGCTCTCAGCATGTAAGAACCTTATGGTTAAGTCCAGCAGCCCAGAAAAGTGATGTGCGATATAGAACAAAGAGAGAAGTTAAACTAAAAGTGCTAGACACAAAGCTGGAGTAATTCAGCGGGTTAGGATCTCTGGAGAAAAAGGATGGATGACATTTCAGGTCGGGACCCTTCTTCAGAGTCTGCTCCCCATCTGTGATTATTCTTTGTATTACTAAAAGCGTTGAGAGTTATAACAGAATGTATTTATGCTGACAGTAACTTGGGAAACATTAAGGAATGAGCAGGAAAAGGGGAAAGATTGGGGACCTGGGTAATGGTAATAAAGACCCAGCTTTATCATCAAGCGCCTTATTAAAAATATTTTTTTTTAACTTCATGATGTTATCTTCTTAATTTATTTTGTCTAATGTGTTTTGAACGTTATTTAATTTAAGAACTCTGACACAAGAGGGCATTTCTGGTTCCCATCAGTGTGGGAGAGCTAAAAAAAAATTCAAACTATTATTTTCAACAGCAAAATATTGACATAAAATGTGTCAAGCTTTTTAGTTTAAGACAGATGACATGGTTGGATTAAAACGCCAATGTTTGACCAGAGCTTGTGGGTTCAGTTTAATTTTGACATATTAATTAATTCTCAAACTGGTGTACTTGTAAAACATACGCACCACATAAATCTCCGCCATTAATAATAATCTGCTGAAATGAAAGACAATCATGAACGCACTGATAGACCGGCAGTCGGCGGGGTGTAGTTTAGTGCCGCTAAGTTGTTATTCTCCCACGTCAGGATAAGTGAGATGATAAACTTGTATTGTTTCTCCCACAAATCACATCCTCCCTACTCACCCCATAGAAACGACCCTTCCACAATCTCCATCTCTCAGGCACGCATACGTCCACACTTCAGCTATTTCACACCACTTTCTCCCCCCCACTCGCCCACCTTTTTCCTGCAGTTTGACTGAGCTACCTCTGCTCACTCTTCCCCGTTACCCGGGGCCCCGTTGGCTGGTTCACCTCTGCTCTTTATTTACTCCGCGGACTCTTTCGCTCCTTGCCTCATTTCAGAATGTGCTCCATCACATTGACACGAACTCTCTTCCACCTCTTTCACAGCCATCTCCATCTCCCGCGTTTTAATCTTTTTTTAAATCTAAAACAGGGCACCCACTTGAACGAAACAACGGGGAGATAGGGAGGCGGCAGAGAGGTAACACAAGTCCGAGGACACAAGATATAAGGCACAAGCACAAAGCTTTGCATCAATGATATAATATTGGGCAGCGCATAGAGCCAACCTGTTAGGGCACTGAGTTTTGAGAGCACATCTTTAAGATTCCTCCATAATGTAAAATCATAAAAACAGGCAGAATGTTTACTTTTACTTAATAAGAGCGATAGCTGGCTTTAAACATCGCGTCACCGTGCATATAAACAAAACAATTTCAATGGCTTGCTTGGGCAGATTCGCAGGCAGAGATTGCCGCTTGCAAAATACTTTAACCGCACATTCCAATCACTCGTGAAGAAACTCAAAAAACAGCCTCGCCGTGCGGTCTAAAAGTTTCCCTGAAATACCATCAAACTGAGGGCGTTTCGCGCAGTGGTTAGTCTTCATTACCACTGCCAAACGAAAACGAACTGCTTTTCTGTAGATTATATTCTTAAAGGAACCAGGTCTCTCTCCTCTCGGTGACAGGGCAAATCAAAATACCTGTAACATTTCTGACCCACTTCGCCCAGAAACAATCGGCATAAAGCGAACCTGTGCTTTGAACGCTTCCTGATAACACGTTCAGAGTCGACATTTCTTGTTTGAAAAATATAAGTGTATACATTTCAATATCTAATTATAATTCTGAACGGCGAGGCAATAAGACCGGTTTTCAAAGGGGATAACAAATCAAACTAAACCCACCTGTACACAGACGAACTTGCCTATTGCTGCTGCACCCTGCTCTTTAGTGAATAATTCATCAATGCGAGTTGCTCCCTTTTTACTTGCAGAGGAGGCGGGTCTCGGAGCCGAACTCCTGTCAAATCACACAGGCAGTCCAGGCAGTTTAGTGGCGGCCGCTGGGGGTTGTCTCTGCAGACTGATCAAGGAATAGATTTCCATTATCCACGCAAAGAATCCTCGCTGAACTACCAGAGCTAGTCCCAAGTAGAGAAGAATTCACCCATGTACCAGTACTCCTAGAACGTCCCACCTTTTACCCCCCCTCCCCTGCAGTTAGGCGAGACTGTGTTGACTTCTGGCTTGCTGTTGCTGCCGCCTACAGGAAAGAAGGAGCTCTCTCCGTCTGGGAGACTTGGAGACCACTGTCTCTGGCGAGTGCCATCATAACAAGTTGTCAAAAATGAAACTTGAGCGATGCTATCATTCGGCGGCTTTGCAGCCATAGACGGGTGATGTGCATATCCGCTGGTAGAGCTCAGAGTGCGTGGCTCCTCATCTCTCTCCCCGTTCACCTGTACAACAAATGTCTCGTTAAACGAACAGGGTGCTTGTCCGACCAG
Source organism: Malacoraja senta (assembly GCA_038087875.1). Taxonomy (NCBI): domain Eukaryota; kingdom Metazoa; phylum Chordata; class Chondrichthyes; order Rajiformes; family Rajidae; genus Malacoraja; species Malacoraja senta. The sequence continues at coordinate 267,146,580 of CM075977.1, read as the reverse complement.
GTAATAACGAGGATTCTTGTATCGCATTTGCAGAGCAGCAAATGAGAGCAGTGAATCGCAAGAACCGTCAGTAGTAGCTCCGAGTCAGCCAGCAAGACTGCACAGGAAAGATTGGAAAGTACAACGGCTTCTGTGTGGACGGAGGCGAGGGTCCCAGTGGGAGGCGAGTGGAAGGGGAAAGAGTCGGGATGTGTGAGCATATGAAATCGAGGAAAGGGATAACAGATTAAAGCAACCGCGCCGTGCCCGCGGCACAATCCCACTAGCCGCTTGCACACACATCCGTTTCCACACTGGGCAGCGGAGCCACCACGTGAGAAATCTTCAGAGGATCGCCGAGTCCCTCGCTAAAATCGTTGGCTGGGATCGCTGGGCTGGGAATGCTTGCAAGAGGCAATTGCCCGTGGCTCTGCGGATCACAGGTATTCGGGCTCTTCTTTGGGGCATGGGAAAGACATGCATGTGGGTTTCAAACTCGGGAAAGACATTGTATCGATGCTGCACGGTCATGTTCGCTTCTAGTTTCGTTCATTTGGAAAACCCCTCCTGTTGTGCCCACTTTGTAAATGCATAGAATGTATAATTATATATATATCTATATCTATATATGAATAGATATCCATATATAGGTATATCATTGTTTTGATAACTCGCCCTGATGAATTATTCACCATAGAGCCGGATGCGACAGCAAAAGGCAGGTTCGGCTGTGCAATAGGTGGGTTTAGTTTTTTTTGATATATATATATGATGTTTAAATATTTTTGATATTTATGATCACCCTTTTACGGTAAATGTCAAAAATTATTATATATACATATAATTTTTGACATTTACCATAAAAGGGTGATCATAAAAGTCTGGCAATTTGCACAAGGAAAAAAAGCATTGTTTCTGGTGGATAATGCATTTTTAGTAAACAATTGTATTCACAATCTCAGGACTATCAACGTCGCCCACACAGCGGGTTTATATCGGCGACTGCCTCAAAAACACACGAATGAATATCGCAGCGTTTATTTCATTCATGCCCCACCAGTACGTGCATTATTAGACGTTTGCTTCGCCGCTTTTTTTAATCAGACTTGGGTAATGAAAATGATCGATGATTGGAGGAAGATGCCAAAACATTGGATATTCCACTACTATTTCTGTTGAAGTTGTGTTTTATTAACATTCATGTTTTAATAACGTAAAATATTCGTCCAACGACGAGATTTAGTTCCAATCGTAAATGTATGTGGAGGTTCTGATAATTGGATTGAGTGCCAGAATGTGAGATTGACAGATTAATAAAATATTACACAAATAACACACACAAGAGATAAATGCTCCTAATCACGGATATCCCTTAACGATAGTTATATGTACTCATTAGGAGAATATATGCCATTGCTGCTTTCAATGGTCAAGTGACATAACAATTTGTCTTTGGCCTTGATGAATAACCAGTGATAATCAGAAATGTGTAGCTCGCCCTCTTTAAAGCAGCAAAATAAATAAACTATACGCATTCAGACAGAATTTCCTATGGGAGATATCTGGATCCCAAGATTCTTCACAGGTGGCTTCCAAACATCAATGAGCTGTCAAAGTGAAAACCCCAGTGTAAGTGAACAGCATCTATTCAGTAAAATAAAATCAAACTGTGGAGGTCACTGCCTGAGTCCCTCCAGCAGTTAGTTTTTTTTTGCTCAATTTTACAACATCTGTGGACTATTGCGTCAACATCTATCTATTCAGTGCTGGAAGGAAGGACAGGAATCTGACAAGGAGCACCTGAAGGTGTTCCTATTGAAACATGGTGTGGCATCTCCAGAGATACACAGACTGATATCTTGTTTTCACGTTTTGATGGAAAATAGGTTAAGGGGAGATAAAAGGATGAAGCATTGGGAAAAAAAAGATCAAATGAATTAATAGAATATCCTTTTCATCTCACCTTGTAAAACATTTTTTGTTTCAAAGAGTTAATTAAATATGATTAATTAAAATCATATAAAATCTTACTGACATAACAACAGGAGAATTAACAGCTCATGAAAAGAATAATCCATTCCAAATATTGCTTCTCCAAGCAGTGAGGAATTTGAGCTGGGTTTTTATTGAGGATTAAAGTTTACTAGACCAAGGGGGACCCGTTGGGTCCTGTCCCCTCAACATGCGGTTGCGGGGGGGGGGGGGGCTGCGGCATCACGCACACACACACTAACCACCCCCCCACACACACACACACTGACCAACCCCCACACACACACACACTAACCAGCCCCCCCCACACACACTAATACACTACCACCCCCCCCCTTGATATTATATTAATATTATTCACTCGCACCTTTTACTCCATCCCCGCCCTATCCACTCACGCATAGCCCCCAACTGTGCAGGCAAGGATAGAGAGAGAGAGAGGGAATGGGGTAGAGAGAGAGGGCAGAGAGAAAGAGGGCAGAGAGAGAGAGGGGCGGAGAGAGAGAGGGAGGAGAGAGAGAGGGCAGAGAGAGACAGGGCAGAGAGAGAGCGAGGGTAGAGTGCGACAGGGCAGAGAGAGAGAGGGCAGGGAGAGAGAGGGCAGAGAGAAAGTGGGCAGAAAGAGAGGGCAGAGAGAGAGGGCAGAGAGAGGGGGCAGAGAGAGAAAGAAGGCAGAGAGAGAGAGGGCAGAGAGAGATTGAGGGCAGAGAGAGAGTGGGCAGAGAGAGAGAGAGGGCAGAGAAAGAGAGAGAGGGCAGAGAAAGAGAGAGAGAGAGAGAGAGAGAGAGAGAGAGAGAGAGAGAGAGAGAGAGAGAGAGAGAGAGAGAGAAGACAGGGAGAGAGGGCAGAGACAGGGAGAGAGGGCAGAGACAGAGAGAGAGGGCAGAGAGGGAGAGAGTGCAGAGACAGAGAGAGAGGGCAGAGACAGGAGGAGGGCAGAGACAGGGAGAGAGGGCAGACACAGGGGGAGAGGGCAGAGACAGGGGAAGAGGGCAGAGACAGAGAGAGGGCAGAGACAGAGAGAGGGGCAGAGAGAGGGGGCAGAGACAGAGAGAGGGGGTAAAGATAGGGAGAGAGGGGGCAGAGACAGGGAGAGGGGGCAGAGACAGGGAGAGGGGGCAGAAACAGGGAGAGGGGCAGAGACAGGGAGAGAGGGCAGAGACAGGGAGAGTGGGCAGAGACAGGGAGAGAGGGCAGAGACAGGGAGAGAGGGCAGAGACAGAGAGAGAGCGCAGAGACAGAGAGAGGCCATGGGCATGCGTCAACCCGAGGACCCCGAGCGAGGCCGCGGGCGGGTGGGCGTTGACCCGAGGACTCCGAGCGAGGCGCCGGGTGGGCTTCGACCCGAGGATCGCGAGTTGGGCCGCCGCGGTTTCCAGTCCAGGGCCCGACTTCACCTCCGGGCTCATCCTTTCTTCCACTGGCGGCGTCTTTTGCATAACCGGGGGGGGGGGGGGGGGAGGGGTCAGGGGGGGTGACATCACTCGAAGCGCATAGAAGATTCTGTGTGAGACGGCGCCGAGTAGACCCATTGTGACATCATCAGCGAAAGCTCGTCGTTTAAATTCTAAGTCTTTTGATATTTTTAAACATTTTCAGTAATGTCGACAAATAAAGCATGAAATGTTCAGATTAGGTGATGTTGGACTCAACGGGTAAAATGTCAACCGGAATATGTAAAAATGTTATGATTACCGCATAATTTTTTCACGGAGATGTAAACACACACACATATACAAGATCAGAGTTTTAGAGTTATATAGATATTTTGCTTTTCTACGTGTTACTTCACTCAGTCTTTTGGACATCATGATAAACAAGCTGGAGTAAGGAAGGTTCATGAGCATGGGTAATTGGAGAAGGATTTGACCATATGGCCCCTCAAGCTGTCTTCACCATACAATAAGGTAACGGCTGGTCTGATCGTTTCCTACGCAGAAAGACCTAGGGCAAATATTGTGGCAGGAAGCAAATGAAGGTATAAGATATGATGTAAGAAACTGTAAAAGGGATAAAGATATGTAGATACATACATCCATAGTAAGTAGAGAAACACAAGGATTCAACACTAAGTAGATAGTGTAGGATTGATGAAGAAAGAAATAGAGTAACAGGAAAAGGTCTTGATCCACAATGTCACCCATTCCTTATCTCCAGAGATGCTGCCTGTCCCACTGAGTTATTCCAGCATTTTGTGTCTATCAATGGAAAAATAAAGCAGGGGGAGTAATGTCTGCTATAAGTGATAGATTAGGTACGTTTAAAAGATTCTCGGCTTCAAGCTAATTATTCTTAATCATTAACAACAGAAAGATTTTACGTCAAATTCTGGCCGTCATTTTTTTGCCACTTAGATTTACTAGATTTGCAGGTTTATCCAATGACACCGATAGAATTGAGGACAGTCCGTGTATGTTGTTGATCCTTAATTAGCTGAGGTCATCTAGTAAATGGACAGTTAGAAGTTGCTGCTTTGTCATGGATAAAGAAGGACAAATCTCCACCTTCGTCGATCAATCATCGATCATCCATGATCACAATGAATGGCGGTGCTGGCTCGAAGGGCCGAATGGCCTCCTCCTGCACCTATGTTCTATGTTTCTATGTTTCGTGAATATCCAATGGTATATGGTGTTACAGATCCATTAATCATAGCAAGAAGCTCTGGAACCAGGCAAGGTGTACAACTGGCAAAGGTTGCACAATTTAAACTCATTTACGGAATGCTTCACAGCTTAAGCAGTGATTTTACTTTGGAGTCACATGAGTGACTACGTGAAGAAGACCCCTTCCAGCCGCACGCGTGTCATTATGTCAGGCACATGGCGCAGCGACGGTTGGAGTAGCAGAGCTCCTCCAGCGGTAAGTTTAACAAACCTCGAGGTAAGTGCTAAACCTCGTTTGTACGTTGCTTTCTGTTGGTAAGCTTGGTTTTCAGAGCGCTAGTCTAAAATGCAGAAAGCTACGAAGGTGAAGGGGAGGCGCTAGTAAAAGTTTGATAGATCGCGGGAGTGCGGGTAGCGGGTGCCCGCCTAGCTCACCTATATCATCGTTAACAGGGGGGTTAGCGACTGCAGACACGTTGCCTGTGAGCAGCGGCGCGGCGCCGGTGGGGCGTAAGGCTACTTCCAAGTCTGCTAGGCCCATTGACTCCGAGTCGGGCCAGGAGGAGTCACCTCCGCAAGGGGAGACTGTTTTTAAACGGCTAAATGAAATCGAGGTCCTGTTGGAGAGGATACTCGCAAAGGATGCACTCCGGGAGGACGAGTGGTGTCCACGCTGGGCTGATGGAGAGCCTGTGCCAGCAGCGCCTGAAATAGGACTGCTTAATCGCTCCCTCATGGAGGAGGAGAGCTTGACGGGTCAGGGGTATACTGACGCCGAACCAGTGGGTGAACAGAGCCCAGGGGGTGAAGGGCATGAGGTTACAATACCTAATTTGGCTGCAAAATTTGCCATTCCCACAGAAGCAGGGGAGCCATTGGGTCAGGAATTGTCCACAACTATTAATTATTTGCTCTCCCATCAGCTCCAAGAGCTGGTATTGGATGACACTGTAAAGAAGTATGAAACCCCGGTTGACTGTGCCTTATTGAAGGTGCCGGTGGTTAACCATGTTATATGGGGACAAATGGGGATTGCAGTTCGGGCACAAGAGCTAAAACTCCAGCGGGTGCTGAAGTTGCTTGCTGCAGGCATTACTGCGTTCGCCAGAACGGTGGATGAGGGGCACCTATCAAAAGCACATCAGGATGCTTTGGGGCTTATGTGCAGTGCACATTTTGAGGTGAACTGCTTAAGAAAGAGTGCCATACGCCCAAATATTCACCCTAAGTTTGCATCGCTCTGCAAGCCTAGCAATGTTCAGTTGCCTAATCTGCTGTTTGGGGAGGACCTCGCAAAGCGAGTTAAAGAACTTGATGATAAGGCAAAAACTGTGGGGTTAATAAAAGTGCCGACGAGCAGCAAAATGGGTCGGAGGCAATTCCCCTATCGACGGGGTGCAATGACTGGGGCTGGTAGGGGACGAGCCGTTCATTCCCGAACATACGAAGCTGGCACCCTGCCACAGGCACACGGGCAAGGATGAATTTTCCCACGAGGAACAGGGGGCAACAAGTTCCATCGGTCAACATGCAGGTCAGTGGTTTTGCTCCTGATAAAATCAAATTAAGTGGATAATATGTTCAAGTTGGGGGCAGGTCACACTTGTTCCTAAAAGAATGCAGGAGATAACATCAGATCCGTTTGTGCTGTGCAGTATAGAAGGGTTTCAAATTGAATTCTACCCTAATTTGTGTCCACCCACTCAGCATGTCCCAAGTCAGACACTCATTTTCTCACATGAAGAGAATATGCAGATACAGGCAGAACTTGAGGTATTGTGCAGTAAAGGGGTGATTGAGCAGTCGGTTCGTCAACTCCATCAGTTTGTGTCAAATATATTTCCTATGTCTAAAAAGGATGGGGGATGTAGAATCATTCTGGACCTGACGAGCCTTAACCCTTTTGTACAGTATGGACATTTGAAAATGGAGACGTTTCTTACGGCTAAACAGCTGATTTCCAAAGGGTGTTATATTGCAAGCATAGTTCTTAAAGATGCATATTACTCAGTATCTGTTCATTGCGATGATAGGAGATATTTGAAGTTTAGCTGGATGAGTCAATTATGGCAATTCAAAGCACTGCCTAATGGATTAACCTCAGCTCCTAGATTGTTTACCAAATTGTTAAAACTAGTTCTAGGGCTACTCCGAGCTCAGGGTCATGTTGTAATGGCCTATTTAGTTGATATCTTAATTGTAGGGATGACTCGAGATGCAGCTGAATCATCTGTTTCAGTTGTTAAACTCACTTTTGAGCAATTGGGGTTCATCATTCATCCAGATAAATCCAAATTAACACCAGTCAAAGTTATTGATTACGTGGGCTTCACCATTAACTCAGATCACATGTTAGTGACTCTGCCCAGTGGTAAAAGGCAGCAGTTAATTGAAGGTTGTATCAAGCTCCTTGGTGAACAACGACCTTCAATTAGACAGGTGGCCAGTTTGATTGGTAAGTTGGTGGCTGGTTTTCCAGCTGTGCAGTTTGGACCTCTGCATTATCAACAGTTACAATGAGCAAAAGAACAGGCACTGAGGACACATGCAGGGCATTTTGACAGGCCCATGGGATTATCAGCTGAAGCCATTTCTGAAATACAATAGTGGATCAAGAATGTCTCAAGTAGTTCCAGGGAAGTTTTGGTTGAACCACCTTCCATAGTCTTACAGACTAATGTTAGTGCTCTAGGTTGGGGTGCTACTGATACGTTTTCCAGTTGTAGAGGCAGATGGAATAGTGATGAGGCATCCCTTCTGCAATTGCGAGGGATCAATTATTTAGAGCTTTTGGGAACCTTTTATGGGCTTAAATATTATTGCTCTACCAAGAGTCACTTGCATGTGCAGGTTCAAATTGACAACACTACAGCAGTGGCATATGTTAATCACATGGGTGGAGTTAAGTCGGAATCTTGTGACAGGTTGGCTAATAATATCTGGAGCTGGTGCATTGACAAAAACATTTGGCTTTCAGCAATCTACTTACCAGGTAGATTCAACATAGTGGCAGACACAAGGTCACGCCAATTCAATGACAACATAGAATGGATGTTGAATCAGGACATATTTAATGATGTTGTTGCTTGATTTGGGATGCCAGATATTGATTTGTTTGCATCTAGACTAAACCACCAGTTGCCTAAATACGTTTCGTGGGAACCAGATCCTGGGGCAGCAGCTGTAGATGCATTCTCGCTGCATTGGGATGGAATGTTTTTATATGCATTTCCTCCATTCTGTCTCATCAGTCGATGCCTGCAAAAAAATCAAGCAGGACTCTGCTTCAGGATTATTGGTAGTACCCGACTGGCCTACTCAGCCATGGTTCCCTCTCGTTTTGCAGATGGCTATTCAGCCTCATATGATTGTTCCCAAACATAGAAACCTACTGGTGAACCCGGTAACTGGCGATCAACATCCTTTACATGATCGTATTGATCTGTTAATTTGCAGATTCTAAGGAGGCCATACCTGGGGAGAGGACTGTCCGATCGCACCGTGGATGTTATCACTGAGGCCTGGAGGGATAGTACCCAGAAGCAGTACATCTCCTCGATAAGAAAGTGGGAGGTGTTCTGCTTACGGAACAATATTTCATATCAAACTGCAGGCATCCCAGACGTGCTGGAGTTCTTGTCAACTCTCTATTTCGATCAGAAGTTAAGCTATAGTGCGATCAATATAGCCAGAAGTGCTCTGTTCTCATATTTACCCATGGAATCAGAATTATATTCTGTGGGGACACATCCTCTAGTTTCTAGATTTATGAAGGGAGTTTTAATTCCAATCCTCCTAGGCCCAGGTATTCGGTTATCTGGAATGTAAGCGAGGTTCTTATGCTCCTTGGTCAGTGGACTCCTGTCACAGCCCTGTCTTTGCCCAAACTCACCATGAAGGTAGTCATGCTTATGGCATTGGTTTCAGCCCAACATGTGCAGACATTACAGAAGCTGAGACTAGACACGATGGAGGTATCAGCAGATGCCATTACTTTTTATATCCATGATTTGATCAAGCAGAGTAGAATAGGGGCGACAGGGTGTAAGATTATCTTTTCGGCATACCCCATGGATTCCCGCCTGTGTGTAGTGTCATGTTTGTTATATTACATGGAGGCTACCAGAACCCTAAGAGGAGAGGAATCAGCATTATTTATTAGTCACAAAAAAACGCATAAAAAGGTGTCGGTTCAAACTATTTCAAGGTGGCTAAAGCAGGTGCTGGTTTATGCTGGGATTGACACTGACAATTTTAAATCTCATTCCACCAGGGCGGCATCAACTTCAGCGGCCAGGGCGATTGACGTCCCTATAGACCATATCCTCGCGGCTGCAGGTGGTCCAGTGAACTGATGTTCCAAAATTTTTATCATAAGCCAATTGCCAAACCGGGGGTATTTGCCGATTCTGTTTTAAGTTCAGTTTTATAGTTTCCCCCTGGGATGGTAGGGGTTACTATTGGTTCTTTATAAAATAAACCGTGAATTCATTTCAAGCAATGTTATGGTTGAAGCATTATTGATTAATTTATTATTGTGAGTCAATCAATGCAGTGAGACGCCGGGATTTGAATCTGCGGCATGAAATCACAGAGCTTAGAAATCTTCACGTAGTCACTCACGTGACTCCGAAGTAAAATAGTAAGATTAAACAAGAACTTACCAGTTTGAAGTTTGATCGTTATTTTATGAGGAGTTACGATGAGGGACTACGTGCCCTCCGCTCCCAGCCCTCATAAACGTCATCTGGTAGTTCAAGTCTTCTCTCATCTTACTATTATGCTTCAGTCACTATTACCTGTGATTTCACACCGCTGCTTTGAAGATTGACGCACGTGCGGCTTGACGGGGTCTTCTTCACGTAGTCCCTCATCGTAACTCCTCATAAAATAACGATCAAACTTCAAACTGGTAAGTTCTCATTTAATCTTACTATTCACTTGCATTATTTCAGCCATTTCTTTGTTGCAATGAATCCAACAGTACAGAAAATTTATTACAGAATTATACAAGGGTACCAACAACGGACTAAAATCGTTATTTGTTTGAAGGCTTTAAACCAAAATGAATTTCTAAATAGCACCATATAAAAGTCAATCTGCAGACATAATAGTGCTGTGTGATAAAAATGCACCAGTATCACAACAGGGGCTCTTGAAAGCACTTTGCATCAATTTAAAGGGTGTTTGTTATTTCCTAGCCAGAAGAATGACTGTTAGTTCAGCATTATTGCTCCAGTATAGGGGGCAGAGTTGGATTCATGGGAGGTGGTCTTGGAGGGGAGGGTGCTCCTCAAACTGCAGAGCATCTTGGACAATACAGCTCACCCCCTTCATGACACACTGGTCAACCTGAGGAGTATCTTCAGCAACTTACTGGTCCACCAAGATGCAGGACAGAACGCCACAGGAGATCCTTCTTCTCTGTGGCTATTTAACTGTTCAACTCATCCCTCTCCCTTCATGGGGTAGACTGAGACTGACTCCAACTGGAAGGTGGGCAGCACTGTATTTAGTGAGTTCAATTTTACATGGGTTAGCATGTGGACAACTGGCCGGAAGAAGGGTCTCGACCCGAAATGTCACCATTCCTTCTCTCCAGAGATGCTGCCTGTCCCGCTGAGTTACTCCAGCATTTTGTGCCTACCTTGGGCATAGGATAAGCCAAGGTTGTGGATTTCAAGAGTGTATGAGCTCAGGTGGAATGGAAATGGCCGGAGTTATTACATCCTCCCAATATCTCAAATGCATTCCCATTTATGAATGATTGAATGAATGAATACGTTTATTGGCCAAGTATTCACATACAAGGAATTTGCCTTGGTGTTCCGCCCACGTGCCAACATGACATACAGTGACAGTTAAGAATGATACATAAAACATTAACCATTAATAATAAAACATTATTGATTAAACATGTGAATTAAATAAAATACCAGAGCAAAACAACAGTCCTTATTCAACAGTCCTTATTACGTCCTTATTACCTTTCCTGCTCTCAAATTCCCAAACCCGACATTTCTGTGTTGTTGCATCTTTCATATTACCACCTGCTGATTGTGCGTGTCAAGATTCTTTTGAACGTATACATATTGATATCAGTCGGAAGAAGGATCTCGACCGGAAACGTCACCCATTCCTTCTCTCCAGAGATGCTGCCTGTCCCGCTGAGTTACTCTAGCGTTTTGTATATTGATTTATAGCTTTTGCCAATGTTCCGAAAGATAATTCATGCCAACTTAACGCTGTCTGAGAGACTGGATTAAAATTATGAAGCACAAATTGCAGGACTGCATACAATTATAAACAAAACATGGAGTGCTCAGTTTCTCACTAAATTGAATATCATTTCTCTCACATTAGTTTGTAAGTTAACAGTGATTTTGGTTATTTCGCACTATGCAAATTTCTCTTTGTTTAAATGGCATATTCCACAAAATACTATTGTTCTATTATTCATGCTGGCCATGCATTTATGCAATAATTTCTGATGAAACTATACTGATTTGTTACATCATTACTTTTGCGCTTTACATATTAATGCGTAAAACCAAGAATCCACATCCATTGAGCCAGTGTTGCAATAACTAATATTGGACCAGTATTGACCACAAATGAAACATATTATTAATGACTGACACTACGATTAATTTCAAGACCATTCCTGAAGCCTCATTGTTATTTCTGTAGTTTAGCCCATGTCACCACTGCCTAAGTTAAAATGCTACTGGACTGAATCATAGGATTTGGAAGTGAGATTGTGACATTAGCCTTTTAGTCTTTATTCTTTAGTCTTTAGAGATACAGCATGGAAACAGGCGATTTGGCCCACCGAGTGCGCACTGACCACCCTGTACTGTAACCTACACACACGAGGGACAATTTTACAACTTACCAAAGCCAATTAATTTACAAACCTGTACGCCTTTGGAATGTGGGAGGAAACTGGCGCACCCGAGGAAAACCCATGTGGTCAGGGGGAGAACATACAAACTCCGTACAGACAGCACCTGTAGTCAGGATCGAAACCAGGTATCAAGCGTTGTAAGGCAGCAACTCTACCACTGCGCCACCCCATTGGTGAGTGTTACCCAGGCCCATGAACAGCAGGCAATATAGAACCTTTTTCAGAGGCCCCATATAAACCTACTCCCATAATAAAATTAAATATTCATTTATTACAGTTTGTAAATTAATTTGCACTTTTGATGGATCACTGAATGTACTTTGTACTGGAGCAAGTTATAACATGAAATACACATTTGTACATGACCATTGCTTGAAAGAGTACAGAAATGATTTACGAGGATGTTGTGAGGACTAGATGGGGTGAGCTGTAGGGTGAGAGGTTGAGTAGGCTGGGTTTCTATTCCATGGAGCGTAGAAGGATGAGGGGAGATCTTATAGAGGTATACAAAATCATGAGAGGAATAGATCGGGTAGATGCACAGTCTTTTACCCAGAGTAGGGGAATCGAGGACCAGAGGACATAGGTTCAAGGTGAAGGGGAAAAGATTTAATAGGAATCCGAGGGGTACGTTTTTCACACAGAGGGTGGTGGGTGTATGGAACAAGCTGCCAGAGGAGGTAGTTGAGGCTGGGACTATCCCATCGTTTAAGAAACAGTTGGACAGGTACATGGATAGGACAGGTTTGGAGGGTTATGGACCAAGCGCAGGCAAGTGGGACTAGGGTAGCTGGGATATTGTTAGCCGGTGTGGGAGAGTTGGGCAGAAGGACCTGTTTCCACACTGTAGTACTCTATGACTCTATGACTATTGGGCAACTTTTTAAAAAGAAATTCCGTGACTTTCCTAAATGGTTTTGCTGAGCGAACAATCATAAGAAAATATACCAAAATAAATCACTTCTGTTGGTTAAAGGGTTGGTAACCGAAGGATCAGGATTTGTAAAAAAACATTGGGGGAGATGAATATAATTTTTTGCATATTGTTATGAAGTGGAAACTACTGACTGAAAAGATGGAAGAGGCAAATTTGATTTAAAAAAAAAATTCAAAAGAATCAGAAAATTAGAGGACAACAGGGAGAGATATGGTATGAAATTAATTTGGATAGCTCTTTCACAAATTCAGGACATACATTCATTCTGAAGATCTCCTTCTGTGCAGAAAGTTTTTGCACGGGCATGTTACATCTATATAATGTAATGTAAGGATTTTCCTTTCTGAATGGTTCTCATGATACTTCTGCAATTAATTGAGATACAACCACTGGTGCAGGCATATGTGGGGTAGTGTTGGTAAATGAATCCCACACACATTTGACCTGCCAATTCCATTACTGTTGCTATGAGAAAGCGAAAGTTGACAGCTACATAATGGAAAATTCACAGATGGAGGTAATCCGATCATGTACATACAGGTGGAAGAGCATCATAGAAAGGGAAAGGTCATAGGCCACAATCTCACTCACTACCATTTAATGGCATAGAGATTGTGGGTACTAGTAACTTGTGAACGACATTTTGAGTATCCATAAATCCTTTTATGCTGGATTGTACGACAGAAAGGCAAAAGGCACATTGCCTCCCAGCCCTTTCTATCTTATATCACGGAGGTCTTAGATTACAGTGAATGGGGAATATTTATTTGTTAATTGCAAATCTGTGCTAAATCTTTGAACAATTTTATTCATGAGCTGGATACAAGCCTCGCTATATTGACAACTCTAAATTGATTACAGAGATAATATTTCCTAAATCTGATTACTAATCCTTCACATATTGCAGAAAGCTTCTCGGTTAATTGAGGTTGACTCTTCCAATAATAGGTTATTTGTACTACCTTGAAAGGGATCCTGCATTTTCCAAAATGAAATCTGATGTAGGCACAATTGCATTCATATAATATTAGTTAAATCATATTGAATACAGAATTACTCAATACAGTAATGCCATATTACTGTTAAGTGTTCAAACGTAAACATAATGCAAACATAGCTTTGGAAGCACCTGTGCCCTGTACAGTGCTTACATTATTTACAAAATTGTATACAATAAAATGCCTTTTAATTCACTCTGGGATTGCTTAGTAAAGCACATAATCTTGATAATTTGTGTATCATAAATATACTTTTTTCTATCTCTGCAATCTGTTGTTTCTAACTTACAATTACAGTTACAGAGACTCAATTCACTGTAGAAATATTAGTTTTGATTTTCTTATGATATTTTAATTAGTTTTTTATAAAACCAATATCAAATGTTACATGAACTAAGAAAACACCATAGGAGTATCTGAAATTTTGACTAAGAATGCTCTATTTTGTTGTTTGTTAACAGCATTTACTTTTAATTATATTTTAATATTTGCTTAAAACCTGCCCTTGCAGAGTATATAAATATCAATTTATCTCAAATAGTGTGCCCTTTTTAAGATTCTCATCATAATCAGATTCTGAGCAGATTGAAATTGTTTCTTTCTAACGTATCATGGGCAGAATTTCTAATTTTCTAATGTAATGTTATCACCTTTAATCATTGTTTGTTTCTTTTTCTATGGATGCCTCCTGACTTGCTGAATATTTCCAGCATTTTCTGTTTTTATCTCAGAATTTAGCAAGGTTTTGCAAAAATTGGATGCAAACTGTTTTTGAATAAAAATGGATGGAAAGCACCTACATATTAAACTGCAAAAAATTGACCACATCAGTCAGTGTTGAATAGAGGATACAACCCATGGAGGCAGGTCCACTTTAGCTTGGAAAATCCTGCTACTAGAATAATGATTTGGACACATTTTGCGTTATCATTGTTCCACTTTATCCTGTTGGATTATCCTTCATTCACATTCATTCAAGAGTTCCCCATCAATTTTTTATTCAATTAATTATCTGTTGCACTCATTATTCCAAATCTTTCCTTCCTTTTGTTGCACTTTTTACATTTGCATTTACAAATCCTGCATGCATTCAAAGTGTTTGTTGAATCAATGTTTTAAGATTACCCCCTGCTTTCATATCTTCTAAACAATACGTTCCTACTTACTTTGCTTTCCTTTTTATGATCTTTTCCTTTTCGATGTTACACACAAAATGTGTTGCATGTTTTAAACCAGGGCCACGAGTTACCACATAAAAAATACCATACTGTAAAACATTACTCAAAACCAACTTATTCATTACCTCATAGATTGGCAATAATGTGTTTAGCAATCACACCCCACACAATCCCGATTTTATAAGGAATATCTTTGCTAACCATTTGTTTATATGATCTCCATGTGATGGAAAGATATTGACAAGAGGTATAAAATGTATGAGTAAATCCAATATAAAGTGCATATATAAAGTGCAATATAAAGTCTCCTCATTGGAGACCCTCAGGCTCTCTGACTATCTTTGTTCAGATTTTATTGGACTTTATCTTGCATTAAACGTTATTCACATTATTCCCTTTATTGTGTATCTGTACACTGAGGGTGGCTCGATTGTAATCATATATTGTCTTTCCCCTGCTGGTTAGCACGCAACAAATGCTTTTCACTGTACAATAAACTAAACTCAGACCAATAATAGGGTATATTAAAAAATGTATATATATGAGACTTTAACAAGTTCTCATCCTTTAAAGACTTCAAGGATCATTCTAAAAATGATTCAGAAATTAATTTCCACATCCAGTTATACGGAAGCAATATAAAAAAGAATACTTTGTTCATGAACAAAAATACTGTATCAAGAAGCAATAATAAAATGACTAAGGGCTCAAATTGAATCTCGCAATCGGCCTTAAGATTGCATGAAGGGTGTGGACAGGGAGCAGACTGAGTTCACAATCAGCTCTCCAAGGCCACAGCAGAAGCAAGCGCTGTATGGAGATGTATTAAAATATGAATCCACCATGAAAGAATGTATAATGCCAGATTACAAAATCTTCCTCATGCCATATTTAGAATACTTAGTGCAATTTTTACTCATCAAATGACTGTGCAATAAATCATTGTTCATTTGCATTCCTGAATTCTCTGCATAAGTAATCCTAAATTGCATCATTCTTTCCACTTTCTGAGGACTCATGGTTCGAAAACAGCATTATTATGTTTAGGTCAAAAGGTTGTGGGTTCAAACCCCACTATACTAGAGCATATCATTTTAGTTGAATTTCAGCAGAGTTCTGAGGAGGTTGTGCATTATCAAAGTTGTAGCCTTTTAACCTGAGATACTAAAATGAGATCCAATTTCATGCAAGATGGAGGCAACACAAAGAATTCAGTGGCATAATCTGAAAGAGAGCTAAAAAGTTCTTTTGTTCAAGAAAGAACTGCAGATGCTGGAAAAATCAAAGGTAGACAAAAATGCTGGAGAAACTCAGCGGGTGAGGCAGCATCTATAGAATGAAGGAATAGGCGACGTTTCGGGTTGAGACCCTTCTTCAGAAAGTTCTTTTGATATCTGGCTAACATTTACTGCTTAACTGACCCAACAAACATATATTAAACAATCTTTAAACTTGTTTAGTATAGTTGCTGATGTATTGAGGTATCAGTGGATGTGAAGAATTTTGGGAAGTCCTTGGAATATAAAAGTTGCTATATAATCACGTTATTTATTTCCTTCGGAAGGTGCCTCAATCCCATTTCTTTAATAGTAAGATTAAACGAGAACTTACCAAGTTTGAAGTTTGATCTTTATTTTATGAGGAGTTACGATGAGGCATTACGTGAAGAAGCCCGCCAGCCCGCATGCGCGTCAATCTTCTAAGCAGCGGTGTGAAATCACAGATAACAGTAGTTGAACTGAACATAGTAAGATTGGAGAGAACTAGAACTACCAGATGACCTTTATGATAAGAGGGTTGGGAGCGGAGGGCACGTAATCCCTCATCGTAACTCCTCATAAAATAAAGATCAAACTTCAAACTTGGTAAGTTCTCGTTTAATCTTACTATTTTACTTCGGAGTCACGTGAGTGAATACGTGAAGATTTCAAAGCTCTGTGATTTCATGCCGTGGATACGAGTCCATGCGTCACACACTGCATCAGTTGACCAAGGATGAGTGAAAATAAATAATGCATTCAGACATGACATAGATTTAAACATGCTGATGCTTTAATGAGCAAATGAAAATAATAGTGACCCGTCTCATCCAGGGGGAAACTATAAAACAGAATCTAAAATGGAATTGGCAAATACCCCCGGTCTGGCAATGGGTTTATTATAAAACCTTTGGAAAGTTTGTTCATTTGACCATCCTGCAGCCGCTAGGATGTGGTCCAGAGGAACGTCCATTGCCCTTGCTGCTGACGTTGATGCAGCCCTGGTGGAGTGAGATTTGAAAACGTCAGTGTCCACTCCTGCACAAGCCTGAACCTGTTTTAACCACCTGGAAATGGTCTGTACTGATACCTTCTTCTGAGGCTTTTTGTAACTAAGGAACATAGTTAATTCGGAGCCTCTGAGGCTCTTGGTGACCTTGATGTACTGTTGTAAATTTGTAACTACACACAACCGAAGGTCCATGGGGTATGCCATGAAAACTAGTTTGAGCCCTGACACCCCTGGTCTGCACTGCTTGATTAAATCATAAACATAGAATGTCATATTATTTGCAGATGTAACCATCCTGTCCAGTCGCAGCTTATGCAACGCCTGGACCCGTTGCGCTGAAACCAGCGCCATGAGCATGACCACTTTGTGAGTGAGTTTGGGCAAAGACAGGGATGTAGCTGGAGCCCACTGGCGAAGCAGCGTGAGCATCATGCTCACATCCCATATCTCCGAGTACCTGGGCCTGGGGGGATTTGAGTTAAAAATACCCTTCATGAACCTGGATATCAAAGGGTGAGACCCGACAGAGTGGTGTCCCGATGCCAGCAATAAGTATGACGATAAGGCACTCCTGGCACTATTTATGGCACTATAACTCAGTCTCTCATCAAAATATATTGTTGAGAGGATTTCCAACACATCCGTAATGCGTGCCGTGTCATACGATATGTTGGACTGTAAACAGAACACCTCCCATTTCTTGATATGAGAGATGTACTGTTTCTTGGTACTATCCCTCCAGGCCGCAGTGATCACGTCCACCGTAAGATCTGATAGTCCAAGCCCCAGGAACGGTCTCCTCAGAATCTGCAAACCAATAAATTAATTCGGTCATGTAGTGGATGGTTCTCCCCAGTCACAGGGTGAACCAGCAGATTTCTGCATTTGGGGACAGCCATAAAAGGCTGTGTTATAATTCCCAGAACAAGTGGGAACCATGGCTGTGTAGGCCAGTCAGGTACTACCAACATGTCTGAGGCGGAGTCTTGCTTGATCTTAAGCAAGCATCGACTAATGAGGCAAAATTGGGGGAATGTATACAAAAACATTCCACCCCAGTGTAGTGAGAATGCATCTACCGTCACTGCCCCTGGGTCTGGTTCCCATGCAACATATTTTGGTAACTGGTGATTAAGTCTGGATGCAAACAAATCGATATCCGGTATCCCATAACGAGCGACAATGTCATTAAACACTTCATGATTCAACATTCATTCTGTGTTGTCATTGAATTTCCGTGACCTGGTGTCCGCCACCATGTTGAATCTACCTGGTAAGTAGATAGCTGAAACCCAAATGTTTCTTGTAATACACCAGTGCCAAATAAGGTTAGCCAATTTATCACAGGATACTGACTTGATTCCACCCATGTGATTAACGTATGCCACCACAGTAGTGTTGTCAATCTGAAGTTGAACATGCAAATGATGCATATTGCCACAATAAGCCTTCAGCCCATAGAGTGCTCCCAACAACTCTTAGTTAATACCATGTGACTGAAGAATTGATGACATGCACATTCCATCTGCCACCGCAGCTAGAGATGGTATTAGTAGCTCCCCATCCTAGAGCACTAGCATCAGTTTGTAATATAACTGAAGGTTTATCGACCAAAATTATACTGGAGCAATGTCGAATATTCGTCATCCGCCATTGTAATCAGCAATGGCTTCAGCTGGCAACCGCATGGGTCTACTGAAGTGACCTGCATGGAATTTGAGTGCCTGCTCCTTTGCACGTTGTAAATTTTGATAATGCAAAGGCCCAAACTGTGCAGCTGGAAAAGCAGCCACTAATTTGCCAATTATACTAGCTACATGTCGAATAGAAGGTTGCTCCTTAACAATGAGATTGTTACAGGCTTCTATTAATTCTAATCTCTTGCCCCAAGGCAGAGTCACAGACATGTGAATTGAGTTAATGGTAAATCCCAAATAATCAATGACTCTAGATGGTATCAACTTGGATTTAACTGGATGGATGAGAAACCCCAATCTCTCAAACATGAGTTTAGTAGCTAAAACAGATAATTCAGCTAATTTCAGAGTTTCCCCTATGATTAGGATATCATCCAAGTATGCCATCACAATATGATTCTGAGCACGGAGTAGCCCCAGCACCGGTTTCAATAATTTTGTAAATAATCTGGGGGCTGAAGTTAACCCATTAGGCAATGCTTTAAACTGCCACAGTTGCCCCATCCAGCTAAACTTCAAATATCTCCGGTGATCCCAATGAATGGGTACCAAATAGTATGCATCTTTAAGATCGATGCATGCCATATAACATCCTTTGGAAACCAGTTGTTTGGCATTAACAAAGTTTTCCATTTTGAAATGTTTATACTGCACAAAGGAGTCAAATCAAGGATGATTCAGCATCCTCCATCCTTCTTTTGCCTTGTAAATATATTAGACACAAATTGGTGAGATTCATAACACGACTTCTCAATTACCCCTTTTTTGTATAATACTTCAATTTCAGCTTGTACATCCACATTCCTGTTGTGAAAGAACAAAAGTCCGGTTCGGGGTATGCTGTGTGGGTGCAAACGAATTGAGAAGGAATTCGATTTGGAACCCTTGTATACTGTGCAGTATAAACGGATCTGATGTTATCCAACGCCATTCATTCAAAAACAAGTGCAATCTCCCACCAACTTGTAACTGATCCATACACAATATGTTCTGGAAAGAACCAGATCCACCTACCTCCATGGTTATTGGTGGATGAATGGTATTTATTTCCGCCCCCGAGGTTTGGGGGGTAGGACTGATGGATTGCGCCAACCGCGCATCTTTGAGAAGGGCCGGCTTGGGCCTTGGCCTAAAAAAGACCTCTGCCCTGAGAGTTCGGCCTTCCCACCAGTTTCAGCGAACTGTTGTTGAAAGGAGCGTAGGGGTGCTGCCGCCGGAATAATGAAGCTTTGCTAGTTGATGGGACTTTCATTAGCCCAACTGTTTTTGCTTCGTGATCCAGCTCCCTGACCTGCTTCGGCAGGTCTTCTCCGAACAAAAAATTCGGTGGTTGTACGTTGCTGGCCTTGCACAGTGCCGCGAATTTGGGCTTCAGGGTAGGACGGACGGCATTTTGGCGTAAACAGTTTATTTCAAAATGTGCGTTGCACATTAATGCCAGGGCATCCTGTTGCACATCAGACAGGGGACCCCCATCCACCGACTTGGCAAAAGCCGTGATGCCTGAGGCGAGCAACTTTAGTATTTTCTGGAGCTTCACCTCCTGGGCTCTGATGCCCTCTCCTATGTAACCCCAGATGGAGTGGTTAACAGCCGGCACGTTTAACGAAACACAGTTAGCAGGTGTGTGATACTTCCTGGAAGTTTCTTCCATTGCCTGTTCTTGGAGCTGGTGTGAGGCCAGGTACTTGATGCTCGTAGCCAAGTCCTCATCCAGCGGTTCCCCTGTTTGCGATGGAATCGCAAATTTCGATG
Organism: Malacoraja senta; assembly: GCA_038087875.1. Taxonomy (NCBI): domain Eukaryota; kingdom Metazoa; phylum Chordata; class Chondrichthyes; order Rajiformes; family Rajidae; genus Malacoraja; species Malacoraja senta. The sequence continues at coordinate 267,126,260 of CM075977.1, read as the reverse complement.
CCATAGCAGGCACATCTGCTTCACGCCTTTCGTGCCTCGTGGTATGCTCCCCGGCTATACCTCTGAACTCCGAGTCAGACCAAAACTGACTCTGAATGCTCCCCTCCTCAGAGAGGGAGACATTGTGCAGCCCTGAAACAGGTGCCGCTGCCGCGGGCCCCCGAAGAGACTCCGTTCGTTGGAGCATATCATGATGGAGCATCCTCTCCATCAGGTGCTCCATCCGGGATAAACGTCCGAAGACGCTATCCATTGTAGGAGGGGAACCCTCCTGGCCCGACTCGTCCGAGTCAACGGGCCTTACAGACTTTTTTGTGGCTTTTCCTTCCTAGCGGGGTTGCCAAGGTGCTCTCTCCCGGCACCAAGTCTGAAGCCGCTGGCCGCACCGCCAGCGGCTTCAGACCTGGAAGGCGAAATCGACGGCCGCCCGCTACCCGCACTCCCGTGGTCTTCCATAGCTGCTTTCCCCGCGGCCCGTCTGGACTTCACCTTAGACATTTTCTCCATAAGTGATGGGAGCAGGATTAGGCCATTCGGCCCATCAAGTCTACTCTGCATTCAATCATGGCTGATCTATCTCTCCCTCCTAACCACATTCTCCTGCCTTCTCCCCATAATCCCCTAACACCCGTACTAATCAAGAATCTACCCATCTCTGCCGTAAAAATATCCACTGACAACCTCCACAACCTTCAGTGTCAAATAATTCCACAGATTCACCATCCACTGACTAATGAAATTCCTCCTCATCTCCTTCCTAAAGGAACATCCTTTAATTGTGAGCCTATGACCATTTGTCTTTGACTCTCCCACTAGTGGAAACATCCTCTCCACATCCACTCTATCCAAGCTTTTCACTATCCAGTACATTTCAATGGGGTCCGCCCTCATTCTTCTAAACTCCAGTGAGTACAGGCCCAGTGCCGTCAAACGCATCCATCTTGTGATTGATCTTAGGATATTTTATATAATATATAATATCACAATGCATGTGAATGTTGCGTGTATAAATCCTTAGGTTCGAATCTAATTCTATTATTATTATTATTAGTTTTTAATCTAATCTGTTTATCAAAAACAACCATGGCCTGTGTTCATCTCTTACTGGCCATGCTCTGTCCTGCCCCATCTCTTTTCCAGCATTCTGTCACAGCCCCCTGCAATCAGTCTGATAAGGATCCCGACCAAGAGCGTCACCTATCCATGTTCTCCAGAGAAGCTGCCTGACTCACTGATTTACTCCAACATTTTGTGTCTTTCCTTAGATTCTAGCGTTTCTGCTTGAGTCAAGGCCCAGTTTCTTTTTCTTTATTGTTAAATTATTTAACGAGAAAAACAAGTCCAGGGAGAATTCTGTTTGAAATTCCACCCCAGTGTCAGAGAATTTTTTAATGAAAAACAAGGCATGAATTCATATGTGTGTTACATAAATTAAACTTTCTGTCTGCCAATGGCAACAGTAATGTCAGTGACCAGAGGCAGCCACATGAGTTATGGAGCAACCCCATTCATTTCATTTCATTTAGTTCTGTAACCTTAGACTGCACTGGGAAATAATAATAACCTGTCAGAAATAATCACAACAGCCATTTAGAAATTTAGTTTACATTTTCTTCCCCTTGCATTAATCGTGCATAGCTGGACTGAACGAATAATTCATTTGGAGTAATGTGAAAGGATCAGCAGTTTTATATATATTTAATCTACCAGGTTGTGTTATGGTTGCATCGTTTGTTTTCAAGCAAAGGTGAGCTCAAAGATAGCCACTAAAAGCTGGAGTAACTCAGTGGGTCAGGCAGCATTTCTGGAGAAAAGGAATAGGTGATGTTTCGGGTCGAGACCCTTCTTCAGACAAAGTCACCAATTCCTCTTCTCCAGAGATGCTGGCTGACCCGTTGAGTTACTCCAGATTTTTGTGTCTATCTTCAGTTTAAACCAGCATCTGCAGTTCCTTCCTACACAAAGGTTAGCTCAGTTGTTCTTTCATGAGCAAATACATGGATACAAAAAAGCAGAAGCAAGTGCAGGCCAACTGCTCCCTCAAGCCTGCCCCCCTCCCCATCATTTAATATGATCATGGCTAATTCATGTTGGCCTCAACTCCTGCTTGTTGCCTATAACCATCAATTTCTCCATCTTTCAAATGTTTATCTACCTGTATATCAAATGATCTGGCCTTCATCAGCCCTGGGGACAGATAATTCCACAGATTCACTACCCTCTGGGGGAAGAAAGTTCTACGCACCATTTAAAAAAAATGATTGACCTCTTACATTGCAGCAAATTTACTTGTTCATGTTTCTTCCACAAGTAAAAACATTTCACTATTTATCCTGACATGACCCCTTGTGATGTTGAATAAGAACATCCCACATTTTTCCAAGCTCCGAGGAAATCAGATCTAAACTCTCTTGATAGAACAATTCCTCATGCCAGGAATTAGCCCATTGAATCTCCATTGAACTACCTCCTACATACTAAATCCTTTAATAGTTAAGGGAACCAAAACTGTGCAGAGTAATCCTAGTGTGGCCAGTGCAGCTATTCTTAAAACAAGCCCCTTTGCAATAAAAAAACAAATATCACTTTCTCAGCTCCATCTCCACTGCATCTGCACCCAAGATGTCCCCTTTCTTCAGTAACCGTGTCTTTCCCCTGCTGATGTGGATGGAACCCTCATCCATGTCTCCTTTGTGTCCTGCAGTTCGGCTGCCACTTCAGATGGAACAAGGATAATGTTCCCTAAGTCCTCATCTTTCACCCTACCTGCCTCCAAATCGAACACATCATTTTCCAATATTCCCACCACCTTCAAGGTGATCCTACCACCAGTCACACCTTTCTGTAATCCCCCACCCCCTTTCTGCTTTCCATAGAGACCACTCCTTACGCATATCCTCAGTTCCTTCCAACCCAACCCGCCACCTCTGCAAGTACTTCCCGCATGCAACCATAGTAGATGTAACACCTGACCCCGCATCCCATCTCTCACTTCCGTTCAGATATCCCAGCAGCCATTCCAGTTGAGACAGAAGTTCACATGCACCTCTTCAAACCATGTCTACTTCATTCAGTGCTCACTATATGGCCTCCTTCACATTGGCGAGGACAAGCATAGACTAGGCGACCATTTCGTTGAACACTTACGCTCTGTCCACCAAGCGCTAGATCCCTTCGTTGCGAACTATTTCAACTCCCCTTCCTATTCCCTTATCGTTGTTTCTGTCCTTGGCCTCCTCCATTGCCAGAGTGAGGCCACACGCAAACTGGAGGAACAGAACCTCATATTCCACTTGGATAGTTTACAACAAAAAAGTACGCACATTGAATTGTCCAACTTCATGCAATACCTCGCCTAACCCTCTTTCTTTGCCATCTCACACCCCCACCCTGGTGCACTCCCACTTCTCCCAGCATCTCCCACAATCAAGTCAAGTCAAGTCAAGTCACATTTATTTATATAGCACATTTAAAATACAATTCTCATTGGCCAAAGTGCTTTACATTTGTTATAAGAATAGCACAACAAAACAAACTACATACATATATACATGTAGCCCTCACTCAGAGGATGTCAGGAAAGGCTTGGGAGTATAGATAAGTCTTTAGTCTTGACTTAAAAGAGTCGATGGAGGGGGCAGTTCTGATGGGAAAGGGGATGCTGTTCCACAGTCTAGGGGCTGCAACCGCAAAGGCGCGGTCGCCCCTGAGCTTATGCCTAGACCGTGGGATATTCAGCAACCCCAAGTTGGCCGATCTGAGGGGCCTGGAGGTGGAGTGGTGGGTGAGAAGACTTTTTATGTAGGTAGGGGCAAGTCCATTGAGGGCTTTGTAGACATGGAGGAGGATCTTGAAGTTTATACGGAACCGCACAGGGAGCCAGTGGAGAGAGGCCAGGATCGGGGTGATGTGGTCCCTTTTTCGGGTGCCCGTCAGGAGTCTCGCTGCGGCGTTTTGGACCAGTAGCAGGCGGGACAGAGAAGATTGGCTGATGCCAGTGTAAAGGGAGTTGCAGTAATCTAGGCGGGGGGGAGATGAATGTGTGGATGATCTTTTCCAGGTCATCAAACTGGAGGAATTGTTTTATTTTAGCTATCGTCCGAAGCTGAAAGAAGCTAGCTTTTACCACGGCATTGACTTGTTTGTCAAATTTCGGTGCGGAGTCAAATATCACGCCAAGGTTTTTGACGTGAGGTTTGAGTAGTGGGGTAAGGATTCCAAGGCTGCCTGCTATCATTTTGATTGAGTCCGAGGGGCCAAGAAGGATGACCTCAGACTTACTCTCGTTTAGCTGGAGGAAGTTCTGGGCCATCCAACACTTTATATCCTCGAGGCAGTGGGTAAGGTTAAACAGATTTGATTGGTTTTTTGACGTGAGGTTATTGTAACCACCCTACTAATCCCCCCTCCTTTGTATACTCACCTCCTATCCGCGAGTACTCTATTTCATTTTCTCCCCCTTCTTTTCTCAATCCCTGTCCCCCTCCACCCATATACCCTCACCCTCCTTCAGGCCTTAAGCTTCACTGCTCCCCTTTTCCTTTTCTGACACCCTTTTGTCTCTTTTTCATTTTTAGTTTAGTTTAGTTTAGAAATATACTACGGAAACAGGCTCTTCGGCCCACTGGGTCCGCACTGACCAGCGATCCCCGCACATTAACACTATCCTACAAACACTAGGGACAATTTACACATACACCAAGCCAATTAACCTACATATTTGTACGTCTTTGGAGTGTGGGAGAAAACCGAAGATCTCGGCGAAAACCAACGCGTGCAAGCGCTGTAAGACAGCAACTCTACTGCTGCACCACCGTGGCCGCCCACAAATGTCTAGCTTTGGTTGCTTACTCCTCCCTTCACCCAAGTAAACATTCTTCACCAATATCATCCTATCACTTGCCAGGCTATGTTCCACCCCCACCTCTGACCCGAAACACAGCCTGTGATTTCCCTCCTCAGGTGCTGCCCGACCTGCTGGGTATTTTGTTCTTTGCTCCAGCACTTTTTGTTTTGTCCCATTAACATTTATCTTCTTAACTCTCTGTTGTACCTGCCTGCTAATGTTTTGTGATCCATGCACTGCAACACACTTTGAACCACACTCATTTGCTGTTTCTATTCATTTACATAATAATATGTCTTTTAATTGCAGTGTTTCCTCTAATTGACTTTAATTTATTCAGATGATGCCGTTCATTGGAGTTCAAAATACAAAAAGGTTTCACAGATAAATTCTGAAACTGCAAGAATTTATGCAGAATATATCTTTGTGTTTATTATACTGAACATAATACACATTGAGGGTTTCAGGCAAACATCTATTGAGTACCTTTAATTACAGTGAAAATATAACTGCCACAGATGTTCAGGCAATTATACTAACAAAATTATCCTTTAATTTTTGCTATTGCTGAACTTGTCTTTTCACGTATCATTCGGAGATTTAACCAATAAAGGAAAGAAATTCTGAACACCCAGAACTAGTTTCCAATTCAACTCTATTACATTGTATGTGTTGGAAGGAACTGCAGAAGCTGGTTTGTACCAAAGATAGATGTGAAGAAGGGTCTTGGCTCGAAATGTCACCTTTTCTCTAGAGATGTTGCCTGACCCGTTGAGTTACTGCAGTATTTGTGTCTATCTTCTATTACATTGTACTTGGGAGACCATGTTATTAAGCTACCCTTGGTGATGTTTTTGAGTGATATTGACTGTTTAAAAGACCCTGCTCGCTTTTGAAATTAATGCATTGCTTCAGTGTTGTGGCTAACTAACATTTCAAAAACAAGGTTATTTGTCTCAAATTATTCACAGTCAGCTGTTGGTATGTAGGACATTTGCCTTTCTATAAAAAATATATGATTTAGATAAAACAAATATTAAAATGAGATAAAAATTACAAGCAGGAGGAGTGGCAGTTAATTAACAAAATCGGTTTAATCTCTGCTATTTCGCTGCACACTTTTAAAATCTCTACTGCTAATGCAACATTTCTTATCTGTGCACTGTAATTGGCTCGATTGTAATCATGCATTGTCTTTCCGCTGACTGGTTAGCGCGCAACAAAAGGTTTTCACTGTACTTCGGTACACATGACAATAAACTGAATTAAACTGAACTGAGCTACTGTTAAAAATATTTTAGCATATCAAGTGCAACAGGGAAGGTGCAATGCATAGACTGCAAAGTGAAATGGAATGGTAATGAAGGAAGAAACTAAAGATAGGCTGGAGGCAATTTATCTTGACTCATCCTTGTTTAGCAGATATCTTTTGTTTATAATGAATTGTTATGGTAGAACTTGGATCAGTCCAAGTCCAAGTTCAATTCCAAGTCCCGTCTAAGTTGGAACCTGATTTTCTGTAGAATTGTTTGATTTTTCCGATCAGGAGCTGACTATCATGTTGCTACTTTCCTAACATCTTTATTTACTAGCAGTATCTTTTATTTTAAGCAATGTTTAAGAAAGAACTGCAGATGCTGGAAAAATTGTAGGTAGACAATAGGCGACATTTCGGGTCGAGACCCTTAAAGGGTCTCGATCCGAAACGTTGCCTATTCCCTCACTCCATAGATGTTGCCTCACCTGCTGAGTTTCTCCAGCTTTTTTGACTACCTTTTATTTTAAGCAGGTTATTTAAGAGCCAATTAAAATACAAACGCTCTAATAATTGTTAGATATGATGTTATTTGAAGTCACTAATTTCATTTGATAATTTGTTTTAGGAATACTGTGAAAAGAAGACACACCTGGGTCTGAACAGTTGTGGATCAGCACCTGAAAGCAGCATTTCTTGCCAGTTCGGTAGACCAGCCACTATTCAGCAGGAAATCCTTTCCTAACTTCAACTCTCACGTATCTGCTCGAAAGATCCTAAATCATTGCAACAATAGAGAGATTCCGCATCAGAGCATCATTGCAGAATTACAAATATGAACAAAGTCATTTAACTTTCTGAATTAACCTTTTGATAGTTTGAAATTAAATTAGATATCTATCGCAAATGTCCTCACTGACTCTTGTGTGCTGTGACAGTTAACCTTCTAATGCACATTGATGGTGATTTTCTGCTGATACAACATGAAGGATTGCTGATCCACATTTCATTATATTCACAAAATGTTATGTGGTGATCACGTGCATTGTGTGTAATCTAACATAACAAATGTTATTGGCCAATTATTGCTTGGTACAGGAGCGATGGCAATCTATAGCTTGCATCATTTACATTTCCTTAGTTGGCACATGATTAGTCATTGAACTGATTCTTGTTTTATTACACATCATGTGCAATTTGGTTCTCTGAATATATATAACCCATCCACCCAAAATGGATATTGAGGAAAAAAATAAAAGTAATATCACTGTTATGTCCGATAATGCTAACAGCACATCCTTATATGGACAAGGTCTCCCATCATGGGATGATTATAATGGAAGCATACATGATATCAGATATTTACTGGTTGGAATTTACACATTGATAACAGTTCTGGGGCTTCTTGGTAACTTTTGTGTTGTGGTTGCTTTGTGCAAAAACTTAAAGCAGAAATCAATGATTAATTTTCTGATTGGAAATTTAGCGTTATCTGACATTTTAATTCTGTTATTTTGTTCTCCATTTACATTGACTTATGTACTTCTGGATCAATGGATCTTTGGGGAGATCATGTGCTATATAGTACCATTTGTTCAGTGCGTAAGTGTTATGGTTTCTATACTAATGCTGATGTCAATTGCTATGGTTAGATACCAGATGATCAACAATCCATTATCCAATAATTTCACCATAAATACAGGTTACCTGTTAATGGGAACTGTGTGGATTATTGGATTTACGATTTGCTCACCATTGCCCATCTTTCATAAAATAATAGACCTAAGTGAAACTGTTCACTTGGTGTCCTTAAAAAATAAATTCTTATGTATTGAGGCATGGCCTTCTGATTCTTACAGATTTGCCTATACCTTGTCCTTGTTATTCATTCAGTATATTTTGCCTATAGTTTGCCTAACAATCAGCCATGCCAGCGTGTGCAGGAAGATAAGTGCCACGGTGCCAAGCATACAAAGTAGATCTGATGAGAATGAATTGATAAACTTAACGATACACCAGCCAGCTAACAAGCTTTCGGCCACGCAGCACTCAAAGATGCAAGGATGGAACTATTCCCTTCTGAGGAAACACAAGAAGAGGTACAGTAGGAAGTGCGCCACTGTCGTGCCTGCCATGGTCAAAGTCCACAAGAATGATCTGGCTCACAATGGTTCGAAGAGTGCACAACCTCTGCCCTCTTCCTTTCTACCAGGTGTGCCCATTTGCTTTGAAGTGAAACCAATTGAATCAGAGGGGACCACTGACCCACATGTTATTCCTGTGACGTCCAAATCCATCACCAGATTGAGAAAACGATCACGCAGCGTTTTCTACAAGCTGACCATAGTGATTGTTGCTTTTACTGTCAGCTGGATGCCTCTACATATCTTTCATCTATTAACTGACTTCAATGCCAATCTGATTTCCAACAGACACTTCAAGCTGGTTTATTGCATTTGTCACTTGTTGGGATTGCTGTCTTGTTGTCTGAATCCTATACTATATGGATTCTTGAATAATGGTATTAAATCCAGTCTACAATCCTTGGTCAAATGCTTTTGGGTAAAATAATACCCAGAGAGGACAGAAGTTGGGGTTTGTCATATCAAGCTTACATTTAACAAATGCCTCATATGAACAGTGAATTAATACCAGGTCACTGAATTCAATTTGACAGTATGGCTCTGATCAATATATGGTACTAAATCAATCGAACTCATTCCCTGATGTACTATACTAAAGGTTTTGTTAAAAGAACTCGCTATCTTACTGAAATCATGATGGGAAATTTAATATAGATTTTTACTGAGTTTTACAGTGGTATATAAACAAGAACTAACCGTTATATTGTGATGTTATTCATTTTGTCAATTTGATAACAATTAGAGGTTCCAGAAATATTCATAAAATGTGCTAATGTAAAAAAGGGAATTTTTTGCTTGTTGATTTAATATTTATTGACTCAATGAACCAATTACACAATGTGGTCTTGTACTTTTTTAAAGTTCAGTGATGATATTTTTAGGTTTCAGATATTATCAAAGGAAACATTGAAAACCAAGTTTTTGATGTCAAGCTGTTTTGAACCAATAAGAAATCACTATTCCAGTCATCTTCACACCTTTCAATCTGACTTAATGTGAATGGAGGTCACAAATGCAGACAATGCGAAATATATATTCCACGCCACTATCAAAAGCAACCCCTTAATCATGCGCTAAAACCAATGACTCTAAAATATCTTATTTTACCAGTCTGTCATAGTGTTTTATTTCTGTGCACTGTTGCAATTTACAAGTTAAAAACAGTTTTGAAAGCAGAACTGTATTAAAAGTCATTCAGTAAAGCATATTTGTGTGTGCAGAAACAGAATATTGTTACTTTAAACCGTGTCATTACATCACTTTGATGCCGTGTCCTTTGAATTTGATGATTCTTTTGAGAATGATTCATTGTTGATATAATACACCTTCAACGATTTTTTTCTCACAATAACACTGATGCCATCACTGTGCTGAATTCAGTTGCCATTAAATGTCAGACAAAAATAAATGTTTGATATGGTTTCATTTTTAAAATATATAATTTACTTTAAGCAACTTATATTTTAAAATGATCTCTGCAGCCGTCTGAACTGGTAGTTTAATTAGTTATCTTTATTATAACCTGTTAGATTGTCATGATAATCTGAACAATTAAAAATTGTACACTTACTCTGCAGAACATTGTTTCTGATTGAAACATTATAGAAGAAAATTACAAATTGATCCTAACTACAATAAATGTTAAGTATTAAAGACTAAAAAATAGTAAATAAAATTAGAAGAGAGTGATGCATTTAGATTATTATATCTTTCTATGTTTATGTATGGCTGTATGGTAATTCGCACATCACTGTATGTTAATTGGTACATGTGACAACAAAAGACCTTTGAAACCTATGAAATTTACACCTGCATGCATTAGTTAAATGGTTGTGGAAGTAATGACTTAACTCAGTTTCATTTAGTTAGTATGAATTTAATTGATTTTGGTGAGGGCTAATTTCACTTTGCGTCGAATATCGTTGCTTGCCGATATGCTGATAATAGCAATTTACAACGGCGCATTTTGGGCTGTGGGCACTGATACGAATAAATGATGCCTGGAATGCTGAAATATAAACTCTTGTGTTGTCTGAGTATGTAAACACTTAAACCCTTATTTGTCCTTATTATGCTCTGGCCTGTTTTATAAATACATTCCTATGCTTCAATGATCCTGTATGTTCTGCTAAAGAGAATGCAGAATTAAAACAAAGAACTTCCAAGTAAGAATTTGTTTTGCAAATGAAATGAATCAAAGTTGAAATGGATGCTTATTTGGGGAAAAACGTGTTTTCTTATTTGAATATTGTATTTACAAAGAATCGTGCACATTATTTCCATTTGGTACTGAAATAATATTATGTAAAGCTTGAAACTGAACATTTCTTCATCATAGTATAAGAATAAACAATAAAATGACTTCTGTTTCTGAATTTTGTTGTAAAATTAATTGACAGCATTGCATCCTCATTCTAAATGGAGCTGTGAGGAGAGGCTGACCAATCTTGGTGTGCAAGAAGACTACCGAATCAACTTCAAACTGAGATACTCAGATAAAGAGCGGCAGGGTGGCGCAGCTGTAGAGTTGCTGCCTTACAGCGCCAGAATCCCAGGTTCGATCCTGACTACGGGTGATGTCTACAGGGAGTTTGTACGTTCTCCCCATGACCTGTGCGGATTTGCTCAGAGATCTTCGGTTTCCTCCCACATTCCAAAGATGTACAGGTTTGTATGGTTAAATGGCTTGGTATAAGTGTAAATTGTCCCTGGTGTGTGTTAAGGGCCTGTCCCACTTAGGTGTCCTTGGCACGCAAATTACGTGACCTCGTGGTCACGTTGAGGTGCACGGGCATTGTATGGCCGGTCCCACTGAGAAGCGCGGAGGGGTATGTAGTTGTGCGCGACATCGCGCGGGGCTCTGAAATTTTTGTAGCGAACGAAATCTTCGCGCGCTAGCGGCCTGTAGCGGAACTGACGACCAAAGTGGGACAGGCCCTAGACCCTGGCGCAACGCAACGTCTCACCTTCAACAGCAGCAGAAGCAGGCAAACGATCGCCGAACTCGGCCTGGGGCTCACGGCCGTTGTGCTCCGGATCCGCCCCCACTTCTACTCCCAGAGCGGGGCCAAGAAAATTGAAGATAGACACAAAATGCTGGAGTAACTCAGCGGGACCGGCAGCATCTCTGGAGAGAAGCAATGGGTGACGTTTCGGGTCAAGACCCTTCTTTCAGACTGAAGAAGAGTCTCGACACGAAACATCACCAATTCCTTCTCTCCAGAGATGTTGCCGGTCCCGCTGAGTTGCTCCAGCATTTTGTGTCCATCTTCAAATGATGTCACGCGCTCCAGACGGCTGTGTGGTCGAATGGTCGCGCGCGACCTTCGCGGGACCGTCGCGCCTCAACGAGACCACGAGGTCGCATAATTAACGTGCCAAGGACACGTAAGTGGGACAGGTCCTTTAATGTGCAGGGATCGTTGGTCAGTGCGGACTCGGTGGGCCGAAGGGCCTGTTTCCGCGCTGTATCTCTAAACAAAACTAAACTATCTCCCATTCCTGTAATCCAATTTTAATTAGTAAAATTTGGTAAGTTAAAGTTATCTTGTCAATAATTGTGAGAAGATGATGAAAAGTCATTGCTTGACAACACTGTCATTCACTTTGATGCCCAAATGAACTGACAGATTAGATGGTGAAAAAAAGTGTACACTGTGTGTAGCTCTTAAACTGGTGTAATAGTGCAATAATCTTGAATGTGACAAACCTCTCATTGGGAAGATGGAAATGAGTTTAACATTGTCTAATTTATTGAATACTTTCAATCAATTCTCCAAACCAATCGTTTGCATCACTTCACTCTTTTTATTGCTCTGAATTTTTGGATACATTGTTTCTTTTAGTGCAATCTGCTTGTGCTTGTTCATAGTTTTCCAACTTCAATGTCGCTCTGATGAAATCTTTAAATGTACTCTGTTCTGGCTTATTTATCAATCTCACAGGTCTAGATCTACAGACTAGCAGTCAGTGTGATCTGACCAAAGCTATTTTTTACACATTTTCTTAATAATTTTTTTTTCAAAATGCACTATTATGAATTCTCTGCCTATGTTTGACATATATTTCTTTCTTATCATATGAAGAATTGCAAAGGTGACCTATTATGATATGGGACAAACACGGCACTAGCATAGATGGAGAATCATGGTCAACATGGGCAAGTTGGGCCGAAGGGCATGTTTCCATGCTGTATGACTATGAAGCTATGTTGTGTGGAATTTCTGTTAACAGTGATGTATTCATCGTTAACTTTGAAGGAAGTTTTCCTCAAATTTCTTGCATACTCTGTGACATGAGCTTCCCATTTTCTGATATAAAATGCTGTCAAGCATCAGCTCCCTAGGATCTGTGGTGTCCAGCTGTTCTCACCTAATGGTGCTAGCTGAGCAACCAATCCCCCTGACCTCAATTCAGAACCCAGTCAGCTAGCTATCCCTGGATTCCCTGCGATCTAACTTTCCAGAGCAACCTACATTGTGGAACTTTATCAAAGACCTTGCTGAAGTCCATATAGACAATGCCTATGGTCCAATCCCCTTCAAACTTCTTGGATTCTTCTTCAAAATACGAAATCAAATTCATGATACGTGATCTCCCATGCTGACTATCCCCAATCAACCCCTGACTTTCAAAAGTCATGTACTTATTATCCCACAGAGCCCTCTCCACTAACTCTCCAACACTGAAGGAAACTGAAGGTCTACAGGTCCCAAGCTTTTCTTTGCAGCCAGTCTTCCACAATTTCCTCTTTGGCCAATAGTTGCATTGACAATTACATCGGAGCCAGTGTTCCCGAGGTCCAATTCAAGGGAAGAGTTGTGTTACTCTGTAGGTAAGAGTAATACAGTGATCCATAATCATTATAGTCAGTGGTCCATTCCAAGGAAATTCAGTTTTCATTAGATACTTATTTTCTTAAGATTAGAGTGGAGAAGGTTATTCAAGCTATTCTTTGTCATGACTAGACTGGCTGAGGTTGCACGGACATCTAACTCCAAGAAGATGGGTGGGGATACCAGGGGCAGGACCAAAAACAGAAAATGCTGCCAACACTCAATAAGTTGGCAGCATCTGTGGAAGTAGGAACAGTCAACATTTTCAGTCTGTGACCCAATGTCAGAATTGGAAAAGAGAGACTTTCAGCTGGAGGGAATGAGCAGTGGAACAAATGGATTGTCTGTGATCGACTGAAATGAAACGGTAGAATGGGGAACAGTTATCAACAGATCATGCTACTGAAAGGGCAGAAACCTTTGATTTGGTGTCTCTCAGCCGCCTCAGCTCCCAGTCTGGGGGTTAAGTAATGGTAGTACAATGGAGTGCCAGCAGATAGGTGCATCCTTGCCAACCTAAAGATGCAATGTCTCCCCTCTCTCACCCTCAGTGGGCATTGTCAAATCTCACATTGACCTCTCAATCAGTAGGTTCAACCATGCCCTGTAGGAAGTCATCTTGGACCGGTTGAGAGGGGACCTGAGAGAAGTATGTAAAAATGATGATAGGCATAGGTAGGGTAGACAGTCAGCATCTTTTCCCCAAGGGTGGAAGTGTCAAATATTAATGGGCACAGCTTTATGGTAAGAAGGGCAAGGTATAAAGGAGATGATAGAGGCAGATTTTTTACACAGAGGGCTGCAGGTGCCTGGTATTTGCTGCCAGGGTTGGCTGTGGAAGTAAATATGACAGTGGTGTTCAAAAGGCTTTTAGAAAGACACTTGGATATGCAGGGAATGGAGGGAAATGAATCGTGTGCAAGCAGATGTGATTAGTTTATCTTGGCATCGTGTTTGGCACAGACATTGTGGGACGAAGGGCCTGTTCCTGTGCTGTACTGTTCTAAATGACCCTATGCTGCAATCTGAAGTCAGCTCATCGAGCTTCACTCAATTAGCTGCTCACATCTGAATATGCCTGGTGCTGTCCCTGGCCTACCTTCTGTATTCCTGATTCAGAGTTTGTTCTCCTAGCTTGTTTGTCACGGAAGAGTGGACAGAATGCTGGGGCAGTCAGGTTACATATTGTGGTGGAATGTAATTCTGTCTTTGCTGATGGTTCACAGTGCCTCACAAATACCCAGCTTTGGACTGAGTCTGTCCCATGGTGCCATGCAACAGGGCAGAGGGTGTCCTCAGTGTGAAGACACAGCTTTGTTTCCACAGGACTATGCTCTGTTCACTACTACCAATGCTGCATTGGATAGATGCATTTGCCACAAGTCGACTGTTAAAGAAGAGGTCACATCTGTTTAGCTTTATGTATTGTGTATACTTATTAATCGTCTGTTGGACACTAAATGTTGGAGTAACTCAGCGGGTCAGACGGCATCTCTGGAGAAAAGGAATCGGTGACGTTTCGGGTTGAGACCCTGCTTCAGACTGCAAGCCAGGGGGTCTGCCAGGGACCCAATTAGCTATATCATTCAGGGCTTGTCTAACTCTGTCAGTGGTGGTGCCACCTGGCCCCCAACCTGTGGAAGACCTTTACATCTGTGCTGTTCAGCACTTCCCTTGGAGGCTTGTTAAACACAGAGGAGCTCAGGTTCATCGGCTGAGGGAGGACAGTAAGTGGCAATCTGAAGGAGATTTTATTGTCCACCTTTGACCTGATGCCTTAAGTCTTCATGGGATCTTGAGGACTCTCAGGGCTACTCCTAGTGTCTGTACGCCACTGTGTCTCCCCCTCTGGTAGCTATGCCCCGCCAGAGGGCCAGTATGTACCCAGGGCATTGTCATGGAGAGGTTTGGCACATTATATCTAAAGCACAAGGAACAGTAGAATTTTTAAACTGGGCACATATCAAACTCACAATCTCAGAATTTCAGACCATGGACACTGCTTCCATTTTATCAGAGCTAGGAATGCAGGTACTTGTTCTGTTGGTGTTGCACCCTCTATGGGAGCTGGAAAGGGTACAGAGAAGATTTACGAGGATGTTGCCAGGACTAGAGGGTCTGAGCTATCGAGAGAGGTTGAGTAGGCTGGGGATCTATTCCTTGCAGCACAGGAGGATCAAGGGTGAACTTATAGAGGTGTATAAAATCATGAGAGGAATAGACCGAAGAGATGCACAATCTCTTGCCCAGAGTAGGTGAATCGAGGACCACAGGACATTTGTTTAAGGTGAAGGGGAAAAGATTTAATAGGAATCTGAGGAGTAACTTTTTCCACACAAAGGGTGGTGGGTGTGTGGAACGAGCTGCAAGAAGAGGTAGTTGAGACTGGGACTATCCCATCGTTTAAGAAACAGTTAGGTACATGGATAGGACAGGTTTGGAGGGATATGGGCCAAATGTGGGCAGGTGGGACTAGTGTAGCTGGGACATGTTGGCCGGTGTGGGCAAGTTGGGCCAAGGGGCCTGTTTCCATGCTGTATCTCTCTATGACTCTATCATCCATCTTTTATTTATTCCCTTGTCCCATTACCATCTACTTTCACCCTGCACTAACAAATGATTCATGATTTAATCTCTATCCTTTTCCATTCATAGAGTCTTACTGAATGTAAACTGGCCCTTTGGCCCAACTTGTTCATGTTAACCCAAGATGCACCATCTAAACTAATCCAATGTACTTACATTTAGTGCAGATCCCTCTAAACCTTCCCTACCCATGTACCTGTCCAAATGCATAGTCATAGAGACATACAGCACGAAAACACGTCCTTCGGCCCAAAATGCCTTTTTCTTTCTTCAGCCCCTTTCTTCCCCTACTTATTAACTGCTCCTTTGTTAATATTTTCCCCTTCTGACAGGCAATGTTAATTGTTTCCAGGGTGTGCCGTGCGGTAGGAGTTCCCAGCAGGCCACACAAGAGAAACTCCCAGCGGGCAGCGGTCTGTTGGCGTGAAGCCGGCCGCTGCTCGTTCCCCAAGACCAAAGACTGGGAGGATGGAGCCTGTGACGATGATGGACGCAATGTGTGAGGAGTGAGGCCGGCAGGAGAGGGAACCGGGGTCAGGCCTACCGCACCCTCAAGGTCATCAGCAGGGGGCGCCCCTGGGCACAAAGGTGGATGGATGAGGAGAGGGACATCGGTTCGCTGGTCAATCCACACATCCAAGGAAGGTGATGGCTGGAGGCTCTGCAGCAGCTTGGGGCTCATCTGGATCGGGCACTGCTCATTAGAACTGGAGCGCGACTGGACTTTGAAAATTGTGCCAAAACCTGTAGCCTCTTGAATGTTGGTTCAGTGAACTATTTCTGTACACGTTGCTAAATGGGAATTTCTGCAGTCAGGGAATAGGACAAAGAATTAAATGAATAAAACCTAAATAAACTCAAAGTATGCTTGCAGAGTAATTAGTTGCAAGTGCAGTGACAGACAGAAGGTGAAATGAATGTTGATTCACCTCAGAATGACTCAAGATATTGCCCAAAGAGTATCAAACATTGTAAAGGCCAACAACTAATTATCTTGGGCAAAGTAGATAACACAAACATCTGGATCTTTATTTGTAAATTGCATATGGATGATTAAAATATCATGATTTAGCGATGTTACAAAACTTACCTTCAGCAGCGCTGCAGTTCTGCCACTGGCCGTGTGTGCGACTTTGGCGCCATTGAGGGGGGGGGGGGGCGGCAGGATTAAAATGCTTATCGGAGGCAGACTTCCTAGGGCTGCTAGCTGCTGAAGAACAATCGATCGGACTTCCGTTCCCGATTTTTTAAATTTATTTAATTGCGAGCCAATTTTATAATTACATTAAAATAAAAAGCGACTTCTAAAGCCCTCAACACCTACAACGTGATGGATCGCATGAATGGGACAAAAAAAAATGTAAGTCGTTTATTTTACATATAAACTTGTTTCTTGGGATGGCTTTAATCAAATTTTACAATGCGAAAATGTGATTTGGGCCCCATACGAACCGGCAGTGTTTTTCCTGCCAATATGGGGTTCAAATTCATCGCAAATGCAACGTTCCAATCGATCGCGTTCCAGAAAAGCCCACTCGCAAGATGATTTAAATGCTCTTTTTTTGGGACAATCATGTCTTAAGAGCATCTAAATCGTCTATATTTTGTGTTATTGTCTACCCATCGTCAATATTTTTATACTAAATATCAGTTTTAGTCCCATGTATTGTGCAAAAAAATAATAATTTAAATTATATTGAGTGGATGTTTCTAGATTAATTTATGGGAATTAAACATTAAATTCCTTCCATCTGGCATATAAATTCATGACAGTGAGATTTAAAAATCATGTTATATTGTGAATTCTTGTGTGAATGGGATTAGTTTGTTATTTGGAAACTTTGGCTATTTAAAAAATATATCATTGTCTTAAGAAATGGAATTTACAGAACATTCTTAATGGGAAAGTAGTGGGCAGAAAGGCATGTCATGTGTGGTTTGAGGAGCAAAAACTTGTAGTTTACAATGCCAAAATTGAAAAGTTGAGGAAAAACAAGGTGTACAGAGTTGCTTATTGGTTACAATCTGAGGAGTATGATGATGCTACTGATTATGATATGCCAATGTACCAGCTGGCAACTGATCTTCTCCATAAAGACTTGGTCTATTGCTAGAAATTGTAATTTATTTACCTATCTGTTATGGATTTAAAGCATATAATACAATAATATTAAAGTTCTGATCTTGAGAATATCACATTTTTGAATTTTCAAGGTAGTTTGGGTGTTTATTACTATTTCCATCACAACGGTTAATTTTGTAATTAACTACAATTAGGTAATTAACTAATTATATGCTTTACTTCCAGGTTATCCAAGTAAGATGTTTTATATTTGTTTCAGAATGCTTCAATCTATTATAACTGAAAATGTCATTCAGTTCTCTTGATTTTTAAGAAAGTTATGGGCTTTTGACTGTCCTCGATCACAGCTTTTGTGTTAAGTCAATGGAAAAGCAATACGGAACAAGATGCGAATTTTCCGAGTATGAAAATGGCCCTAACTTTTTTAATACTCGAAATTTTGTAACATTGCTACATGATTGTGTGTCTTGCCATCAACAGTAAATGAAGGCATTTAGACTGAAAGATATATTTATAATATATTAGTGAAATCTTATGAGAGAAAAAAAAGCACTTTATTAGTTTTAGCAACAGCATAAAGCTACATGTGGATAACATAATTATGAAGTATCCTCATGACGAACAAGTACAATTCATTCCGTTGATAATGTTGGACTCAGTGCATCCAGTAATGTCTATTTATCACCTACATTAAATTACCACTTCATACTGGTTCCAGAAACTGTTTATTAAAGCAACTTATTAAAAGTTAAACTTTAGATATAAATCCTCTCTGCAACCTCTGGGATAATTGAACATAATGCAGGGCACTAAACTAGCATCTATTTATAATATTTAAAAGTATTGGATTCTGTGTGAATGTAGAACTGAAGCTTCATGGAGTCCCCAGTGTGGATCAAATTCCAGAACAAGGAATCAATAAGTACACAGAAACATATACTCAGGTGCAATTAAATTGCAGAACGATCTTGGTGTTGTCATTTATGATCAATTAAGGCACAAAATAGACCTTTATATTTCTATGCAAGAAATGAACAGCTGCTGTAATTTACTCTCACCCAAGCTACATATGGCAAGTGATGAAAGGTCATCAAGTGGAAATGTTAACTCTGTTAACTTAAACTCTGTTGCTCCTAATGTCTGCGTCAAGGATGCCATGCTCAGCAGCAGAGCATTCTGAAAAGGGAGGGTGATTATCCAGGTCACCTGCTACGAAAAGCCACAAAATGGGGTTAGGAGGGAGAGATAGATCAGCCATGATTGAATGGCGGAGCAGACGATGGGCCGAATGGCCTAATTCTACTATCACTTATGAGTTTAAGTCATGATCCAATGACTTCGAGATGACTGTCCATCTCAAGGGGTTATCCATGAATAAACTTGTTTCAACTTAAGTGGAAGGATGTGTGGTCAGAGTTTGGGGAGCATGGAAAGCAGGACCTTGAAATGCTGGAATCTTGAACAAAGTACAGTGTTTAGATTTGTTTCGTTTAGATTAGTTTAGTTTAGTTTGGTTTGGTTTAGTTTAGTTTAGTTTAGTTTAAAGATACAGTACAGAAACAGGCCCTTCGGCCTACCGAGTCCAGGACGACCAACGATCATCCGTACACTAGTTCTATCCTACACACTAGGGACAATTTTACAGAAGCCAATTAACCTACAAACGTGCACGTCTTTGGAATGCAGAAGGAAACTGGAACATCTTGAGAAAACCTACGCTGTGACAGGGAAAACATGCAAAATCTGTTTGGACAACCCCTGTAATCAGGATCAAACGCGGGTCTCTGCTGCTGTGGAAGGCAGCAACTCTACCGCTGCACTACTGTGCTGCCCCAAAGTGCTGGAGGAAAACAGTAGGTCAGGCAACATCTAGGGAGGGAATGGACAGACAACATTTTGGTTCAGACCTTCATCGGTCTGAAGAAGGATCCCGACCTGGAACGTCGCCTGTCCATTCCCTCCCCAGATGTTGCCCAACCCATTGAGTTCTTTCGTCACTTGATTGTAAGATTGTAGCCTTAAAGCCCTATCTCACGGTGCGAGTTGACCCACGAGTGACCCATAGATACATAGATACATAGAAAATAGGTGCAGGAGTAGGCCATTCGGCCCTTCGAGCCTGCACCGCCATTTAATATGATTATGGCTGATCATCCAACTCAGTATCCCGTACCTGCCTTCTCTCCATACCCCCTGATCCCTTTAGCCACAAGGGCCACATCTAACTCCCTCTTAAATATAGCCAATGAACTGGCCTCAACTACCCTCTGTGGCAGAGAGTTCCAGAGATTCACCACTCTCTGTGTGAAAAGGTTTTTCCTCATCTCGATCTTAAAGGATTTCCCCCTTATCCTTAAGCTGTGACCTCTTGTCCTGGACTTCCCCAACATCGGGAACAATCTCCCTGCATCTAGCCTGTCCAACCCCATAAGAATTTTGTACGTTTCTATAAGATCCCCTCTCAATCTCCTAAATTCTAGCGCGTATAAGCCAAGTCTATCCAGTCTTTCTTCATATGAAAGTCCTGACATCCCAGGAATCAGTCTGGTGAACCTTCTTTGCACTCCCTCCATGGCTATAATGTCCTTCCTCAGATTTGGAGACCAAAACTGTACGCAATACTCCAGGTGTGGTCTCACCAAGACCCTGTGCAACTGCAGTAGAACCTCCCTGCTCCTATACTCAAATCCTCTTGCTATGAAGGACAACATACCATTCGCTTTCTTCACTGCCTGCTGCACCTGCATGCCTACTTTCAATGACTGGTGTACCATGACACCCAGGTCTCGCTGCATCTCCCCATTTCCTAATCGGCCACCATTTAGATAATAGTCTGCCTTCCCGATTTTGCCACCAAAGTGGATAACCTCACATTTATCCACATTATACTGCATCTGCCAAACATTTGCCCACTCACCCAGCCTATCCAAGTCACCTTGCAGTCTCCTAGCATCCTCCTCACAGCTAACACTGCCCCCCAGCTTAGTGTCATCCGCAAACTTGGAGATGTTGCTTTCAATTCCCTCGTCCAGATCATTAATATAAATTGTAAATAGCTGGGGTCCCAGCACTGAGCCTTGCGGTACCCCACTAGTCACTGCCTACCATTGTGAAAAGGACCCGTTTACTCCTACTCTTTGCTTCCTGTTTGCCAGCCAGTTCTCTATCCACATCAATACTGAACCCCCAATACCGTGTGATTTAAGTTTGTATCCTAATCTCTTATGTGGTACTTTGTCGAAAGTCTTCTGAAAGTCCAGATACAACACATCCACTGGTTCTCCCCTATCCACTCTACTAGTTACATCCTCGAAAAATTCTATAAGATTCGTCAGACACGATTTACCTTTCGTAAATCCATGCTGACTTTGTCCAATGATTTCACCACTTTCCAAATGTGCTGCTATCCCATCTTTAATAACTGACTCTAGCAGTTTCCCCACTACCGATGTTAGACTAACTGGTCTGTAATTCCCCGTTTTCTCTCTCCCTCCCTTCTTAAAAAGTGGGGTTACGTTTGCTACCCTCCAATCCTCAGGAACTACTCCAGAATCTAAAGAGTTTGAAAAATTATCACTAATGCATCCACTATTTCTGGAGCTACTTCCTTAAGTACTCTGGGATGCAGCCTATCTGGCCCTGGTGATTTATCGGCCTTTAATCCATTCAATTTACCCAACACTACTTCCCGACAAACCTGGATTTCACTCAGTTCCTCCATCTCCTTTGACCCGCGGCCCCCTGCTATTTCCGGCAGATTATTTATGTCTTCCTTAGTGAAGACGGAACCAAAGCAGTTATTCAATTGGTCCGCCATATCCTTGTTCCCCATGATCAATTCACCTGTTTCTGACTGCAAGGGACCTACATTTCTTTTAACTAATCTCTTTCTCTTCACATATCTATAAAAACGTTTGCAGTCAGTTTTTATGTTCCCTGCCAGTTTCCTTTCATAATCTATTTTCCCTTTCCTAATTAAGCCCTTTGTCCTCCTCTGCTGGTCTCTGAATTTCTCCCAATCCTCTGGTATGCTGCTTTTTATGGCTAATTTGTACGCATCATCTTTTGCTTTGATACTATCCCTGATTTCCCTTGTTATCCACGGATGCACTACCTTCCCTGATTTATTCTTTTGCCAAACTGGGATGAACAATTTTTGTAGTTCATCCATGCAGTCTTTAAATGCCTTCCATTGCATATCCACCGTCAACCCTTTTAGAACTAATTGCCAGTCAATCTTGGCCAATTCACGTCTCATACCCTCAAAGTTACCTTTCTTTAAGTTCAGAACCGTTGTTTCTGAATTAACAATGTCACTCTCCATCCTAATGAAGAACTCAACCATATTATGGTCACTCTTGCGCAAGGGGGCACGCACAACAAGACTGCTAACTAACCCTTCCTCATTACTCAATACCCAGTCTAGAATAGCCTGCTCTCTCGTTGGTTCCTCTACATGTTGGTTTAGATAACTATCCCGCATACATTCCAAGAAATCCTCTACCTCAGCACCCCTGCCAATTTGATTCACCCAATCTATATGTAGATTGAAGTCACCCATTATAACTGTTTAGCCTTTGTTGCACGCATTTCTAATTTCCTGTTTGATGCCATCCCCAACTTCACTACTACTGCTAGGTGGCCTGTACACAACACCCACCAGCGTTTTCTGCCCCTTAGTGTTTCGCAGCTCTACCCATACCGATTCCACATCCTCCAAGCTAATGTCCTTCCTTTCCACTGCGTTAATCTCCTCTCTAACCAGCAACGCTACTCCACCTCCTTTTCCTTTCTCTCTATCCCTCCTGAATGAAAGACTCGTGGTTGCGTACGAGACTCCAAGTTTATGATCAAGAGTTTAACCGAGTTCCCACGGGTATGACTCAAGTTTGCCGTTAACTGTCATTTCTGCGATGTTCCAAATTCGTCTCCCGAGTTAACAAGTTCCTTTCCCGAGTTACTCTTGAGCCAACCTTCAATGAAGGTCTGTTTTAATAAGCAACATCTCCATCCTGCGGCTTTGAGTTAAAGATAGAATTCAGCGTGCCCAGGCGTGAGTTGAGGTGGAGGGAGGTTGGGGGGGGGGGGGTCAGGTTAAACTCACCAATTTGACAGAGGCAGAGGATTACGAGGATCCATCGAGACTCGGACTGCATGGAGAGCCGAGACTGCCCCGCTGGTGGCCAACTTCCCCCTGTCCTCCATCGCCGCTCCCAGCCGGCCGGCAGGAGCTGTGCATGGAGCCCGCCTCTGGAGTCGAGTCTGACTGCCTGGGCAGCCTGAGGGAGGCAGATGCACCCTGCCCGGGGAGAGGCCACGGAGAGACTGCGGGGGGAGTATCTCACTCTGACTGTGATAGGGAGAGACAGAGGCGCACACACACACACACACACACAGTGTAGAGTTTCTCTGACTGACTGTGTGGGGGTGTGGGATGTGGGACAGAGAGAGAGAGAGACACACACAGAAAGCGTGGAGTACCTTTAACTGTGTGTGTGGGAGAGAGACAGAGGCAGACACACACACACAACGGGCAGTGTGTACCTCAGTCTGTGTGTGTGTGTAGGGGAGAGAGAGACACAGAGACAATGTGGACCTCTGACTGTGTATGAAAGAGATGGGGAGAGAGACAGAGAGAGAGAGGCACAGAGGCAGTGTGGTGTACTTCGGCGTGACTGTGGGGGGGAGAGAAAGAGCGAACAGGACCTCGGTCTATCTGTGTGTGTGGGAGGGAAGAGAGACTAAGCAGAATACATCGGTCTTATTGTGTGTGGGGGAGAAAGAGAGAGGTGGGGGGGAAGAGAGAAATGGAGGAGACGTATATACACACAAAGCAGAGTTTTACTGTGTATGTGGGAGACACAGATGGACTTGCACAGACGGACTTACCTCGGTCTTACTGTGTGTGGGAGAGGGGGAGAAAGAGACGTACACTCACAGAGGCAGAGTCTCTCAGCCTGTGCGAGAGGCAGGGAGGGAGAGAGAGACACACACACACAAGGTGGATGTGAAATCTCACCTGCCTGTTTCAGTGACCGGCACCTGCCACTAGTGAATGAAGACACCCCCATCTGTCTCCCCCTCCTCTCCCTCCACTCTCCACCCTCTCTCCTCCACCCCCCCCTCCCTCCTCCAACCCCCCACTCCCCCCCCAATTTGGAAATGTCATCCCATCACCCATTCCTTCTCTCCAGAGATGCTGCCTGCCCGCTGAGTTAAAGAGTTCCTACGGTAGTCTCACGAGTCACTAAGGTAAACACACGAGCCACTACGTTCTTACAACGTGTTTAAATGTTTCAAATTTTAACCTCAAGAGTACATTTTACTCGTGGAAAAGTTTAAACATGTTTGAATTTTTCCAAGAGTTAACAAGTGTCACGGGTACCTGCCGTTAGCGCCAAGAGTTCCGACGTTCCCGCTACTTTAATCGTACTTGATTACCACGAGTCAAATTTGTTTTAAGCTCGGGGTGCCTCGTGGGTCAGCTCACACAGTGAGACAGGGGTTTTAGGAATAACTGCCAGTGCCATCTGCTAACGTGTACAAAAATAGGAAGACAGATCAGATGAACGTGTGGCTGGAGAGATGAAGTGAGATGACAAAAAGTTACAGTACAAAGTGACCTTATACACGAAAAACAGAAAAATAAGCTTTGCAGTTCAGGATATGATTAGGAAGTCTAATGGAACATTAGCCTATATGGCAAAGAGTGTGGAGTACAAAAATAAGGCAGACTTGCACCACACATGGAGGTCTACATACAGTTCTGTTCTCCATATTTAATGAAGGACGTGCTTACATTAGAAGCAGTGCAGCAAAGGCTCATTAGCTGATTCCTTCATGGAAGAGCAGATGTTAATTGCTGATGCTACATTATTGTTATAGGTACATAAGTACAGTGAAATTCCTTTTTTTGCATTTAATTCAGTGAAACACTTACTTTGCACAAGCATGATCATACTAAGTACATGAGAGTAAGAATAGTCAAATACTCTGAGGCAGTATACAGGAGCCGCCATGTTTCTGATGCTATTTTATATCCTTCAAGTTTCAAAGTTCTTAAAAATGTGGAGTCTTAACTTGGCCTTGATGGCAAGTTAAGACTTGCTGTCAAGGCCACTTGTTGGCGGCACTGGGTCACAGTTGCTGGGATTGGCCTGAACAGACGGTGATGTCTGTGTCTGTTCATTCCCTCCCTAGATGTTGCCTGACCTGCTCTTTCCCTCCAGCACTTTGGGGCGGCATGGTGGTGCAGCGGTAGAGTTGTTGTCTTACAGCACCAGAGAACGGGGTTTGATCCTGATGCCGTAGCTCCGCTGCTCCATGTTGCTGCAGGCCACGTCCGACCCACTGCATCGACACATTGACCCAGGCACGCGAACCATAAGCGCGCCATTCCACGCCTGACGCAGCCAGCGCTCCGACTCCGTTCCTCCCTCAGCTCACCTCAGAACACCCAGTGCCTCTGAGGGTACGGGAGATAAACCCCCAACCTGCTGAATGGCACCATTCCTCTCCTCCATCCGCCGCCACTGCCATCTTCAACAGCTTTGAGCTGAGCATTTAGTTTTCAGTTTAGAGATACGACATGGAGCCAGGTCCTTCGGCCCATCATGTCCGCCCTGACCAGCGAATACCCATATACTAGTTCTATCCAACACACTAGGGACAATCTACAGAAGCCAAATAACATACAAACAAGTAGGTCTCTGGAGTGTGGGAGGAAACCGGAGCACCCGGAGAAAAACTGCGCAGTCACGGGGAGAACGTATATACAGGCACCACCCGTAGTCAGTATATTACCCGGATCCCTGGCGCAGAAAAGCAGCAATCCTACCACTGTGCCACCCCTCTGTTGGGCCAAATTTGTTTGGAGTAATGAAATGTAATCTTAAAGAAAGATAGATTCTGAGGGGAGATTCATGGGATGAATGCTGAGAAAATGTCTCCCCTAGTGGGTTTATCAAGAAATAGGTAACATTGTTTCAGAATCCAGGAGAGTTTCCTGAAACAACATGTAGATAATCCACAAAAGGACGGAGTAACTCAGCGGGTCACACAGCATTTCTGGAGAACATGGATAGGTGACGTTTCGCAGATTGCCAGGGTAACTCAATGGGTCAGGCAGCATCTCTGGAGAACATGGATGGGTGACGTTTTGGGTTGAGACCCTTCTTCAGACTGATTGTAGGAGAGGAGAAGAAAGCTAGAAGAGGCAAGAGGCAGGCACAGCGTGGCAAGTGGATAATCCAACTGAGGATGGGTATTAGACCTTATTTTTAGTTTAGTTTAGACAGCGTGGAAACAGGCCCTTCGGCCCACCGAGTCCACACTGACCAGCGATCCTCGCACATTAACACTATCCTACACACACTAGGGACAATTTACACATACACCAAGCCAATTAACCTACATATTTGTAAGTCTTTGGAGTGTGGGAGGGAACCGAAGATCTCGGAGAAAACCCACGCGGTCATGGGGAGAACGTACAAACTCTGTACAGATAGCACCCGAGTCAGTAAGCGCAGTAAGGCACCAACTCTACCGCTGCACCACCGTGGCCACCTATGTTGGGGAAGATGCCTGCTCAGCTGATTGAAATTTAAGTGAAGGAGCATTTTGGGAACAGTGACTAATTCCATGTTTTAAATTATTTCTGGATAAGGATAAAAATGTCCTCAGGTAAAAGTGCTAAATTATGGAAGGGCTTAATTGCAATGGTTTTAAGTAGGTTTAGAGATAGTGGATTGCAGGTGCTGTTTGTGGGTGGATCCAAAACTGACAAATGGAAGTTTCATTAAAGGCCAGTTGATTATTAATTGGTTTGATTGAAAGATATAGCATGGAAATAGGCCTTTCTGCCCACCGAGTCCATGCCAACCATTGATCACCCATTCATATTAGTTCTATGTTGAACCACTTCCACATCAATAGACAATAGACAATAGGTGCAGGAGTAGGCCATTCGGCCCTTTGAGCCAGCACCGCCATTCAATGTGATCATGGCTGATCATCCCCAATCAGTACCCCGTTCCTGTCTTCTCCCCATATACTCTTTAAGAGCCCTATCTAGCTCTCTCTTGAAAGCATCCAGGGAACCGGCCTCCACCGCCCTCTGAGTCCCTTCCACACTAGGTACAAGTTACAGAGGCCAATTAACAAGCAAACCCACACATCTTTGGGATGTGTGAGGAAACTGGATCAGATGGAGAAAACCCATGTGATCACAGAGAATATACAGAGAAACACCGCACAGACAGCAGCCGAGGTGAAGATCGAACCTCCATCTCTGGCATTGTGAGACAGCCATTGTATTTTTTTTATTTTTTTTATTTTTATATTTATTTTATTAGAAGCAATTGTACAAGAATAAAACAATCAGCATGAGAGTTATACAATTTTCGTACAGCTTCATTTTAAACTTTTTATAAATTGATACATAAATCGAGAAAAAGAGAAAAAAGGAAAGAATGAAGAAAAAGATGAAAGATGCAAAAGAGGGAGAAGAAAAGACGAAAAAGGAGAGAGAAGAGAAAAAAAACGGATATATGCCCCACTCTCCTTCCCCCTCCCCCTCCCCCCCCCCCCCCCCCCAGCTCACCCACCCAAGCATCGGTTTTAAATTTGTGTTCAACCATTTTGTTGTTGAAGAAATTCAGTGAAAGGTGACCATGTTTTGGAGAATTGGTCTATTTTCAGCCAAAACAAGCCTAATTTTTTCTAAAAGTAGGGTCTCGGACATTTCAGTTATCCACATCTTCACTGTAGGAACTGTTATCTTCTTCCAAAATTTGAGTATGAGTTTTTTTCGCAGTTATTAAGCCGTTGTCAAGGAAATGTCTTTGAAATATCGTTAACTTAGAACAGACCTCTGACATTCCTAAAATTATTAGTTTTGTATCTGATTCCAGTTTAATTGTAAGTGTTTTAGAGAAGATATCGAATATTCCCATCCAGACATTTTGTATCTTTATACAGGATGCAAAGGAATGGGTTGTGGTCGCTTCTTGGAGGTGGCATTTATCACAGAGAGGGGAGACAGTTGGAAAGATCTTATTCAATTTAGTCTTTGAATAGTAGAGCCTATGCAGTATTTTAAATTGTATCAGGGAGTGCCTGACATTGAAAGAGCAGTAATGTATGTATAGTAGGCTTTCCTTCCAGATATCCTTTGAAATTGATAAACCCAACTCGTCTTCCCATGCTCGCCTATACATCTCAGAAGGTGGGGTATCAACATTTAAGAGAGTGTTATAAATGTAAGATATCAACTTACTTGTATCGGCATGTCTATTCAGACAATCGTCTAATATATCTGGACCCCTAAAAGGACAGTCTTGTGTATATGTTTTCATATAATCTCGGATTTGAAGATATCTAAAAAGATTGCTTGCTTTCAAATGATATTTCTCCTGTAGTTCTTGAAAAGAGAGGAGAGTCCCCTTCTTGTAGAGGTCTCCCACAGTATTATTTCCTACGTTTTTCCATTGAACAAACACCTTATCTAAAGTAGACGGTTTAAACGAGGGATTGTTAGCAATAGGCAGAAGGAGTGACAAATTTCTCTGTTTAAGACTTAATTTCAACTGTTTCCAGATACGTAGAGTACTGTGTATTATCGGATTTTGCTCATACGTTGATTTATTCAGATGTATTGGAGATAGAAGAATCGAGCCTAGGTTAAAAGGCAAAAAATCTTCCCTCTCCATTTTGAACCAATTTACCTGTTGACATGTATCGTCCATCCAGAAAATTATATGTTTAATGTTGGTCGCCCAGTAGTAGAAAATAAAGTTAGGAAGAGCTAATCCTCCATTTTCTTTGGATTTACACAAATGCCATTGTACCACCTGTGCCAATGTGCACTGAACCTAGACTGAACAGGACAAGCATGTTCCTGTGAGGGGGAAAGATAATGTTGACAAGCTTTGGGAACTTTGGCATGATAAAAAGTATTGCAAGTTTAGTTAAAATAGAAGAAAGTGTCTGTAAGGTTTAGGAAACGGAGATCAGACAAGACCCTTGAGGAATGTAAAGGAAGCATGAAATACTCAAACAAGAATTTAGGAGGTCTAAAAGGGACCAAGCAATGTCCTTGACTAATAGTCTAAGGGAGAATCTTACACTTATATTAGGAGCAAGAGGGTAGCTGGGGTTTCTATTCCTCAACACAACATAGAACATAGAACAGTACAGCACAGGAACAGGTCCGTCGGCGCACAACGTCTGTGCCGAACATGATGCCAAGATGAAATAATCTCATCTCTCTGCACATGATTCAAATCTCTCCATTCCCTGCACTTCCATGTGCCTATATAAAAGCCTCTTACACACCACCATCATATCTGCCTCCACCACCACCCCTGCCAGCACATCCCAGGCATCCACCAACCTTTCTGCAAAAAAACTTGCCTCGCACATCTCCTTTAAACTTTCCCCTCTCACCTTATAGCTATGCCATTCAGTCTTTCCCAGTCCCTGGGAAAAACTCTCTATATTTCCAACATCTCCCGCCAACCAATCTCTGGCATTCCAAGGAAAACAATCCATGTTTGTCCAACCTCTCCATGTAGCTAATACCTTCTAATCAAGGCAGAATCCTGGTAAACCCTGCACCCTCTCCAAAGCCTCCAAATCCTTCCTGGAATGGGGCACAGGGGTCGTTACACAGCCACATTACCCATCATGTATACGAGTGATGGTTTACAGGATCATGGTCCCTGGCTTTAACTCGCCAGGAGCTGCCTCTTTACCAGGAGACCCAAAGGGGAGGGGAGTGAATCTTCTTGAAGACTTCCGTTTGCTGTTTGTCTTTCAGCCAGAGGGAACTATATATATCAAGCATAAATGTAATTCAAAATAAGATAAATATAAGCAGAATATGCACTCCCTCCTCAGAGGCATCAGATTAATGCTGACCATGATGACAGTAATTTCTATCTCACCAGAATGTAATGATGGGATGCTTTTTACAGCTGTCTTCTGCCTATGAAAATGTTCCTGAGGAGTACTTTTCTCGCCCACAATTTGTATTTTCAAATGTGCCAGCACTTCAATTGCAGTTGCTCTATTCGCCTCTTTCCCAAGTATTCTATTTTATGTTTACATGCTATTTTTTGTGACTTACACAAGATTTGACACGGAGCAAGGAAGTAAAACATTTTAAAAAGCGGTTAAATCCATTTGACCACTTGGTGACCAAAACACATTGACCATCTGATGGCGGAGGTATCAGTGCGTACCACAGCTCCAATGGAAACCACTAGGTGTTTAAGTGTGGCAATGAAACTTCAGACCAGTCGTGCAAGTTCAGCAAGTTGAGCACCTAGGTCACATCCATCATGGGGATGCGGAATATATGGGACTATGGTGGCTCTCCAGTAATCTGTCCTCCATTACTTGTATTACCAAAACATCATGGGGAGGAAGTGGTGGTGGTACTGTGTAGGAAGGAACTGCAGATGCTGATGATAGACACAAAAAGCTAGAGTAACTCAGCGGGTCGGACTGCATCTCTGGAGAAAAGGAATAAGTGACGTTTCAGGTCGAGACCTTTCTTCAGACTGGTGTTACCGTGTTTAGTTTAGTTTAGTTTTGTTTATTGTCACGTGTACCGATGTACAGTGAAAAGCATTTGTTGTGTGCTAACCAGTCAGCGGAAAGACAATACCAATACATGATTACAATCGAACCACGCACAGTATACAGATGCGTGACAAAGGAAAGAAGAGCATAGTTATAGTAAGAAATGCTGCTGTAGGAGTAGAGATATGAAAGAGTGGTGCAATTGTACTGCGTGATTGCAGATCCACTTCGTGTGACCAGCACACAAAGTGTCGCCCGGTTTGGGTGCCATCTGTACAAGGAGTCTGCTGTTCGCTTTCTCAGATATTTCCGAGGACATTGTGGGAGGCTGGAGAAGGGATTGCAGGAGCCCTGGCTAAGATGTATGAACCATCATTAGGCAGGTTCTGGAAGAATAGAGGGTGGCTAGTGCAGTGCCTCCATTTAAGAAGGGCTGCAAGGAAAAGCTTGGGAACCATGGAACAGTGAGTCTCACTTCTGTGGTGGGCAAGTTACTGGAGAGGATTCCGAAGGATAGGATATGATATGCATTTTGGATAGACAGGGGCTGATTAGCGAGAGTCAGCATGGTTTTGTATGTGGGAGATCACGTCATATGAATCTGATTGAGTTTTTTGAAGGTAACCAAAACAGTAGATGACGGCAAAGCCATAGGTGCTGCCTAAATGGACTTCAGCGAGACATTTGATTAGGTTCCGCATGGTAGGTTGCTCTGGAAGAGAAGATCGCATGGGATCCAGGGAGACCGAGCCAACTGGATGGAGATTTAGTTTAATGGAAGGAAGCAAAGGGTGATGGTGGAAGGCTGTTCATCAGACTGGAGGCCTGTGACTAATGATGTGCCTCAGGGATTGGTGCGGGGTGGGACATTGCAACCTTCACGTGGTCAGCCCTGTTTCAACAAATGCAATCAACCTGGCGTGCACAATCAACTAAGATCAAATAGAACAAGTTGTCCTACAGCTTTAGGCTGTGCACGCCATACGCAAGAAGAAGAAGGGATTGGTGCTGGGCCCATTGCTGCTTGTGGTTTATATCAATGAATTGGATGTGAATGTGCAAGGCATTAAAAGTAAGTTGCAACTTACATTAAAGTGGGTGGTATTGTAGATAGCAAAGATAGTTATAAAGTATTACAGCTGGATCTTGATCAGCTGGGTAAGCGGGCGACAGAATAGTTAATGGAGTTTAATGAAGATAAGTGTGAGGCGTTGCATTTTGGGAAGTCAAACAGAGCAGTATCTTCACAGTGATGGGTAGGGCCTTAGGGAGTGCTGCAGAGCAGAGGGATCGTGGAGTGCAGGTACTGTATATAGTTCCCTGAAAGTGACATCACAGGTAATAAGGGTGGTCAAGAAGTCTTCGGTGCATTGGCTTTCATTAGTCAGGATATTGATGCATTAGTCAGGCTCGGGAGGCCCTGACCACGGGTGAACATCAGGAACATTAGAGGAAGATGACTGACTTTGGTGCCTTCCCTCACAGTGGGAAACTTTTGATTCTGCTGTGTGGGGATGTTTTATGTTGAACTCTATCCTGTGTTGTGTTCTTTATTTTATTGTATGGCTGTATGGTGATCACATTTCACTGTGCCAACTGGCACATGTGACAAATAAATGTATCTTGTATCTTGTATCTTGAGAAAAAGTTGGAATGTTATGTTACGGTTCTACAAGACGTTGTAGGGCCAGATTTGAAGTATTGAATTCATTTTTGGTCACCTTGCAGTAGGAAGGATGTCGTCAAGCTGGAAACAGCGCAGAGAAGATTTATGAGGATGTTGACAGGACTTGAGCTTTGAGGAGAAGTTGGGCAGGCTTGGACGTAATTCCTTGGTGTGCAGAAGGCTGAGAGGTGATGTTATAGAGGTATATAAAATGATCAGGATAGATAGGATAAATGCACAACCTTTTACCCAGAATACGGGGCTCAGGAACCAGAGGACATAAGTTAAATGTGAGAGGGGAAAGATTTAATAGGAATCTGAAAAGCAACTTCTTCACACAAAGGGTAGTGGGCATATGGAACAAGCTGCCAGAGGAGGTAGTTGAGGCAAGTGCTATAACAACATTTAAAAGACATTTGGACAGGTACATGGATAGGAATGGTTTAGAGGGATATGTGCCAAATGCATGCAGGTGGGACAAGCATAGAAGGGGCATCTTGGTCAGCATGGGCAAGTTGGGCCAAGGGTCCTGTTTCTGTACAGTATAACGCTATGACTCTGAAGATAGCACTGTAATGCTAGGACTGGGATCAGATAATTGCCAGATTATGTAGCATAGAGTAAGTCTTGAGATTGAGTCTTCTAAATAACATGTCTCTTTCAAAGCAGTTCAGATAAAGGAGCGTAATTTGTGTACAACCATGACCAGCTTCAACAGGTTTCAGGTTTGTTCCACATTTGCGATCTGGGTATTACTGGAAAGAGCAGCTAATACTGTCCATCCTTGACCTGGTGATGGTGAGCCTCCTCCTTCAACTGGTGCAGGTACTGGAAGTTCTCCTACAATGTGCCTTTCCATACTGCGAATTGGAGAATACATGATTGACTAATTAGGGAACATGGGCTGAATTGGTTCTAATGACTATCGACCAGTGGCACTAACGTCCGTGGTGATGAAGTGCTTTGAGAGGTTGATCATGGCGCATATCAACTCCTACCTCGACAAGAACCTGGACCCACTGCAGTTTGCTTACCGCCACAGATCAACGGTGGATGC
This sequence comes from Malacoraja senta, assembly GCA_038087875.1. Lineage (NCBI taxonomy): Eukaryota > Metazoa > Chordata > Chondrichthyes > Rajiformes > Rajidae > Malacoraja > Malacoraja senta. The sequence continues at coordinate 267,093,203 of CM075977.1, read as the reverse complement.
GATCTCGCTGGCTCTCCACTCTGCTCTGGACCACTTGGACAACAAAAACTCATATGTCAGGCTGTTATTCATTGACTACAGCTCGGCATTTAATACCATCATCCCCTCCAAGCTGGTTAGCAAGCTCTCAGATCTGGGTATCTGCGCATTCCTCTGCAATTGGATCCTCGACTGCCTCATTCATATACCACAGTCTGTCCATATTGGTGGATAGGGACCCACAATCCCGTTTATATCAATGGGTCGATGGTGGGAAGGGTCAAGAACTTCAAATTCCTGGGCGTGCATATTTCCGAAGATCTCTCCTGGTCCCAGCACACTGATGCATTATAAAGTAAGCACATCAGCGCCTCTACTTCCTGAGAAGATTACGGAGAGTCGGTATGTCAAGGGGGACTCTCTCGAACTTCTACAGGTGCACAGTAGAGAGCATGCTGACTGGTTGCATCGTGGCTTCATTCGGCAACTTGAGGGCCCAGGAGCGGAAGAGGCTGCAAAAAGTTGTAAACACTGCCCAGGCCATCGCTGGCTCTGATCTCTCTACCATCGAGAGGATCTATTGCAGTCGCTGCCTCAAAAAGGCTGCCAACATTATCAAGGACCCACACCATCCTGGCCACACACTCATCTCTCCGCTGCCATCAGGTAGAAGGTACAGGAGCCTGAAATCTGCAACATCCAGGTTCAGGAACAGCTGCTTCCCCACAGCCATCAGACTATTAAACACAACTTCAAACAAACTCTGAACTATAACAGCCTATTGCACTTTATCTGTTTATTTATGTGTATAAATATGGTCTATGGTATTTAGACACACTGATCTGTTCTGTATTTATGCCTACAATATTCTGTTGTGCTGCAGCAAGCAAGAATTTCATTGTCCTATCTGGGTCACATGACAATAAAGTCTCTTGACTTGACTTGACTTGACACAATTTTGTTTGGGAACTAGAGAATTACTTCGTAATTGACAAGTAGAAAAAAAGCTAACTTGCAAAAAAACAAAATACCATTTCCATGCAACCCCCCAAATCATCAGACTCCATTGTTTCTTAAGAAGACAGACTGTCAGTTTCCCCATAGGTGGCAAATGAAATTGGCAAGCAATTGTTTCCATTGACACTTCAAAGGTTTCAAAGGTCTTTTATTGTCATGTGTATCAATTAAGGTACAGTGATATTTGTATTACCATACAGCCACACTTATGCAACAATACTCTGTAAAACAATGTAATATACAACCTTTAGTATCTTTAGCTTGCGGTGGCAAAAGTAATCTTAAAGTTATTAAAAATATCTTTATTTTTGAAAGTCCTGCAGGAAACATAACTCTCTTGGAAGAGCTTCCTTCACACAGTCCAGCCAATGTCACAGTCTCCTCAAGCAACCAGACTAGCCTCGTTGGAAAAGAAACGCAGTGAAAACCACCACCACGTAAAGATGCCAATCCCAACCAAGGAACAGCTACCACCTGGTCACAGGTGTGACTGGAAGACCTGGAAGTCCCTCAATAGGCTTTGCACAGGGATGGGCCGATGCAAGACCAATATGAGCAAATGGGGCTATGCAGATGCGGCAGACACATAATGTGAATGTGGAACATCTATGCAATCCATGCTACACCGACTAAGATGCCCACTTCTTGGTGAACTATGCTGCCTAGAAGATCTAGCGGTGGCAAACGAGAAGGCTGTCCACTGTGCAAGAGCCTGGCCGAACATTTGAAACATAGATGATGGACACGGAAGAAGGAGCCCCAGCCCCCTTTCCCCCTTGACACAGTTATATTTCTAATGTAAATTTCAATAACATGAAGTTTTTTACAAACACAACTAGTATATTATAGCAGAACTACCTGTATGCTGGTGAAGATACTCTCACAATGCTTTTAGATAAGGAGCTCAAAATTTTAGACCCAGCAAGGATTAGAAAATGGTGATATGTTTCCAAATCAAAGGATGAATGTTTACAGCAGATAGGATGCCGAATAGAAAGTAATAACAAGGAGCTACAGATGCTGGTTTACTAAAGAAAGACACAAAATGCTGGAGTAACTCAATGGGTCAGGCAGCATCACTGAAGAAAATGGGAAGGTGAGGTTTCGGTTCGAGACTCTTCTTTAGTCTATCCTGGTTCTGCAGAGATATTGCTTGACCCACTCAGTTACTCCAGCATTTTGCATCTTCCTTTAGCATTTAAAAATATTGTTTTTGTCCAGAATGGTATGTCCAGCAAACTATAGTGTTGGTGGAATAACATCTGTTGCATGTTTAAGGAGGAACTGCAGATGCTGGTTTAAACCGAAGATATACACAAAAAGCTGGAGTAACTCAGCGGGACAGGCAGCGTCTCTGGAGAGAAGGAATGGATGACGTTTCACGTCGAGACCCTTCTTTAGTCTGAAGAAGGGTCTCGACCCAAATCGTCACCCATTCCCTCTCTCCAGAGATGCTGCCTGTCCCGCTGAGTTAAACCAGCTTTTTGTGTCCAGCATCTGTTGCATTCCTGACTTGTACCTTGCAGGTAATGGAAATATTTGAGGTGTTTGGAGATCAGTCACTGACGAGAGGATAAGCCAGTGGAGAATGAAGTAAATGCGGTTTTGCCAGACGAGATGGAATTGCTGCACTATAATGTAAATGAGCTTCCTTATGTTGTGGAAGGCCATGCTATAGCTGTACGCTGCACTAACTAAACCACAGCAAGCGTCCTCTGTACAGATCTGGTCACTGCAACAGAGGGAAGATTTGATTGCACTGCAGATGGTACAGAGGAGATTTATGAAAATGTTGCCAAGACATGAAAATTGTGACTGAACAAAGACTGTTTTCGTTGGAGCAGAAGAGGGTGGGTCAAGAGTTCGATAAGATATATAACATTGTGAAGGGATTAGCTGGAGTAACTAGGAAGAACCTAAAGGGGCTGTCTCACGGCGGCGACCTAATCCACAAGTTCAGACGAGTTTGCCCTCGACTCATACTCGCAGCATGGTCGACACGAGGTCCTAGGAGGTCTTTGTAACTCTCCTTCATGCTCGAGAGTAGTCCCCGCGTACTTGAGGCCTCAGCTACGTCGCGGCGTATTCTTCAACATGTTGAAAAATGCCCGTGAGTGAAAAAAGGTCGCTATGGAAAAAATCGATACATTTTTACTCGTAGGTTTAGTCATAGGTCGAAGTAGGTCGGCATGTTATTCATATGTAATCGAGGGTAGTCGAAGGTAATCAAAGGTAGTCGAAGGTACAAGATACAAGATACAAGATACAAGGTACATTTATTTGTCACATGTGCCAGATGGCACAGTGAAATGTGATCACCATACAGCCATACAATAAAATAAACAACAAAACACACGATAGAGTTCAACATAAAAACATCCCCACACAGCAGATTCAAAGTTTCCCACTGTGAGGGAAGGCACCAAAGTCAGTTATCTTCCTCTAATGTTCCCCAATGTTCACCCGTGGTCGGGGCCTCCCCGAGCCCTCCGCAGTCGCCGCTACGGTAGTCGTAGTTGTCTTCAACATAGTCGAAGGGAGGTCGAAGAGAGGTCGAAGGAGATCAAAGGAGGTCGTCTTCACTCTCCACTATTCGGTGTCCAATTTTCCCGAAGCTAGTCGAAGCTAGTCTTCAACATAGTCGAAGGAGGTCAAAAGAGGTCTTCTACATAGTCGAAGGAGGTCGAAGGAGGTCTTCTACATAGTTGAAGGAGGTCTTCAACATGAAAAAATTTCAAACTCTCCTAAGCTCATCTACACTCGCCAATTAGGTCCCCGCTGTGGGACAGCCCCTTTATTCTCTTGGCAGAATGGTCAAAAACTAGGGAAATATATATATATATTTTTTTAATTTTATTTTTATTAGAAGCAAAGACATATTATGGTTAAAAACATTTCATGTATATCAATCATACATTATTAATATTATCAATTGTGGATTGATTCTGCTTCTAGTTTTTTTTTATAGATAGAAAGTGAGAAAGAAAGAGAGAAGAACCCCCCCCCCCCCCCACAAATGTCAAGATTAAAAAAAGAGTGGAATAATTTACTAATAATACATCATTGGAGATAGGTTCGTAGGTTATAAAGTATAACTTTTCATCTAATCCTAAGTTCAAGCTTCAGTTAGGTTCCCGTGCCAAACCGATCTACCCCTTCAAATAGTCAATGAATGGAGACCATATTCTAACACAAAGTTCTTGTTTGTCCATTAAGACAAGTCTGATTCTTTCCAGGTGTAGGGTCTCCGACATTTCCATAATCCACACATATTTAAAGGTGAATAGAGGGGAGATGAGAAAAACTTCTGCACCCGCAAAGTGGTATAGGTTTGGAACTCACTGTTTGATAGGGTGGTCGAGGCAGAAACATCACATTGGGGTGGCACTGTGGCACAGTGGCACAGTGGTGGAATTCCAGCCTTACAGCACAAGAGACCTGGATTCGATCTTGACTACGGGTGCTGTCTGTACGGAGATCAATGATTTAGATGAAGGGATTTAAAGTAACATTAGCAAATTTGCAGATGACACAAAGCTGGGTGGCCGTGTGAACCGTGAGGAGGATTCTATGAGAATGCAGGGTGACGAACAGGTTGGGTGAGTGGGCAGATGCATGGCAGATGCAGATAAATGTGGATAAATGTGAGGTTATCCACTTTAGTATCAACAACAGGAAGGCAGATTATTGTCTAAATGGTGTAGTTGGGAAATGGGGAAGTACAACGGAATCTGCGGTCCTTGTTCATCAGTAAGCATGCACGTACAGCAGGCAGTGAAGAAAGCGAATGGCATGTTGGCCTTTATAACAAGAGGAATCGAATATAAGAGCAAAGAGGTCCTTCTGCAGTTGTACAGAGCCCTAGTGAGACCACACCTGGAGTATTGTGTGCAGTTTTGGTCCCCTAATTTGAGGAAGGACATTCTTGCTATTGAGGAAGTGCAGCATAGGTTCACAACGTTAATTTCCAGGATGGTGGGACTCATTTGCTGAGAGAATGGAGTGGCTGGTCTTGCATAATCTGAAATTTAGAAGGGTGAGAGGGGATCTTATTGAAACATATAAGATTATTAAGTATTTGGACACGCTAGAGGCAGGAAACATGTTCCCGATGTTGGGGGAGTCCAGAACCAGGGGCCACAGTTTAAGAATAAGGGGTAAGCCGTTTAGAACAGAGATGAGGAAACACTTTTTCACACAGAGAGTTGTGAGTCTGTGGAATTCTCTGCCTCAGAGGGCGGGGGTGGCCGGTTCCCAGGATACTTTCAAGAGAGAGCTAGATAGGGCTCTTAAAGATAGCGGAGTCAGGGGATATGGGGAGAAGGCAGGAACGGGGTACTGATTGTGGATGATCAGCCATGATCACATTGAATGGTGGTGCTGGCTCGAAGGGCAGAACGGCCTACTCCTGCACCTATTGTCTAATGTCTATTGTTTGTATATTCTCCCTGTGACTGTGTGGGTTTTCTCTTGGTGATCCGGTTTCCTCCCACACTCCAAAGGTGACATGTTTGTAGGTGAATCGGCTTTGGTAAGTTGCTAGTGTGTAGGATAGTGTTAGTGTATGGGTGATCGCTAGTCAGCATGGACTCAGTGGGCTGAAGGGCCTGTTTCCACATTGCAGAATATCTCTAAAGGCTCTGAAGTGTAAAGTCTAATGCCATTTAAAAAGGCTCTTGAATGTGTACTCGATGAATCATGACCACAGGACTATGGATCTAGTTCTGGAAGATAGGGTGTCATCGGTTTCTCCCAAATCACAAAGCCGTATAGGTTTGTAGTTTAATTAATCTCTGTAACTTGCCCCTAGTGTGTAGGGGGTGGATGAGAAAGTGGAAGAACATAGAACTATTATGAATGCATAATCGGTGGTTGACGTGGAATCAGTAGGCCATAGGGCCTGTTTTCATGCTGTATCTCTAAACACTAAACACATTAACAGTTGGAAAAATTGCCTCCTACGCGGACAATTTTATTTGATATCTATGAGTCATTTGAGGAGTAAGAACTTGCTCGTGTTGTAAGGATCACAACTAGTTCTGATTGTTTGGGCATCAAACTGACACAGCTTGTGGCCTGGGTTCAATCCTGATCTCTGATTAGTTTAGTTTAGTTTAGTTTAGTTTAGTTTAATTTAGTTTAGGGATACAGTGCAGAAACAGGCCCTTCGGCCCAGCGAGCCCGGCCTGACCAGCGATCCCTGCACATTTCCACTACTCTACACACACTAGGGACAATTTACAATTATACCAAGCTAATTAACCTACAGACCTGTACGTTTTTGGAGCATGGGAGGAAACCGAAGATCTCGGAGAAAACCTACACGGTCACAGGGAGAATGTACAAACTCTGTACAGACAGCACCCGTAGTCGGGATCAAACCTGGGTCTCCAATGCTATAAACACTGTAAGGCAGCAACTGTACCGCTGCACTACCATGCTATTTATTATTGTTACCTATACTGAGGTACAGTGAAAAGCTTTTATGTGGCCTACCATCCAGTCAGCGAAAAGACTATACACAATTACAATCAAGCTGATCACAGTGTACAGTTACAGGATAAAGGGTATAACGTTTAGTGCAAGATAAAATCCAGTAAAGTCCGATTAAAGATAGTTTGAGGGTCTCCAATTGATTATGCTGCAGGCTTTTCCGAGACAGCGAGAAGTGCAGCTGGAGTCAATGGAAGGGAGGTTGGTTTGCGAGATGGTCTGGGCTCCGTCCACAACTCTGCAATTTCATGCGGTCTTGGATGGAGCTTTTCCCAAACCATGCTGTGATGCATCTTGATTGAATGCTTTCTGTGACGCATCTGTAGAAGTTGGTGAGAGTTGTTGGGGACGTGCCGAATGGTGCTGTCTGTGTGGGGTTTTCATGTACACCCTGTGACTCTTTTCTCTGGTTACTCCAGTTTCCTCACACATTCTAAAGAAATGGGTAGGATAATTGGCTACTGTAAATTAACCCTGGAGAGGGTGAGTAGTAGAATCTAGTGGGCAGTTAAGTTTAGTTTAGTTTAGTTTGGTTTAATTTAATTTTGTTTAGTTTAGTGTAGTTAAATTCAGTTTAATTTGGTTTAGTTTAGTTTAGTTCGATAATACAGCGTGGAAACAGGCCCTTCATTCCACCAGGTCCGCGCCAACCAGTGATCCCTGCACATTAAAGGGCCTGTCCCATTTGCCGTCATTTGCGTGTCACGCAGATGGCGCGTGAAGATTTTGTACATCACAAAATCCTGCGACGCCACGTGCGGCCGCGCGTCACTGCATATGTCATCGCGCACTATGCGTGCGTAATGCGCACCATGCGCGCATCACGTGCGCATGCATCGTGACGCTAAATGATGTCGCGTAATTTACGCGCAAATGACGGCCAAGTGGGACAGGCCCTTAACACTATCCTACACACATTAGGGACAATTTACAATGTTACCAAGCCAATTAACCTACAAACAGTACATCTTTGGTGTGTGGAAGGAAACTGAAGCACCCAGAAAAAGCCCACACAGGTCACTGGGAGAATGTACAAACTCTGTACAGATATCAGAATCAAACTCAGGTCTCCGGCGCTGTAAGGCAACAAATCTACCGTCGTGCCGCCCCAGTTGATGGAAACGTGGAGAGAATAAAATGCTATCAGTGTAGGAGTGATATAAACGCAAGCTTAAAGTATTACATGGTAGGCCCGGATGTGGTGGGCTGAAGGGTTTGTTCTCGTTCTGTATGACGATATGTATGTCAATTAAACACAATTAGCATTTTCCTGTGTGCATTCGCCCTTTTAAAATGTATTTCCTCTTGTCATTGTTCTTGCATGAAGCAAAGGAGCAAGTCTGCTTTGGGGCACTAACAATATAATTCCGACAGTCCATGCGGGAGCTGTCTATTGCCGATATTCTTCCACATTCTATCTTACTCTACATGGCTTTGGGCTTGCCATTTCCAAAACCTCATAATTGGCTTTGGGATTTGAGTGTTAAAAAAATAACTACATTTGCAAACTCTCAGCAGATCAGGGGCATTCCAGCTTAAACAATGCTAGTTAGATCACAGCATTGCATACTGCTCTGGTCACCACATTGCAGGGACATTGCCGGGAGGTTTGCGGCAGTACTACGGCAGTTTCTGCCTTACGGTGCCAGAGAGCCGAGTTCAATCCTGACTACGGGTGCTGTCGGTACAGAGTTTGTACCTTCTCCTAAATGACTGCGTGGGTTTTCTCTGCGTTCTCCGGTTTCCTCCCGCACTCCAAAGACATACTGTACATGTCTGTAGGCTAATTGGCTTGGTATAATTGTAAATTGTCCCTAGCGGGCTCGGTGGGACAAAGGGCCTGTTTCCACGCTGATTCTGTAAAGTGAACTAAAGCTAAACTAATTATCTGCTCTAATTATCTGCTCTAATGCAATTAAAATTTATTTTAGGGTTCCGACATAATTAAATTTAGTTTTTGCATTTACTGGATTTATCTCATCTTTGGAATCTACTTAAAAGGGCATGTGAAATGCCAGAAAAATGTAAAACATTACTTTTATAGAATTCAAATGGAATAGAAGTTGGCAAATTAAGAGGACATGAAATAAAATTAGCTGAACTACCTAAAATGTGATCGATTGGCTCTCATGGTGCCGAGGAATTTTTGAAAGGCAGGAACAAAGGAGAATGTAACAACTTGACACTCATCAGTGAAATCTCAACACAAGTTCACATTTTATTACCATGATGTTAACATAAAATGCCAAGATTACGGATAGCTTTGGTATTTAAGACAAGTATCCCATTAATAATATTTCTGTAATTACACATTGAACATCAAGAGAAGCAATTGAAATGCGAAATCACATTGTCAAACAGCTGCCTACAGGTTTTCAAGCTGACACTAATATTTTGTAAGTTCGTTTTCTTGCAAAGGGCTGTTAATGCACATCTTGCAGGGAGAGAACGGTACTAATGACAACACACAGCGCTTGATGTGTGTCACAGAATGACAAGACTCCAAAAATGAGTAGGATAGAAATAAGTCCTGTAGCTGCTTCTGTGTTGTTACATTCCTTCTCTAGAGAATATGGTTACGTAATGGAATGATTCACAAACTGATGAACCATCATAGAAGTATATTAAGTCTTCATATCAAATGATGGATGATCCTATACCATGAGAGCATTCCAAGAGGTCCCGCAGGCCATTGGATAATGGATGTAATAATGACTCGCATATATCTAATAGATGCAAGCATCCCCTCAAATAACATGCTAGCTGCCCTCCCAAAAATTCACAGCCAAACTTTGTTCTTCATTTGCTGTGACAAGCTGGAGTGGGCTTAAACCCTGCACTATGTGATGCCGAGCTGGGAGTGCTTCAACTGAGACATAGACTCACACTAGTCCATGTTGTGACACTGTGAACAGTTGTGGGCCCCATATCTGTAGAAGGATGTGCTGGCATTGGAGAGGGTCCAGAGGCGGTTTATGAGAATGATCCCAGGAATGATTTAAAGGCACTGGGTCTGTACTCGCTGGAGTTTAGAAGGATGAGGGGGGACCTCTGAAACTTATCGAATAGTGAAAAGCCTGGATAGAGTGAATGTGGAGAAGATGTTTCCACTAGTGGGAGAGTCTAGGACCATAGTTTCAGAATAAAAGGACGTAACATATAGAAAGGAGATGAGGAGGAATTTCTTTAGTCAGAGGGTGGTGAATTTGTGGAATTCACTGCAGTGAATCTGAACCATGTTAAAAGATGTTTAACAAGGCTATTAGTGTAACTTTCCTTCAACATTATGCTGGGAGTACAGACATTACCACATTAAGCATAATTGACATTTTCTTCTTTCAAAAGCTTTTAATTAAAAAGTTGTTCATGGAAAGTTAGTTATACGGAAGTGCTTCAGTTCCACCAAGATTTATGCCTACTGATGTACCTACTGAAAACCAAGCATAGGAACCAATGTTTATTTTCCCCAAATTATTCGTTGTGTGGAAACACTTTCGCGATATTGGGACGAGAAAACAGGATGTGAATACAAATGCAATGCATCCTTTTTCAGTAATAATAGATCAAATTGTACGTTACAACATTTACTGCCCTCTGTTTTTCTTAATTTCCAGGCAAGATGTATAATATGACAATTAGGTAATTGTAACTTAAAGTTTGATGCCTATTAAGGGATTTTAATGGGAAATTGTGCAATGCAGAGATAGGCACTCAGCAGGCTGTCTCAATCAGAATTCTCCAGCTGCTTGTAAATCTATCAGTCTCGAGTCTTATAAAAGAAAGGGTTTCAAAATAGCTGCCTGGCCTCTCAGCAGTCTTAAGAACTATTAATGGTCCATTAAGTTACAGTATTTCTTCATCGTTCATGCTTTCTTGATTCTCTGCTCCGCTTGACACATGCACCTCTCGTGTGTATGAAAGAGGAAAGGTTCAAGAGCATGGTCGTGTTGAGGGAAAGACGGTGCACGCAAATGCCATCAGCTGCTTATGCTTCAAGACTAACAGCTTAATGTTCCAGGATACAGGTGCTACAGGGAGGACAGAGGTCTAAGAGGAGGGGGTGCTGTTTTATTGATTAAGGAGAATGTCATTGCAGTAGTCCGATATGACATTACCAATGGTCCGTCCAGTGAGGGTGGGGCTGAGAAATAAATAAAGGGGATGATCTACTATATGCCCCCAAATTGTCAAAGCGAATTAGAAGAACAAATATGCCAGGAGATTGCGGGCAGCTGCAAGACTAATAAGGTTGTCATAGTAGGGGATTTTAACTTTATAGATTAACAATACAGGTTGGGACCGTTTAATGCCAATGGCTTAGATTGGGTTTAATTTGTCAAATATGTTCAGGAAATTTCCCTCAGGCTATGTGTAGAAGGTGCTTCAAGGGAGAGGGCAAAGCTTTAGCAATGTTACAAAATTTTGAGATTTTAAAAATCAAGTCTGCAATTTATCCCATCAGATAAAGCATAAAAAGAAGTTTAATTTGACACCTAATTCACTTTCATATCTTCAGTATTAAATAAGCTATGGCCATTTTCATACTCGGAAATTAGCATCTTGTTCCCTATTGCTTTTCCATTGACTTAACACAAAAGCTGTGATCGAGGACAGTCAAACGCCCATAACTTTCTTAAAAATTAAGAGAACTGTATGAAATTTTCAGTTATTATAGATTGAATCATTCTGAAACAAATATAAAACATCTTACGTGGATGACCTGAAATTAAAGCCTATAATCAGTTAGTTACCTAATTGTAGTTAATTACAAAATTGACCGTTGTGACGGAAATAGTAATAAACACCCAAACTGCCTTGAAAATTCAAAAATGTGATATTCTCAAGATTAGAACTTTAATATTATTGTATTATATGCTGTAAGTCCGTAACAGATAGGTAAATAATTACAATTTCTAGCAATAGACCAAGGCTTTATGGAGAAGATCAGTTGCTAGTTGGTACATTGGCATATCATAATCAGTAGCATCATCATACTCCTCAGATTGTAACCAATAAGCAAGCAACTCTGTACACCTTCTTTTTCCTCAACTTTTCAATTTTGGCATTGTAAACTACAAGTTTTTGTTCCTCAAACCACGCATGACATGTTTTTCTGCCCACTACTTTCCCATTAAGAATGTCCTGTAGATTCCATTTCTTAAGAAAAGGATAATTTTTTTAATAGCCCAAGTATCCAAATAACAAACTAATCCCATTCACACAAGAATTCATAATATAACATGATTTTTAAATCTCACTGTCATGAACATATGCCAGATGGAAGGAATTTAATGTTTAATTCCAATAAATTAATCTAGAAACATCCACTTTCAATGTAATCAAAATTATTATTTTTTGAACAATAAATGTGGCTAAAGCTGTTGTGTATATTTAGTATAAAAATATTGATTATGGATGGACAATTACACAAAATATAGACGATTTAGATGCTCTTATGACATGATTGTCCAAAAAAAAAGAATTTTAATCATTGTGGGTGTTTCTGGAATGCGATCGATTGGAACGTTGCATTTATGGTGAATTTGAACCCCATATCGGCAGGAAAGACACTGCCGGTTCGTATGGGGCACAAATCACATTTTCGCAACGTAAAATTATATTAAAGCCACCCCAAGAAGCAAGATTATATGTAAAATACACGATTTACCTTTTCTTTTGTCCTCATATTGCGATCCGTTACGCTGTAGGCGTTGAGGGCGTTCGAAGTCGTCTTTTATTTTAATCAAATTATTAAATTGTCTAGCGATTTTTTTTTTTTAAACGGGTACGGATGTCTGATCGATTTTTCTTCATCGACTCGCAGCCCGAGGAAATCCCTCTCCGACAAGCGATACAAACGTGCATTTTAATCCCGCCCCCCCCAAAGGCGCCAAAGTCGCGCACACGGCCTGTGGCAGAACTGCAGCACCGCTGAAGGTAGGTTTTGTAACATCGCTAAAAGCTTGATCTACTCTTTGGAAATTGGGAAGCGCAAGGGACTGAAGTGCCCGTGCGCCAACAACCACGGATGTAGAGAGGATGTTTCCACTAGTGAGAGAGTCTAGGACCAGTCATAGCCTCAGAATTAAAGGAAGTTCCTTCACGAAGGAGATGAGGAATTTCTTTAGTCAGAGGGTGGTGAATCTGTGGAATTCTTTGCCACAGAAGACTGCAGAGACCAAGTCAATGGATATTTTTAAGGCAGAGAAAGTTAGATTCTTGATTGGTATGGTGGTCAGGGGTTATGGGGAGGAGGCAGGAGAATTGGGTTAGGAAGAAGAGATAGATCAGCCATGATTGAATGGCAGAGTAGACTTGATAGGCCGAATGGCCTAATTCTGCTCTTATCACTTATGACCTTATAACCACTGTTTCATTTGCTTTAAAATAGTTAAGGTTAAAGACAGGGTGAGGCACTTTAAAATTCTGAATTGAGGCAAGGCCAATCTTTGATGGCATTAGGCAGGAACTTGCTAAAATTGAATGGAATAGGTTGTGGGAAAAGGGATAATCCGGGATGCTTCTAAAAGTGTGATGACAAAGGTTCAGGGGGGAGTAAGGAAGTCTGGATGACAAGAGAAATTGAGGCAGTGGTCAGAAAAAAGGATACATGGGTCGGGTATAAGGAACTGAGATGAAGTGGATCCCTGGAGGAGTTTCACGAACCGAGGAGCATAATTAAGAAGAAAATCAGGAGTGCAAAAAGAGGGCAGGAGATAACTCTGATACATAAATTTCAGGAGAATGGAAATAGATTTTATGTACATTAAGGGGAAAGTGTAAAAAAGGAGAATAATGCCCCTCAGAAACCAATGCAGTCATCTCTGTGTGTAGTTGCAGGAGATGTGGCATATACAGTAAGTATGTCTCCTCTGTTTTCACCAGAGAGAGACATGAAGACTGGGGAACTTGTAACAGTTAATTGTGATATCTTGAGGACAGTCCATATTATGGTGCTGGATATCCTCAGGTGTATGAGGGTAGATAATTCTCCCAGGTCCGGAGGAGGCGCTGTCCAGAATGGCTGCCTGTCCTGCAGCTGTCTGTTTTTTTCCCTTCTTTTTTATTATTTTTAGTACGTTGAGTGTGTAGTCAGGGGGCCTAATCTTTTTATGTGTGGGGGGTGGTGGGGGGGAAGGGGGAAACTGCTTTTCGAGTCCCTACCTGGTCGGAGGGGTTGCCTTCCTCCGAGCAGCGCCTTCGACCTGTCCTTGCGGCCTACCAGCGGGTCCTGGAGCGACGGTTCCCTGAGGGGACCTGGCCAGAACATCGGCTTTGGCGGCGGCGCAGAACATCGGCTTTGGCGGCGGTGCAGCGCTGGAGCGCTCTCGTGGAGCGGGCGATGCCTTTCCTGGGTCGCCGCGCTGGAACTCCAGTATACTGGGACCGCCGATGAGAACATCGTGGAGCAGCGGTTCTGTGGAGCGGCCAGCTGCGACGCTGAACGGTACATCCCGGAGCCTGGGATCTCTTGCCAGTGTGTGGAGCTCCGTCCGGCGTGGTCTGTTGGCTTGGAAGCCGCGGTCTTCGGTGGGAAGGTGGTCATTCCTGGTACCCCAAGCTGCTGGGGGTTCTCCCGATGCTGGAGTACCATCACCCGGCGAGAACATCGGGCGCCGTGGCGGCGACTGTGGAGGCCTCAGTGGGCACGACTCTGGGTGGACAAGAGGATGGGGACTGGACTTTGTGCCTTCCCCCACAGTGGGAACCACTGTGGGGGGATGTTTTGGTGTTGAACGTCTTTTTAATACTATGTTGTATTTTATTAGTGTGCTGCAAGGACATCTGAATTTCCCCTGAATAAGGGGATTAATAAAGTCTAATTCAATTCAATTCAATTCAATATATCTGCGGACACAATGGGAAGCTAGAGAAGATATTGCAGGAGCCCTGGCTGAGATAAAGGATCCATTATTAGATACGGGTGACGTGCTGGAAGACTGGGCTTTCAAAACTAAAGGTCTTTTCAATATCAATAAGTTTATTTTTTATTACTGCAAGCTTAAAGTACTACAGACTGTAGCTTGCATTGTTCCATATAACCATATAACCATATAACCATTACAGCACGGAAACAGGCCATCTCGGCCCTTCAAGTCCGTGCTGAACATTTTTTTTGTTTTTTTGTTTTTTGTTGTTGTTGTTGTAAATAAATACTTCCCCCTAGTCCCATCTACCTGCACTCAGACCATAACCCTCCATTCCTTTCCCGTCCATATACCCATCCAATCTATTTTTAAAGGATAAAATCGAACCAGCCTCCACCACTTCCACTGGAAGCTCATTCCACACAGCTACCACTTTCTGAGTAAAGAAGTTCCCCCTAATGTTACCCCTAAACTTCTGTCCCTTAATTCTCAAGTCATGTCCCCTTGTTTGAATCTTCCCTACTCTCAATGGAAAAAGCTTATCCACGTCAACTCTGTCTAACCCGCTCATAATTTTAAAGACCTCTATCAAGTCCCCTCTTAACCTTCTGCGCTCCAAAGAATAAAGACCTAACCTGTTCAACCTTTCTCTGTAACTTAGTTGCTGAAACCCAGGCAACATTCTAGTAAATCTCCTCTGTACTCTCTCTATTTTGTTGACATCCTTCCTATAATTAGGCAACCAAAATTGTACTCCATACTCCAGAATTGGCCTCACCAATGCCTTGTACAATTTTAACATTACATCCCAACTTCTATATTCAATGCTCTGATTTATAAAGGCCAGCACACCAAAAGCTTTCTTTACCACCCTATCTACATGAGATTCCACCTTCAGGGAACTATGCACAGTTATTCCTAGATCCCTCTGTTCAACTGCATTCCTCAATTCTCTACCATTTACCATGTACGTCCTATTTTGATTTGTCCTGCTGAGATGTAGTACCTCACACTTATCAGCATTAAACTCCATCTGCCATCTTTCAGCCCACTTCCAAATGGCCTAAATCTCTCTGTAGACATTGAAAATCTACTTCATTATCCACCACACCACCTATCTTAGTATCATCTGCATACTTACTAATCCAATTTTCCACACCATCATCCAGATCATT
The DNA here is from genome assembly GCA_038087875.1 of Malacoraja senta. Taxonomy (NCBI): domain Eukaryota; kingdom Metazoa; phylum Chordata; class Chondrichthyes; order Rajiformes; family Rajidae; genus Malacoraja; species Malacoraja senta. Next base: position 267,077,671 of record CM075977.1, on the reverse strand, counting down.
GATGTACATGACAAACAACAGTGGACCCAACACAGACCCCTGAGGCACCCCACTAGTCACCAGCCTCCAACCTGACAAACAGCCATCCACCATTACTCTCTGGCATCTTCCATTCAGCCACTGTTGAATCCATCTTGCTACTCCACCATTAATACCCAACAATTGAATCTTCTTAACCAACCTTCCATGAGGAACCTTGTCAAAGGCCTTACTGAAGTCCATATAGACAACATCCACTGCTTTACCCTCATCAATTTCCCTAGTAACCTCTTCGAAAAATTCTAGAAGATTAGTCAAACATGACCTTCCAGGCACAAATCCATGTTGACTGTTCCTAATCAGACCCTGCTTATCCAGATGCTTATATATATTATCTCTAAGTATCCTTTCCATTAATTTGCCCACAACTGACGTCAAACTAACAGGTCTATAATTGCCAGGTTTACTCTTAGAACACTTTTTAAACAACGGAACAACATGCGCAGTACGCCAATCCTCTGGCACTATTCCCATTTCTTATGACATTTGAAATATTTCTGTCATAGCCCCTGCTATTTCTACACTAACTTCCCTCAATGTCCTCGGGAATATCCTGTCAGGACATGGAGACTTATCTGTTTTCATATTTTTCAAAAAGTGTCCGCACCTCCTCTTCTTTGAATCTCATAGTTTCCATTGCTACTCTGCTTGTTTCCCTTACCTCACATAATTCCATATCCTTCTCCTTCGTGAATACCGAAGAAAAGAAATTGTTCAATATCTCCCCCATCTCTTTTGGCTCTGCAGATAGCTGTCCACTCTGACTCTCTAATGGACCAATTGTATTCCTTGTTATCCTTTTGCTATTAATATAGCTGTAGAAACCCTTTGGATTTACTTTCACCTTACTTGCCAAAGCAACCTCATATCTTCTTTTAGGTTTTCAAATTTCTTTCTTAATATTCTTTTTACATTCTTTATACTCCTCAAGCACCTCATTTACTCCATGCTGCCTATAATTATTGTAGATCTCTCTCTTTTTCCGAACCTAGTGTCCAATTTCCCTTGAAAACCATGGCTCTTTCCAATTTTTACTATTTCCTTTCAACCGAACAGGGACATAAAGATTCTGTACTCTTAAAATTTCACCTTTAAATGTCCTCCATTTCTCTTCTACATCCTTCCCATAAAACAACATGTCCCAATTCACTCCTTTTAAATCCTTTCGCATCTCCTCAAAGTTAGCCTTTCTCCAATCAAAAATCTCAACCCTAGGTCCAGTTCTGACCCTCTCCATAATTATATTGAAACTAATGTTATTGTGATCACTGGACCCAAAGTGCTCCCCGACGCTTACCTCCGCCACCTGCCCTGTCTCATTTCCTAACAGGAGGTCCAGCACTGCCCCTTCTCTAGTAGGTACCTCTATGTATTGCTGCAAAAAACTATCCTGCACACATTTTACAAACTCGAAAACATCCAGCCCTTGTACAGAATTTCCACAGAGTATTGTTGCACAAAAGTCAATAGTTTTTATCAGTTTCCTTGGCCACTTGCAGTTAAAAATAACAGCTGTGTTTTCAAGAGACATTTGCTTCTGATTGCTGCGAGAGGTCACATGGAAACAGTTTTCCTTTACTGTTTAAATCAAAGATTGCTTTTTTTCTGCTTGTCAAATTCCAAAGTAATTATTAAGTGGTTTACTAGTTCCAGAATGAAATCGTTTTATAATCAATTCAGTCTAGTTTTGTTTAGTTTTGTTTAGAGATACAGTGTGGAAACAGGCCCTTCGGCCTGGACCGATCTACAATCCTACACACACAATTCTCAATTATACCAAGCCAATTAACCTACAAACCTATACGTCTTTGGAGTGTGGGAGGAAACTGGAGATATCGGAGAAAACCCACGCAGGTTACGTGGAGAACGTATAAACAAGTACCCGTAGTCAGGATCGAACCCGGGTTTCTGGCGCTATACAGAAGCAGTCTATCGCTGCACCACCGTGTATAATGAAAAGTGTTCCCTAATTCATTACTCGCATTATATCAATTATTTTAATTTATTGAACTTTTTTAAATGTTTATTTATTATTTTATCGATTGAGTAATGTGTTTACAAACTTATTGTGCTGCTGCAAGCAAGGGTTTCATTGTTCCATGTTCTCCCTTTGGGTTTTCTCTGGGTGCTCTGCTTTCCGCCCACTTTCCAAAGATGTGCAGGTTTGTAGGACAATTGGCTTCTGTAAATTGCCCCCTCGTGTGCAGGATGCAAAAGTACGATAACACAGAACTTGTGTGCAGGTTGACACCCATTTACAGTTTTATCAAGGGATAGTCAGCGTGGACTTAGTGGGCCGAAGGGCCTGTTTCCTTGCTGCATCTCTAAACCAAACCAGTTCAAACTAATTAGCAGAGTGTAACCGTATTTGTAGCTGATAGGAGCATTGTGACTGGAAAAGCGGGAAGAACTCATTCAATACGCCTTTGAATATTGCTGAAAACCATGGTCAAACCAAGAGGCATAAGTGAGCATAAGGTCATAAATGACAGGAGCAGAAATAGGCCATTCAGCCCATCGTGTCTACTCAATCATGGCTGATCCATCTCTCCCTTCTAACCCCATTCCCCTGCCTTCTCCCCATAACCCTTGACACCCATACTAATCAAGAATCTACTGTATCTATCTCTGCCTTAACAATATCCATTGATTGATCCATTGAGCAGCAGAAGCATTCTAACCTGCCCTGTCCAGGAGACTTCAATAGGTGAGACAACAAGCAAGGGAGATGCCACCCATGCATAAAGGGCCTCCAGGCAAATGCTATTTCTAGAACCACAAGCAGAGGGAGCTGTGGCCAGAGGCATAGATCTGACCATGAAGAATGATGGTAGACAAAAAATGTAGTGGGTGAGGCATCTATGGAGAAAAGGAGTAGGTGACATTTCGGGTCGAGACCTTTCTTCAGACTGATGTCGGGGGGGGGGGGGGCGGGAAAAAGAACGGAAGTGGAGGAGACAGTAGGCTATGTGGGAGAGCTGGGAAGGGGGAGGGGAAGGAGAGAGAAAGCAAGGACTATCTGAAATTAGAGAAGTCAATGTTCATACCGCTGGGATGTAAACTAACTACCCAAGCAAATTATGAGGTGTTGTTCCTCCAATTTGCGCTAGGCCTCACTCTGGCAATGGAGAAGCCCCAGGACAGAGAGGTCAGATTGGGAATGGGAGGGGGAGTTGAAGTGCTGGGCAACCGGGATATCAGGTTGGTTAGTACGGATTGAGCGGAGGTGTTGGGCAAAGCGGTTGCCGAGCCTACGCTTGGTCTCGCCGATGTAGAGAAGGTGACACCTATGACAGCGGATGCAGTAGATGAGGTTGGAGAAGATGCAAGTGAACCTGTGCCTCACCTGGAAAGACTGTTTGGGTCCTAAGAATGATGATGTTTTTGCGAGTAATTCTCTTTCTTATATCCGTCATCCTCCAACATCTTCTGATTTACTAAACAGGGATGGTATAAGCATTCCCTGTCTCCATTCCACAAAACGGGGTGGAGAGAAGGGGTGGGGAGAAGAGGGTGGCGGGAAGGGGGAAACGGGGTGGGGGGAGGAGGGGGGGAAGGGGAAAAGCGTGGTGGGAAAGGATGAAGGACGAGTTTCTGGGGGAAAGGTCATAAGGTCATAAGGTCATAAGGTCATAAGCTCATAAGTGATAGGAATAGAATTAGGCCATTTGGCCCATCAAGTCCACTCCGCCATTCAATCATGACTGATCTATCTCTCCCTCCTAACCCCATTCTCCTGCCCTCTCCCCATGACCTCTGACACAAAGTGGACAGAAGGACCTGAATCCGTGCGTACAGCTCAATAACTCTATGTATTCCTATGTGGGATAAGATCCCTGCAAGGAGCAACATTTATATCCTTATTTATTTCTTCAGTACTTCTAGTCAAACGCTGAATATAATTCTTAAACCTGCACTTAGTGTCTCACCACAAATGACAGACAAAGAAAAGCTTCAAAAGCACTGTTATGAATTTACTAACAGTGAGTAGGAGAATTCTTATTCCTTTCTCTCTCTTGCTGTGACTGACTTCAAAGTGTTCATTCCTTTTGCTATTCATACTGTATTTGTGTTACTAATGGAAACTCCATTGTTGCTATCAAACAGTCTAGAAAGCGGGAACTGGGAACAAAATAAAAGACAAGACTGCACTGCTTAAGGTCTCTGTGGACTCACAGCATCTGAATGATGTATCTCTTCCTCCAAACCCCATTCTCCTGCTTTCTCCCCATAACCTCTGACACCCATAATAATCAAGCATCTGTCTATCTCTGCTTTAAAAATATCCACTGACGGTCTCTACAGCCTTCTGTGGCAAAGAATTCCACAGATTCACCTCCCTCTGACTAAAGGGACAGGAGAGGCAGAGTTAGGGAAGTAGGAAAGGAGGGGGGCAGCAGGCGGTGGAAGTGGCTTCCTTCTTTTCAGATAGCCACGTTCTCCAACCAGACCATGTTTTTGGCTCAGCACTAAGGGTGTACGTCAGAAGGCACATTTTCACTCATGGTTCGGCTGGCACTGCATAAAGTAGAAATCAGTTTTGAGGTGGCACCTGCCTGGGATGGGGGTCTTTCTGGCATGGCAGGCAAACTGGTGGGAAATGGGGAAGGGGTGCAAATTAGGACTTTGATGGGACAGGCTTCAGACGTAGATTGATGGATGTGCACAATGAAGTGTTTGGCGCATTGACAGTTTTATCAAGGGACCCAGCAGAATCCAGCCCTAATTAAAATACGAGCAGAAATAAAATATAAATGGACAACGGGCAGTGGGCAGTGTGTAGGGAGGACCTGCAGACGCTCATTTACATCGAAGATCGACACACAATGCTGGAGTAACTCAGCGGGACAGGCAGCATCTCTGGAGAAGGTCTCGACCCGAAATGTCACCCATTCATTTTCTCCAGAGATGCTGCCTGTCCCGTTGAGTTACTCCAGCATTTTGTGCTTATCTTTTGGCAGTGAGCAATGATGGCTAATCATTGAGAGAGCGTAATTATGCAATCAATATGCTCAATGTTAAGAGCTGGAAATGTCAATTGGTTTAAAAATGTTTTAAAGTATTATTTCTTATGCCACTTAATTAGACATGAAAGAATTTGGGAGAATCATTATATGTGACCCCTTTATTCTATTCCAATCAATAATAAACCAACGCTGATATTCTGCTGGGAACAGGCAAGCTGACTCCCTGACTCCTCAAACATTAATTCTGCAAAGGTTAATCCAGCATCTATTTTGATTAAGGTTCAAATAAAACTAGCAGTATAATTTGACATCTGTTTCAAATTTCTCACCAATCCAGGCAATAACCTCTGATTAACACATTTTAGAGTTTTGCGGGTGTAAAATTTAATATTGATTCATCACATACATTAATATTTGCCCAATACTTAGTCACTACAGCATTAGTGGGTGCTTTGAAAAAAGTTGCATTGAGCTTGTTTTAGTTAATAAAATTCCTTTTTAAGTTCAAAACCATAATTGTTTTCAATTTCAACATAATGAGTGCAGCAGCAATGTACCCAAATCATTATTTGGCTCTATTTATAGCAATGGACATCTGAAATGTGATTTCCTTGTGAGTTTACAGTAACTTAATAACAATGTAGTTGGTGTAATTGCTAAAAACAATCACAAATATGTTATGCCAAAACTACTGATGTTAACAGGATGCATTGCACTTAAATAGCAATGTGCTACTTGCAAGACATGAGTTGTTAACACAATGAACTGTAGAAAAATAAAATCGCAGCTGAACTAATAGTAATTCACTGTGTTTTGTGATTCATCAATACTGCAGTAAGCAGGCAAAATTTTAAATATCTCATTCATCACCCATGCGCATCTATCATGATGAATGTTGTGCATCATTGTTCATAGCATGAAGCAAGATATTTCTTGTGTGGTATTTAAAAACTGACAACGAAGATTTTTCCTCTTTGAATGTGTGTTATTATGCCACGAAATTCATTGAAACATCCTACTAGTTCCATACTATACATTCGGATGAAAGTTCATCAATCAGTACTGCACATTTTTAATGTTCGTCTATATAAATATTAATATCAATAAGAAAACCTTTTCAAGAGTGTTATGTACAGTAGGTCAGTACTACATTACACTTTGCAGAGTGATTGTTCTCTGTGGGTTTCTGAGACACGAGACTCAAACATATGCAAGACATTGTGAGGTCTGAATAGAATGTGAGCATCAGACTTCAGACACAGGTTTAAGACTTGCTCTAGGAGTGGTTAAGGACTACCTTTCTTATCAGCTCTGCTTCTGCGGATTCAAATCATTGATCAGATTCCTTTCTTAACCTCAAAAATAGCCTTTGCCCATGGCCTCCCCTGGCACCTGGTGGCACAGTGGCGCAGTGGCAGCAGAGACCAGGGTTCAATCCTGACCACGGGTGCTGTCTGTATGGAGTTTGTTCATTCTCCTCGTGATCTTCTGGGTGCACCAGTTCTCTTCTGCACTCTAAAGATATACATGTTTTTAGGCTAATTGCCTTGGTAAAATTGTAAATTGTCCCTAGTGTGTAGGATACATACATAGATACATAGAAAATAGGTGCAGGAGTAGGCCATTCGGCCCTTCGAGCCTGCACCGCCATTCAATACGATCATGGCTGATCATCCAACTCAGTATCCCGTACCTGCCTTCTCTCCATACCCACTGATCCCTTTAGCCACAAGGGCCACATCTAACTCCCTCTTAAATATAGCCAATGAACTGGCCTCAACTACCCTCTGTGGCAGAGAGTTCCAGAGATTCACCACTCTCTGTGTGAAAAAGTTTTTTCTCATCTCGATCTTAAAGGATTTCCCCCTTATCCTTAAGCTGTGACCCCTTGTCCTCGACTTCCCCAACATCGGGAATAATCTTCCTGCATCTAGCCTGTCCAACCCCATAAGAATTTTGTAAGTTTCTATAAGATCCCCTCTCAATCTCCTAAATTCTAGCGAGTATAAGCCGAGTCTATCCAGTCTTTCTTCATATGAAAGTCCTGACATCCCAGGAATCAGTCTGGTGAACCTTCTCTGCACTCCCTCTATGGCTATAATGCCCTTCCTCAGATTTGGAGACCAAAACTGTACGTAATACTCCAGGTGTGGTCTCACCAAGACCCTGTACAACTGCAGTAGAACCTCCCTGCTCCTATACTCAAATCCTTTTGCTATGAAAGCTAACATACCATTCGCTTTTTTCACTGCCTGCTGCACCTGCATGCCTACTTTCAATGACTGGTGTACCATGACACCCAGGTCTCACTGCATCTCCCCTTTTCCTATTCGGCCACCATTTAGATAATAGTCTGCTTTCCTGTTTTTGCCACCAAAGTGGATAACCTCACATTTATCCACATTATACTGCATCTGCCAAACTTTTGCTCACTCACCCAGCCTATCCAAGTCACCTTGCAGTCTCCTAGCATCCTCCTCACAGCTAACACTGCCCCCCAGCTTAGTGTCGTCTGCAAACTTGGAGATGTTGCCTTCAATTCCCTCATCCAGTTCATTAATATAAATTGTAAATAGCTGGGGTCCCAGCACTGAGCCTTGTGGTACCCCACTAGTCACTGCCTGCCATTGTGAAAAGGACCCGTTTACTCCTACTCTTTGCTTCCTGTTTGCCAGCCAGTTCTCTATCCACATCAATACTGAACCCCCAATACCGTGTGCTTTAAGTTTGTATATTAATCTCTTATGTGGGACCTTGTCGAAAGCCTTCTGAAAGTCAAGATACAAAACATCCACTGGTTCTCCCCTATCCACTCTACTAGTTACATCCTCGAAAAATTCTATAAGATTCGTCAGACATGATTTACCTTTCGTAAATCCATGCTGACTTTGTCCAATGATTTCACCACTTTCCAAATGTGCTGCTATCCCATCTTTAATAACTGACTCTAGCAGTTTCCCCACTACCGATGTTAGACTAACTGGTCTGTAATTCCCCGTTTTCTCTCTCCCTCCCTTCTTAAAAAGTGGGGTTACATTTGCTACCCTCCAATCCTCAGGAACTACTCCAGAATCTAAAGAGTTTTGAAAAATTATCACTAATGCATCCACTATTTCTGGAGCTACTTCCTTAAGTATTCTGGGATGCAGCCTATCTGGCCCTGGTGATTTATCGGCCTTTAATCCATTCAATTTACCCAACACCACTTCCCGACTAACCTGGATTTCACTCAGTTCCTCCAACTCCTTTGACGCGCGGTCCCCTGCTATTTCCGGCAGATTATTTATGTCTTCCTTAGTGAAGACGGAACCAAAGCAGTTATTCAATTGGTCCGCCATATCCTTGTTCCCCATGATCAATTCACCTGTTTCTGACTGCAAGGGACCTACATTTGTTTTAACTAATCTCTTTCTCTTCACATATCTATAAAAACATTTGCAGTCAGTTTTTATGTTCCCTGCCAGTTTTATTTCATAATCTATTTTCCCTTTCCTAATTAAGCCCTTTGTCCTCCTCTGCTGGTCTCTGAATTTCTCCCAGTCCTCTGGTAAGCTGCTTTTTCTGGCTAATTTGTACGCATCATCTTTTGCTTTGATACTATCCCTGATTTCCTTGTTATCCACGGATGCACTACCTTCCCTGATTTATTCTTTTGCCAAACTGGGATGAACAATTTTTGTAGTTCATCCATGCAGTCTTTAAATGCCTTCCATTGCATATCCACCGTCAACCCTTTTAGAACTAATTGCCAGTCAATCTTGGCCAATTCACATCTCATACCCTCAAAGTTACCTTTCTTTAAGTTCAGAACCATTGTTTCTGAATTAACAATGTCACTCTCCATCCTAATGAAGAACTCAACCATATTATGGTCACTCTTGCCCAAGGGGCCACGCACAACATGACTGCTAACTAACCCTTCCTCATTACTCAATACCCAGTCTAGAATAGCCTGCTCTCTCGTTGGTTCCTCTACATGTTGGTTTAGATAACTATCTCGCATACATTCCAAGAAATCCTCTTCCTCAGCACCCCTGCCAATTTGATTCACCCAATCTATATGTAGATTGAAGTCACCCATTATAACTGTTTTGCCTTTGTTGCACGCATTTCTAATTTCCTGTTTGATGCCATCCCCAACTTCACTACTACTGTTAGGTGGCCTGTACACAACACCCACCAGTGTTTTCTGCCCCTTAGTGTTTCGCAGCTCTACCCATACCGATTCCACATCCTCCAAGCTAATGTCCTTCCTTTCCACTGCGTTAATCTCCTCTCTAACCAGCAACGCTACCCCACCTCCTTTTCCTTTCTCTCTATCCCTCCTGAGGATAGTGTTAGTGTGCGGGGTTCACTGGTTGGCGAGGACTTGGTGAGCCGAATGTGGAGGCTTTGGAAAGTTTGAAGTGGAGGTTTACCAGAATGATGCTGGATTACAGGGTATTAGTATTAGTTTCTGTGCTGTATCACTAAACTAAACTAAACCCTCCTGATGTTCTTGAGCTCTCTTCCTATGTCACAGATCATCTCCTTTGCAGTTCATTCTTCAATCACCTTTGCATCTCACTCTGTCTTGCCCTCACTGCCCTACTCTTACCCCACAACCTCTTCAATAAATCCTTATCAATACCTCCTTTTCGCAATACATGCTGCGCCTTCTCTTCCTCACTGGAGCTACTTCTGTCAATTAACTTTGGAGGCTTTTCACTTTGTCAGAGTGTCATGGTCATAGACGTTTACAGCACGGAAGCAAAACCTTTCACCTAACTCATCCATGCCAAACCAAAATTCCCCATCTAAGCTAGTTCCACTTGCCCACGTTTGGCCCAAATCCATGTCAACCTTTCCTATCAATGTATCTGTCCAAGTGTCTTTTAAATGTTGTTATAGTACATGCCTCTATTATTGTACTTGGACGTAAATGTACAGTAGATGGTTGATTAGTAAGTTTGCAGATAGCACAAAGATTATTGGGTGTTACAGACAGTGAGGAAGGCTGTGAAAGTATACAGTGAGATAGAGATCAGCTACAGAAATGGGCAGAGAAAAAGGCAGATGGAGTTTAATCTGAGCAAGTTTGAGGTGTTGCACTTTGGGAGGTTGAAGGTAAAGGGAAAATATACAATTAATAACAAGACCCTTAACATCATTGATGTACAGAGAGATCTTGGGGTCCAAGTTTATAACTCTCTGACTTGTGGCAATACATGTCGATAGAGTGGTAAAGAAGGAATATGGTATGCTTGCGTTCATTGATCAAGGCATTGATTATGAGTCAGAAAATCATAATGCAGTTATATAGGACACTCATTAGGTTGCATTTGGAGGATTGCATGCAGTTCTGGTCACCACAATACTTAAAGGATGTGGAGGCCTTGAAAAGTTTGAAGTGGAGGTTTACCCGAATGATGCTGGATTACAGGGTATTAGTTACAAGGAGAGGTTGAACAGATTCAGATTGTTTTCTCTGGAAAGCCAGAGGTTGGGGAGAAACCTGATAAAAATGTATAAAATTATATAAGGCATAGATACGGTAGAGCCTTTGCCCCAGGATGGGAATATCAAATACTAGAAGGCATAGCTTTAAGGTGGGAGGGGTAAAGTTTAAAGGGGACACAGTCAGATAGGCATATAGCATAGATATAGGCCCTTTAACCCAACTTGGCCATGCCGACCAAGATACTCATTTATACTAGTTCCACCTATCCGCGTTTGGTCTATACCACTCTAAACATTTTCCATCTATGAACCTGCTTAAATATCTTTTAAATATTGTTACAGTACCAGCCACAACCATCTCCTCTGGCAGCTTGATCCACATACCCACCACACGACCCCCTCAGATTGCTCCAAAACGCCTGAAGTCACAACACATTTCCTTCATTCCACATACGCGAGGTTTGCCCTTGCCTTAGGTCCATTGATTAGTATAACAGTGCAGCTTCGAAATTCTACATTCAGGGTAAAACTCAGTCAAGGTTTTTTGCAACAAATCATTATGGCAAAAAGAGGCTCTATTTGTTTAGGAACCATATATGTGGTGTTTGTGGTTTTTCAGACTCCTTGCTCTCGTTTCACTGGTGGTCTTAAAATAATTCCTGTGTTTCTTCAACACAACAAATTGGTAACCAGATCTTTTTCTTATCGAGTCCACAAACAAGATTAGAAGTTGTGGTAACTGTCTTGTCGCTTCTTGTGCTTCTTGTGCGTGGTGGTGCAAAGATTGGTGGAAACAGGGCCGTGACATGAAGGCTCTTTCCTTGACCCTGGTAACCAGATGTAATACATCAATCGACCCGATGTTGAACAGTTCACTCTGGTTATAATCCTTCAATTGCAGCACCTTCTTTACAACAGCAATTATCTTCTTACAGTATTTTCCTCCACCCAATTGTACTCTTGCATTACCTACATGGTTTATTGGTGTTTATTTCACATCAGTCCCAATAACACTATTCCAACAACAATTGATTAAAAGCCTTCCATTCACATTGGCAGGCAGCATTTTTGCTTTTTAAAACAGTGAACCCTCATTGGGTCAATAACAACCCATCATAAATGGACCTTTAAGTGCTTTTGATCTTCTGGGTCCACTATGTTGCATTAGACACATTGATTATTTCATTGATTTTATTCTTTAGTCTGTAAAATCTATTATTTTCCTCACTGATAAAGCCTATTTTTAGTCCTTCACATAAGGTCATTGGTTCGCATGTTGAGGCCTTTCAGCAGCTCCTTTTGTTTGTAGATTGCTTCATCTTGCTCTATCATGATTCAATGCTGATTAAGATTGGCTCTGTACTTACTTGGACAGGTCCAGCTCCTTGCTATTTACCCAAATCTATTATTTGATTAGGTGTTCAAAATTAGAGACATTGATTTTCATAAATGCTGATTTGCAATTTTTTAAATTAATCTTGGACATAATTTCACACATCATAGCAGAATAATATTTTGTTGTTTGCTTTACATTAGTTTTTTTTGGCATAGTTGCAGTTGTATTACGACGTGTAATGTCATATACTGTATATACATATACATATAAGTATATTGCAAATAATAGAACATAAAACAAAACAGTATGCACAGGAGCGGCATAGTGGCGCAGCGGTAGTTGCTGCCTTAACCGTAACCCTAACCCTGACCCTAACCCTAACCGGGCGTCACCCGCAGGACAGCATACGTCAGCGTGTATGTCATACAACTTGACGGTTTTAAGGGCATCAGTCACTGACGCTCGCAGTCACCAAAAAAAATTGCAAAGTGGGACAGGCCCTTTACAGCCCCTGAGACCCGGGTTTAATCCTGAAGATGGGAATTGTCTTACGGAGTTGGTACATTCTCCCTGTGACCTGTGTAGGTTTTCTCCGGGGTGCTCTGGTTTCCTCCTACACTCCAAAGGTTTGTCGGCAAATTGGCTTTAAAATTGTAAATTGTCAATTGTCCCTAGTGTGTGTAGGCTGGTCGGCATGGACTCAGTGGACCGAAGGGTCTGTTCCCGTGCTGTAACTCTAAATTAAACTAAACTAAACTAAACTAAAGGAGCAGGCCCTTCAGCCCTCATCTGTGCTGAACATGATGCCAAATTAAACTATCCTCATCTGCCTGCACATGATCTATATCCTCTATTCCCTGCACAGTCATGTGCCTGTCCAAATGCCTTTTAAATATTACCATTGCATCTACTTCAACCACTCTCCCAGCAGTGTGGTCTAGGCACCCCCCCAATCACTATAAAAAAATTGCCTGCACATTTCCTTACAACTTTTCTCCTCTCACCTTAATGGTATTCCCTCTAGTATTATACATTTACATCCTGAGAAAGAACTCTGAATATACACCTTATCTCTGATGTTGAGGTGCACAACTGAAGATGTGTCTGATTGTTAACAAATTCACCTAGTGGTCATACCCAAGAATGTCAATTGTAGTGAAATCATAGGGATTGTAACATCCAGTCCTACTAATCAATCAAAAATCCCTCTCATAACCTTGTAAATTTCTGAAGAAGAGTCCCGACCCGAAATGTCGCCTGACCATTCCCCCCAAACATGCTGCCTGAACTGCTGAGTTACTCCGGTACTTTGTAGTTCATTTAAGATCCCAGCATCTACAATTTCTTGTGCCTCCAAGCTTCTATCGGGTCTCCATTCAGCCTCCGACTCTCCAATCCCAGTTTATCCTGCCTCTCCTTATAATATGTAGGACGGAACTGCAGATGCTGGTTTAAACCGAAGATAGACACAAAAAGCTCGAGTAACCCAACGGGACAGGCAGCATCTCTGGGGAGAAGGAACGGGTGACGTGTCGAGCCGAGACCCTTCTTCAGACGGCTTTACAATATGTTTACAATGCAGAAGTGGGCCCTTCAGACCAAACACTACAGGCCGATTTATACATACCTTCGAAGCCTCCTTCTAACCTTCTCAATTACCCAGCCAAGCTTATCTACAGTATCTGCCGAATAGAGACCAATCACCTCAGCCACGCCACATGTGAGTCAGTTCCACAAAAGAATTCTAATGAAATCACTGTTTGAATTCTGGGTGACGATCTTCTATTGATGACCTTTAGTCTTGCTCATCTTCACAAGTTAAAATATTCTCATTATCTCAATTCCATCAAAATATTCCATAACGTATTTAGACCTGAGCCTTCCATTTACCAGAAGGCGTAAATCCAAATGAATAATCTCTTCATGATAGATGTAACCTCACAATTTTCTTTTACATGCTTGTAAATCTTTTTGATGCCATTGTGTCCACGTCCACATTGAAACACAGTTCCCAAATGTAGTATAAAAAATGATTAATACGGATTTACCACAATATTTTGACTTTTCAATTCCATCCTCCCAGAAATAAACTAAGTTTCTTCATTTTTATCTCCTTTATAACCCTGTCACAACTTTGAATGATTTATGCGTTACTACCCCTAGAAAGATTTGCTCCCCTACTTAAAACTTGATTTTCAAAACAAACAGATGACATATTAATTCATGTTGACAAAATGTTTTGGATGAATCTTGATGACTGGAATCGTCTGTTGAATTGCTGATGTTCAGCTGTTTAAACTTCAGTAAGTCTTGGCCTTCTGCACAGGCACTGCCCAACTGTGAAAGTCCGAGGGTTCCTGCGTAACAGATGGCAGTGCATCTGTCGTTGTGTTCTGTCACTGGAATCCACACTTGGTTCAGCACAGACCCTGGGCCTTCCATCGGACCATGCTGCGGAATTGCCACTCAGGCATTAGGTCAGCCCATCTAATTTAGACTTTCACTGCCAGAATGAGGCTAAACACAAATTGGAGGAGCAGCATATTATATTTTGCTTGGGCAGCTTGCAGCCCAGTGGTATGAATATTGATTTATCTAACTTCAAGTAACCCCGGCATTCCCTCTCTCTCTATCCCTCCCCCACCCAAGTTGCACTAGCTTCTCGTTTTCACCCACAAACAGCTAACAATGGCCTGTTTCCTTTATCATCGTTACTTTTTTACATATCTTTCATTCATTGTTTTTTATCCCTCTACATAATCATCTCTATCTCTCATTTCCCTCATCCCTAACCAGTCTGATGAAGGGTCTCGACCCGAAAAGTCACCCATTCTTTCTCTCCAGAGATGCTGCCTGTCCCGCTGAGTTACTCCAAATTTTTGTGTCTATCTTCCATCTAATTATTTTACCTTGCTTAATTATTCTTAATTATTTCAAAGTGTTCTTAAAACATTTTAAATTATTTTGAAAGACTACTTCCATCTATTTACTTTAATAACCTTTAAATATTTCTGAATGGCAGAAACCTGCTGAAATATTGAAGGGCTTCATAACTTTGAGAGAACAATATCAAACTCCACCCTTTGTCAAAGCCTAAGATAGACACAAAAAGCTGGAATAAATCAGCGGGTCAGACAGCATCTATGGAGCAAAGAAATAGGTGATGTTTCGGGTCGAGACCCTTCTGAGAGTGAGGGGAAGGAAATTAGTGATATAGATGGTGATGTAGAGAGAGAGATATAGAACAAATGAATGAAAGATATGCAATAAAGTAATGATGATAAAGGAAACAGGCCATTGTTAGCTGTGTGCTAGGTGAAAATGATTTACAAACAAGATGACTTTGAAGCTGGTATGACTTGGGTGGGGGAGGGATGGAGAGAGAGGGGATGCAAGGGTTACTTGAAGTTAGAGAAATCAATATTCATACCGCTGGGTTGTAAGCTGCCCAAGCGAAATATGAGGTGCTCTTCCTCCAATTTGCATTTGGTCTCACTCTGACAATGGAGGAGGCCTAGGACAAAAAGGTTAATGTGGGAATGGGAAGGGGAATTAAAGTGTTTGGCAACCGGGAGATCAGGTAGGTCCAAGCAAACTGAGTGAAGTCTCTACAGTTTAAACCAGCATCTGCAGTTCCTTCTTACATATCTTTGTCAAAGCCTGCCAGGGTTAAAGTATAGTCTCTGCTTGGACATCACTGCCTAACCTGAGGGGAAAGGAACTAATCGCCAGTACATATAGGTGAGCAGGGATCTCAGGCAGAGATTTTGTGCAGCTGGTTTAGTTCAGCAATGGTTACACTCAATCTGCGTTGAAATTAATTTACAAGTTGCTTATTCTACCTGTTTACCTGTTTACGGTCTACCTGTTTACTTGGTAAGTTGCCTTGCCATTCTTCTTCAATATTGACCATTTGGCATGATCGGCGAATTTAGTCGTTATCTGATTGCAAAAAATAATTTTGAACAACTAAAATCCCATCATTCTTTCATGTGGGTTTGCATTTTTCAATTTTGCCCTGCTCTATAAATACTCTTTATACCCATTCTCCACTTGCCATCTTGAAACCTGCGAGATATCATTTTAAAACTTGCTTCACAAGTTCACTAGTCATAGGAGTTGAATTAGGCCATTCGGCCCATCGAGTCTGCTCTGCCATTCAATCATTGCTGATCTCTGCCTCCTAATCCCATTTTCCTGCCTTCTCCCCATATCCCTTGACATCCATGGATGCTTCCTGACATCCATGCTCCTATATTAGAAAATAGAACGTGAAGTAGTAGATAGCACAGGAACAAGCTCTTTGGCCCTCTATGTCCATGCTGATTATGATGCCAAGTATCAGTTTCTTCATCTACCATGTACAATTTATCAAATATATTGTGAAAATCTGGATACATTTGGATATCCAAACAAGGATGACATATTATTTTAACTTGAGGAATCTTTCTTCCCCTTTTTTATTGAAGAGTGATACTATAATAAAGAATGTGAATGTTATGTTCATAAGTTCATAAGTGACAAGAGCAGAATAAGGCCATTCGGCCCTTCAAGTCTACTCCGCCATTCAATCATGGCTGATCTATCTCTCCCTCTCAGCCCCATTCTATTGCCTTCAGCACCTGACACCCATATTAATCTAGAATCTATCTATCCCTGCCTTAAAAATGTCCATTGGCCTCCACAGCCTTCAGTGTCAATGAATTCCACACATTCACCACCTCTGACAAAATAAATTCCTCCTTATCTCCTACCTAAAGGAACTTCCTTTCATTTTGAGGCTATGACCTCTATTCCTAACCTCTCGTACTCGTGGAAACATCCTTGGCTGGAATGCAACCAATGTCCTTGGGGGAGTGTTTGCTAGTGCTGTCGGTGAAGATTTAAACTAATGTGGCAGGGGGATGGGTGCAAGAGCAGAGAGGCAGAGGATGTAAAATGAGGGTAGAAGCAATAGGTAGCAAGGTGAAAATTAAAAGTGGCAGGCAGACAATTCCAGGGCAATAATCAAAAAGGGCCACTTTTCAACATAATTGTATAAGGGGTAAGAGTGTTGTAAAAACAAGCCTGAAGGCTTTGTATCTTAATGCAAGGAGCATTCGTAATAAGGTGGATGAGTTGAATGTGCAGATAGTTATTAATGAATATGATATGGTTGGGATCACGGAGACATGGCTCCAGGGTGACCAAGGCTGGGAGCTGAACATCCAGGGATATTCAATATTCAGGAGGGATAGACAGAAAGGAAAAGGAGGCGGGGTAGCGTTGCTGGTTAGAGAGGAGATTAACGCAATAGAAAGGAAGGACATTAGCTTGGAGGATGTGGAATCGATATGGGTAGAGCTGCGAAACACTAAGGGGCAGAAAACGCTAGTGGGAGTTGTATACAGGCCACCTAACAGTAGTAGTGGTTGGGGATGACATCAAACAGGAAATTCGAAATGCGTGCAACAAAGGTAAAACAATTATAATGGGTGACTTCAATCTACATATAGATTGGGTGAATCAAATTGGCAGGGGTGCTGAGGAAGAGGATTTCTTGGAATGTATGCGGGATAGTTTTCTAAACCAACATGTAGAGGAACCAACGAGAGAGCAGGCTATTCTAGACTGGGTATTGAGTAATGAGGAAGGGTTAGTTAGCAGTCTTGTTGTGCGTGGCCCCTTGGGCAAGAGTGACCATAATATGGTTGAGTTCTTCATTAGGATGGAGAGCGACATCGTTAATTCAGAAACAAGGGTCCTGAACTTAAAGAAAGGTGACTTTGAGGATATGAGATGTGAATTGGCCAAGATAGACTGGCAAATGATTCTTAAAGGGTTGACGGTGGATATGCAATGGAAGGCATTTAAAAACTGCATGGATGAACTACAACAATTGTTCATCCCAGTTTGGCAAAAGAATAAATCGGGGAAGGTAGTGCATCCGTGGATAACAAGGGAAATCAGGGATAGTATCAAAACAAAAGATGAAGCGTACAAACAGCCAGAAAAAGCAGCCTACCAGAGGACTGGGAGAAATTCAGTCCAGCAGAGGAGGACAAAAGGCTTAATTAGGAAAGGGAAAATAGATTATGAAAGAAAACTGGCAGGGAACATAAAAACTGACTGCAAAAGTTTTTATAGATATGTGAAGAGGAAAAGATTAGTTAAAACAAATGTAGGTCCCTTGCTGTCAGAAACAGGCGAATTGATCATGGGGAACAAGGACATGGCAGACCAATTGAATAACTACTTTGGTTCTGTCTTCACTAAGGAAGACATAAATAATCTGCCGGAAATAGCAAGGGACCGGGGCTTAAATGAGATGGAGGAACTGAGTGAAATCCAGGTTAGCCGGGAAGTGGTGTTAGGTAAATTGAATGGATTAAAGGCCGATAATGCCCCAGGGCCAGATAAATTGCATCCCAGAGTACTTAAGGAAGTAGCCGCAGAAATAGTGGATGCATTAGTGATCATTTTTTAAAACTCTTTAGATTCTGGAGTAGTTCCTGAGGACTGGAGGGTAGCTAATGTAACCCCACTTTTTAAAAAGGGAGGGAGAGAGAAAACGGGGAATTACAGACCAGTTAGTCTAACATCGGTGGTGGGGAAAATTCTGGAGTCAGTTATTGAGGATGGGATAGCAGCACATTTGGAAAGTGGTGAATTCATTGGACAAAGTCAGCATGGATTTATGAAAGGTAAATCATGTCTGACGAATCTTATAGAATTTTTCGAGGATGTAACTAGTAGAGTGGATAAGGGAGAACCAGTGGATGTGTTATATCTGGACTTTCAGAAGGCTTTCGACAAGGTCCCACATAAGAGATTAGTATGCAAACTTAAAGCACACGGTATTGGGGGTTCAGTATTGATGTGGATAGAGAACTGGCTGGCAGACAGGAAGCAAAGAGTAGGAGTAAACGGAGTAAACAAAAGATCATTATAATAGCCCAGCAGATGTATTGGATGATGCAATGCAGATAAGAGCTGAATCAGCAAACTTAATATCATATTTGTATAATATTATCTTAAATGTAGAAATACCATCTACGGAAGGTATCAGAAGAGACTGGGCACAAGAATTAGTTATTAAAATTTCAAAGGAAAGGTGGAATTAACACTTATTAAACGTGCATAAATGTTCGATTAATGTAAGACACACTTTAATACAATTTAAAATTTTACATAGATTATATTATTCCAAAACTAAAATCCATAAACTTTTCCCAAATGTATCATCCATCTGTGATAAATGTCAATCTCAAGAAGCTACTATAGCGCACTCATTTGTTTTCTGTACAAAAATTCAAAAATTTTGGATTGAATTTTTTGAAATCTTTACAAAATTATTTAAAATAAAACTGATACCCAAAGCAGAATGGATTATCTTCGGACTACCGGAAGATAGTCCAGTCCTAAATGTGTTCCAAAAGAAACTAATAGACTATGGGTTAATAACTGGAAAAAAGCTATTCCTAAAATTTTGGAAAAAGGCTCCAATACCAACTATAATCATGTGGATTTCAAATATGTTCGAAACATTACACCTAGAAGAGATAAGACTCCTCCTGGCAGGTAAACCAGATCACTTAGACCTGATGTGGTCTGCATTTATAGAATTATTACAAATATAGGGTGCAAAAGTACCTTAAAAAAAACTGAGGTCAGATAAGGGGGGATGAGAGTTGGAGAGTTGGTATGTCCCATTTGCGTGATGCTTATACAAATTATTTGTTTTTCTCTTTTCCCTCTTTCTCTTTCTTCTTCTTTTCTAGGGTCTATTTCTTAACTCTTTTTCTTTTGTTTTTAATTTCGTTCTTATAGGGTCTTCGTTCTTTCTTGTTTTTACACTTTCACCTTTTCCTTCACTTTCTTCTTTCTCTCAATCTCATCCTTTCCCTTTATTAGTGTAAAAACAAACGGAGTACATTAATTGTAAGAAGATATATGTGACGAGTACTAATGTATGTGGTTGTAATGTAATGTACTTCTAATAAATAAAAAAATTAAAAAAAAACAAAAAAAAACAATATATATTAATGATTTGGATGAGGGAATTGAATGCAACATCTCCAAGTTTGCGGATGACACGAAGCTGGGGGGCAGTGTTAGCTGTGAGGAGGATGCTAGGAGGCTGCAAGGTGACTTGGATAGGTTGGGTGAGTGGGCAAATGCATGGCAGATGCAGTATAATGTGGATGAATGTGAGGTTATCCACATTGGTGGCAAAAACAGGAAAGTAGACTATTATCTGAATGGTGGCCGATAAGGAAAAGGGGAGATGCAACGAGACCTGGGTGTCATGGTACACCAATCATTGAAAGTAGGCATGCAGGTGCAGCAGGCAGTGAAGAAAGCAAATGGTATGTTAGCATTCATAGCAAAAGGATTTGAGTATAAGAGCCGGGAGGTTCTACTGCAGTTGTACAGGGTCTTGGTGAGACCACACCTGGAGTATTGCGTACAGATTTGGTCTCCTAATCTGAGGAAAGACATTCTTGCCATAGAGGGAGTACAGAGAATGTTCACCAGACTGATTCCTGGGATGGCAGGACTTTCATATGAAGAAAGACTGGATAGACTCGGCTTGTACACGCTAGAATTTAGAAGATTGAGGGGGGATCTTATAGAAACTTACAAAATTCTTAAGGGGTTGGACAGGCTAGATGCAGGAAGATTATTCCCGATGTAGGGGAAGTCCACAACTAGGGGTCACAGTTTAAGGATAAGAGGGAAGTCTTTTAGGACCGAGATGAGAAAATCATTTTTTACACAGAGTGGTGAATCTGTGGAATTCTCTGCCACAGAAGGTAGTTGAGGCCAATTCATTGACTATATTTAAGAGGGAGTTAGATGTGGCCCTTGTGGCTAAAGGGATCAGGGAGTATGTAGAGAAGGCAGGGATGGGATACTGAGTTAGATGATCAGCCATGATCATATCGAATGGCGGTGCAGGCTCGAAGGGCCGAATGGCCTACTCCTGCACCTATTTTCTATGTTTCTATCCTCTCCACATCCACTCTATCCAAGCCTTTCAGTATTCGGCAAGTTTCAATGAGGTACCCCCTCATCCTTCGAAACTCCAGCGAATAGAGAACAGTTATGACTCCTGTTCCACTGTTAGTCCAGGCTGATTTGGGAATTTATGCCATTCCATACACTCATTTTCCTTCATACTGCCTGCTGTTCACTGCTAAAGGGAGCATATTCCAACAAGTTTACTTTTTTATCTCATTTTTTAATATATTCTTTTTTCTCCGGAATGTTATTTTTCAGGTTTTAAAAGGGTCAGTTGAACTGTTTTGATGTTAGTGTCATAATTCTACTGGACCCTTTCCTTTTCTTATGCAGATTGTTGCTCTGGTAAATTACCCCAATGTAGGCTTTATTTTTGCTAATCACATCCGTGGAGCCTCAGCATATGCCCTGCATAAATTGATAAAGACACCAGCAGGATTTTGTTGATGTCGTATATTAATAGGATAAGATCACAGTTTAGTTTAGTTTAGTTTAATTTATTGTCACGTGTACCGAGGTACAGTGAAAAGCTTTTGTTGCATGCTATCCAGTTAGTTGAAAGACAATATATTATTACAATTGAGCCATCCACAGTGCACAAATACATGATAAAGGGAATAACATTTAGTGCAAGACAAAGTCCAGTAAAAAGGCCAGAGGTATGCAACAGAGGGTTCTATATGAATGCAAGCTGTTGTATATTGTACCTTTGTTGTGAATGAGGACACTGAATGAATACATGGTCCAGATTACCCTAAATTAGTGCGTAAGGAAAGATATGCAGGGTTTGCAGCCAGCAAGTAAATGAGTTAATAAACAAAGTTGGAATGTTATCTTCAATTGTTTCCTTACTAAAGTGTCTGGCCTCTCCCCATCCTTTCTGGCTTCGCCATATCACTGCTGCTGAATTTGCACAGGACCAATGCGGGCTGTTAACAACTGTTAATGACAAGGGATCAACGACAGGGCTGTTACTGGGGCCAGAGAATTACAATAACATTGACCTCACTTCAATGAGCTGGAGCAATCTTTCCTCATGAACTCTTGCCCCGAGTTAAAAATCAAACTGAGGAAAATATATCATTTTGATCTTCGGAAACATTTTTAAAATTAATAGCACTGCAAGAATTATAATCACCTACAGACCCAATGAGAATGGATTAATGCTGGTTAGAGCAAATAATGTAAAGATAGATAGAGACAGCAATTGAATGGATATGCGATCAATATAAGACGTAGTGAAGAGCTGGGCAGTTTTAATCTGTGCTATCAATCATTCTTTCTCTGGAGAGTAGTGTCTAATGGAATTATAATTTGACCTACTCTGTTAAATAATGTTGCGTCTCTGTCAATGTGTAAATGTGGTTTGACACTCATCAGTCAATGCCTGGGGTCAAGGAAAGAGCGTTTATGGGGCGGCACGGTGGCGCAGCGGTAGAGTTGCTGCCTTACAGCGAATGCAGTGCCAGGAGACCCGGGTTTGATCCCGACTATGGGTGCTGTCTGTACAGAGTTTTTATGTTCTCCCTGTGACCTGCGTGGGTTTTCTCCGAGATCTTCGGTTTCCTCCCACACTCCAAAGAAGTACACTAAGTAGGTTAATTGGCTTGGCAAATGTGAAAATTGTAGGATAGTGTTAATAAGCGGGGATCGGTGCGGACCCAGTGGGCCGAAAGGCCTGTTTCCGTGCTGTATCTCTAAACTAAACTAAACTAAACGTCACGGCCCTGTTTCCACCAATCTTTCCACCACTACGCACAAGAAGCACAAGACGCCATTGTTTGCAGATGCCGAGAAGTGATGTGGTGTTTTTAAGTGATATTTTCTAATCTTGTGATGTGGGCTCGATAAGAAGAAGTCAATGCCTCATTTTAACAAGACAGTTGGTTTTAGATGGTAAATCGATAACTCCTTCAACTAAATGAATGTAATTAAAATAGCCACATGATGCTTAGCAGGAGTTATCATTGAAAAACATAATCAATAGACCATTTCCTTATGATCAAATTCAACTTCAACGTTTTCCCTCGTAACAAATTTGTTCTCCTCAGACATTGATTGTTCTCTTGTTGGAAGATTGACTCCATTAATTTGGATATAAAACTGACCACTAGAAAGTCAGCCATGGTGATCTTGGATTTATTTTGTTATCCTGTGGACTGCCACTGTCAAAACACTGTTCAAATTGAGAGCTTAACAGTTAGAACAAGATCAGGATATGCAAAGTATGAATTTGTGTCTCAATCCTTTAAGCAAGTTGCTTTTAAGTAAGTAAGTAACTAAGTTTATTGGCCAAGTATTCACATACAAGGAATCTGCCTTGGTGCTCCGCCCACAAGTAACAACATGCATACAGTGACAGTTACGAATGACTCAGAAAACACTAAACATTAATAATAATAAAACATCTCCTTTCTCCTTATTTTCCTCCCGGTAATAGTTTACTTTCGGTCTTTGTTGATAGTTTTGTTAATATTGGTAAAACATTACCTCCAGTGCTAAAGGGTTAATTTAAAAGCAGAAATTCAGTCCAATCGTCCTCTCCAGTACAAATAACACAAACCATGGGATCAGTTCCTTCAGACAGTCAGTGGGATTGCAGTAACCCAACACTTGCTTGTCAGTCTCTGGGCTAGTGGGCTTCAGCATTGGGAAGACAACCCTTGAAAAGACAAGGATGGATATACGGATAGGAAAGATTTGCCAAGATTTGTGGGAGTTGGGCCAAATGTGACAAATGTGGAAGATCACTGTAGTTCCATTAGACAATAGACAATAGACAATAGGTGCAGGAGTAGGCTATTCAATGTGATCATGGCTGATCATCCCCAATCA
This sequence comes from Malacoraja senta, assembly GCA_038087875.1. Taxonomy (NCBI): domain Eukaryota; kingdom Metazoa; phylum Chordata; class Chondrichthyes; order Rajiformes; family Rajidae; genus Malacoraja; species Malacoraja senta. The sequence continues at coordinate 267,054,052 of CM075977.1, read as the reverse complement.
GTACCCCGTTCCTGCCTTCTCCCCATATCCCCTGACTCTGCTATCTTTAAGAGCCCTATCTAGCTCTCTCTTGAAAGTATCAAGAGAACCGGCCTCCACCGCCCTCTGAGGCAGAAATTTCCACAGACTCACAACTCTCTGTGTGTGACTATTGTAATGTAGAGGTAGCCAGTCTGCAACTGTGACATTAGTTGCCAGCATGGACCAAGCAGTAGCTCTCAAATGAGCACCTCTCTGCATCAAATGTGGGAAACGGAAAGCAGGATGGATTGCAGTCTGTTGTGCTTTCCTTACATTAGAAGAAGATATATTCCCTCTGCACACTGGCATTATCGGATGCTAGTCATGTGGGAAAACATATTTACTTTTCACTGACTCATTCAACCATATGATTAAAAACTGTGCAGTTTTGTCTGACTAAAGTAATCTAAAATGATTCTGCTAGTAGCTGAAAGTTTGTCATTCATTTGATGATGGGTAAAAAAATCAATGGTGGTAAAGGTCAATGTTCAGCAAGTTCTAATTTTTTTCTGTTAACAAAATTGATGGGGATTAAATGACAAGATCACGATAGTATGGTAAACCCTCGTTATAACGGACCATGGATGGGGGGATGGTGTCCGTTATTTCTGATTGACCTCAATAACCAAGTATTATCATTGCATAAGTAGTAGAAATAAACAACAGATTGTAAAACCACATGTTATATGAAAAGTTTTACTCTTATCCAGCAATACATAAAAGGAAACAAACAGCTGGAATAACTCAGCAGGTCAGTTAGCACCTTTGGAGAACATGGATAGGTGACGTTTCGGCTCAGGACCCAACTACAGACTCTCGGTCTGGAACTGGACCAGGAATCCAAGTGAGTTGACGACCCCAATGGCCGAGGGAATGGTGAGGATCGGTGGAGTCAAAGGTCACAGCATGTGGGACGGAGTGGGAGAGGTGAGGGTCGGCTGTGGAGTTTGCAGGTGCAGCTTTAAGTGGCAGTAGAAGCAATGTGGGCCAGCAGTGGCAGCAGTGGCCTGGAAGTGGCGTGAAACATAGAAACATAGAAAATAGGTGCAGGAGTAGGCCATTCGGCCCTTCGAGCCTGCACCGCCATTCAATATGATCATGGCTGATCATCCAACTCAGTATCCCATACCTGCCATCTCTCCATACCCCCTGATCCCTTTAGCCACAAGGGCCAAATCTAACTCCCTCTTAAATATAGCCAATGAACTGGCCTCAACTACTTTCTGTGGCAGAGAATTCCAGAGATTCACCACTCTCTGTGTGAAAAATGTTTTTCTCATCTCGGTCCGAAAAGACTTCCCCCTTATCCTTAAACTGCGACCCCTTGTTCTGGACTTCCCCAATATCGGGGACAATCTTCCTGCATCTAGCCTGTCCAACCCCTTAAGAATTTTGTAAGTTTCTATAAGATCCCCCCTCAATCTTCTAAATTCTAGCGAGTACAAGCCGTGTCTATCCAGTCTTTCTTCATATGAAAGTCCTGACATCCCAGGAATCAGTCTGGTGAACATTCTCTGTACTCCCTCTATGGCAAGAATGTCTTTCCTCAGATTAGGAGACCAAAACTGTACGCACTACTCCAGGTGTGGTCTCACCAAGAACATGTACAACTGCAGTAGAAAATCCCTGCTCCTATACTCAAATCCTTTTGCTATGAATGCTAACATACCATTTGCTTTTTTCACTGCCTGCTGCACCTGCATGCCTACTTTCAATGACTGGTGTACCATGACACCCAGGTCTCGTTGCATCTCCCCTTTTCCTAATCGGCCACCATTCAGATAATGTTCTACTTTCCTGTTTTTGCCACCAAAGTGGATAACCTCACATTTATCCACATTATACTGCATCTGCCATGCATTTGCCCACTCACCCAACCTATCCAAGTCACCTTGCAGCCTCCTAGCATCCTCCTCACAGCTAACACTGCCCCCCAGCTTCATGTCATTTGCGAACTTGGAGATGTTGCATTCAATTCCCTCGTCCAAATCATTAATATATATTGTAAATAGCTGGGGTCCCAGCACTGAGCCTTGCGGTACCCCACTAGTCACTGCCTGCCATTCTGAAAAGGTCCCGTTTACTCCTACACTTTTCATCCTGTTTGCCAGCCAATCCTCAGGAACTACTCCAGAATCTAAAGAGTTTTAAAAAATTATCACTAATGCATCCACTATTTCTGGGGCTACTTCCTTAAGTACTCTGGGAAGCAGCCTATCTGGCCCTGGGAATTTATCGGCCTTTAATCCATTCAATTTACCTAACACCACTTCCCGGCTAACCTGGATTTCACTCAGTTCCTCCATCTCATTTGACCCCCGGTCCCCTGCTATTTCCGGCAGATTATTTATGTCTTCCTAAGTGAAGACAGAACCAAAGTAGTTATTCAATTGGTCTGCCATGTCCTTGTTCCCCATGATCAATTCACCTGTTTCTGACTACAAGGGACTTACATTTGTTTTAACTAATCTTTTTCTCTTCACATATCTATAAAAACTTTTGCAGTCAGTTTTTATGTACCCTGCCAGTTTTCTTTCATAATCTATTTTCCCTTTCTTAATTAAGCCCTTTGTCCTCCTCTGCTGGACTCTGAATTTCACCCAGTCCTCTGGTAGGCTGCTTTTTCTGGCATTTGTATGCTTCAACTTTTGTTTTGATACTATCCCTGATTTCCTTTGTTATCCACAGATGCACTACCTTCCCTGATTTATTCTTTTGCCAAACTGGGATGAACAATTGTTGTAGTTCATCCATGCAGTCTTTAAATGCCTTCCATTACATATCCACCGTCAACCCTTTAAGAATCAATTGCCAGTCTATCTTGGCCAATTCACGTCTCATACCCTCAAAGTTACCTTTCTTTAAGTTCAGAACCCTTGTTTCTGAATTAATTATGTCACTCTCCATCCTAATGAAGAACTTAACCATATTATGGTCACTCTTGCCCAAGGGGCCACGCACAACAAGACTGCTAGCTAACCCTTCCTCACTACTCAATACCCAGTCTAGAATAGCCTGCTCTCTCGTTGGTTCCTCTACATGTTGGTTTAGAAAACTATCCCGCATACATTCCAAGAAATCCTCTTCCTCAGCACCCCTGCCAATTTGATTCACCCAGTCTATATGTAGATTGAAGTCACCCATTATAACTGTTTTACCTTTGTTGCACGCATTTCTAATTTCCTGTTTGATGCCATCCCCAACTCCACTACTACTGTTAGGTGGCCTGTACACAACTCCCACTAGCGTTTTCTGCCCCTTAGTGTTTCGCAGCTCTACCCATATTGAATCCACACCCTCCAAGCTAATGTCCTTCCTTTCTATTGCATTAATCTCCTTTCTAACCAGCAACGCTACCCCACCTCCTTTTCCTTTCTGTCCATCCCTCCTGAATATTGAATATCCCTGGATGTTCAGCTCCCAGCCTTGGTCACTCTGGAGCCATGTCACCGTGATCCCAACTATATCATAATCATTAATTACTATCTACACATTCAACTGATCCACCTTATTACGAATGCTCCTTGCATTGAGACACAAAGCCTTCAGGCTTGTTTTTACAACGCTCTTACCCCTTATACAATTATGTTGAAAAGTGGCCCTTTTTGATTTGTGCCCTGGATTTGTCTGCCTGCCACTTTTACTTTTCACCTTGCTACCTATTGCTTCTACCCTCATTTTACAGCCCCTCTGTCTCTCTGCTCACACATTTAAGAAACCCACCACCTCTTATTCTCTGTTTATTATTTTTTTCTTCTTTCCTCCCTACATGTTGGGCTGAGTGCTTCCCTTCTCTGCCTCCTGCCTCACACACTGTCTACTAGCTTTCTCTATTTGAGTCCCTTCCCCAACCGTTCTAGTTTAAAGTCTCCCCAGTAGCCTTTGCAAATCTCCCCGCCAGGATATTGGTCCCCTCGGGTTCAAGTGCAACCCGTCCTTTTTGTACAGGTCACACCTTCCCCAAAAGAGGTCCCAAAGATCCAGAAACTTGAATCCCTGCCCTCTGCACCAGTCCTTCAGCCACGCATTTATCCTCCACCTCGCTCCATTCCTACTCTCACTGTCACGTGGCACAGGCAGTAATCCTGAGATTGTTACCTTTGCGGTCCTTCTCCTTAACTCTCCTCCTAACTCCCTAAATTCTCCTTTCAGGACCTCTTCTCTTTTTCTACCTATGTCATTGGTACCTATATGTACCACGACCTCAGGCTCCTCTCCCTCCCATTTCAGGATATCTTGGACACGTTCAGACACATCCCAGACCCTGGCACCAGGGAGGAAAACTACCATCCGGGTCTCCTGACTGCGTCCACAGAATCGCCTATCTGACCCCCTAACTATAGAGTCCCCTATTACTACTGCCCTCCTCTTCTTTTCCTTACCCTTCTGAGCAACAGGGCCGGTCTCTGTACCGGAGGCCCGGCCGCTGTCGCTACCCCCAGGTAGGCTGTCCCCCCCAACAGTACTCAAACAGGAGTACTTATTGCCAAGGTGTACAGCCACCGGGGTACTCTCTAGTCCCTGCCTCTGCTCCTTGCCCCTCCTAACCGTGACCCACTTGTCTGCCTCCCGTGGTCTTGGAGTGACCACCTCTCTATAACTCGTCTCTATGACCTCCTCACTCTCGCTGACCGGACAGAGGTCATCGAGTTGCTGCTCCAGGTTCCTAATACTGTCCCTTAGGAGCCCCATCTCGACGCACCTGGCGCAGATGTGGATGTCTGGAAGGCTATCCAGGGACTATCCTCCGGTCGGTCCGCAATAACCAACCTGAACTCCCGGTGGCTCAGCACTTCAACTCCCCCTCCCATTCCGTATCTGACCTCTCTGTCCTGGGTCTCCTCCATGGCCACAGCGAGCAACACCGTAAATTGGAGGAAATGCACCTCATATTCCGCTTGGGCAGTCTACATCCTGGTGGCCTGAACATTGAATTCTCCCAATTCTGCTAGCCCTGGCTGTCCCCTCCCCTTCATCAGCCATCTGGTTGTCTCCTCCCCTCCCCCAGCCCTCGGGCTCCTCCTCCGCCTTTTCCTTTTTTCCTTTCTTCTCCCCACCCCCTATCAGTCTGAAGAAGGGTTTCGGCCCAAAACGTTACCTATTTCCTTCGCTCCATAGATGCTGCTGCACCCGCTGAGTTTCTCCAGCATTTTTGTGTACCTACTATCCAAGGCTATCCAGGAACCAGGGACTGAGCGGGCAACTGGGGCACGAACAGCCGGCAAGGTGGCACGATCTGGGGCTGGTGCGGGAGGTTGTCGCTAGGTCTGTCCACTATGACCAAAATCCGTTATAAAGATGTCTGTTAAAACAAGGGGTTACTGTATGTGTTTTTCATCTTCTACATCCAATGTTTTTTTGGAACTCAGGAATAGAAACAAACTGAGACAGCAGCAGAGACCAGTCCCACTGACATTCCCCAGCAATAAGGTAGGAATAATGAGAAAGTGTGCTGATCTCATTTAAAAAAAGCCTTACTGCTTTAAGTGGTTTAATTAACAGTTTTTAAAATGTCATTAAAATGTTTCCTTCAGTCTTTTAAAAGTTAACGTTTTTCAAATCTCTCTCGCTTAAAGGGTGGCATGGTGGTGGAGTGGTAGAGTTGCTGCATTAAAGCGCTTGCAGTGCCGGAGACCCGGGTTCAATCCCATCTTTGGGTGCTATCTGTATTGGAGTTCTCCCCTTTACCGCATGGGTTTCCTCTGAGATCTTTGGTTTGCTCTCACACTCCAAAGATGTGCAGATAAGTTAGGTTAATTGGCTCGGTGTACAGTATGTGTAAATTGTCCCTAGTGTGTGTAGGATAATGTTAATGTGCGGAGCTCCCTGGTCGGGGTGGACTCAGTGGGCTGAAGGGCCTGTTTCCTGTATCTCCAAAACTAAAACTAAAACTAAAACTAAAAAGTATTAAAATCTTCATCACCTTTGACAGAAGCTCCACCTCCAACTTTTATCTTCTATCAAAGTCTTTCTGGGCTGTTTAGGGAGCTAGAACAGTTGAGAACCAGTCCCGATCTCAATACCTGGCTCCAAAGTGTGTTGAGATGAGCTGTCCACATCGGTCTCAGCAAAATGCATCTGGTGACGCAGACTGATCAAGCACAAATTGGCCCAATAATTTCCTACAATTTTCACTGCTATTTCCCATTTTGCAGCATGAAGCAGCTGAGCAGTTGCTTATTGCTAAAACTCAAATAGTGGTTTCGGAACCATTATGATAAAAGAGGGCATCTGAACTATAGCACTGCAGGGAAACTACAATTTACAGAGAATCAAAGTGTACAAAAAACACTGTTACAGTTCTGTGGAGAAAAAGAAAGCAGCATGTGGGTTTTAGTCATAAAAGTCATAGAGCTTTGCAGCACAGAAACAGGCCCTTTGGCCCAACTTGTCCATGCCGACCAAGTTGGCATACTGGGCTAGTCCTATTTGACCCAAAGCCCTTTAAACCTTTCCTATGGATATATCTGTCAAAATATCTTTAAAAAGTCATAATTTTATCTGCTTCTATAGGTTCCTCTGGCAGCTCATTCCAGATATAGACTACCATCTAAGTGAAAAAAGTTGCCCCTGACGTCCCTATTAAATCTCATGCAAATCATTCATGTAGATCACAAAGAGCAGTGGGCCTAGCAACAACCCCTGAGATATCCCACTGGTCAAAGTGCCTCCAATCAGAAAAACAACTCTTCATAACTATCCTTTGGCTTCTTCCTCCAAGCCAGGTTTGAACACAATTGGCTAGTTCATTTTGGATTCCTTCCAGACTAGCCTACCATGCTTTGCTGGAGTCCATGTGGACAACATCAACTGCCCTGCGACATTTGAGTCGTGGGACACGATTGCCCACATACAAAGTCACACTGACTAACCTAATCAGTCCATGCCCATCCAAATGCAGGTAGATCCAGTCCCTCAGAATCCCCTCTAACAACTTACACTGACATCAGTCACAGCGACCTGTGTTTATCTGGCTTGTCCTTGCTGTCCTCTTTAATAACTTTACAACATCAGCCACCATCCAGCCTTCTGGAACTTCAACAGTGATGCAAATACCTCTGCAAGGGCCTCCGCAATTTCTTCATTAGCTTCTTACAAAGCTTCATTAGCTTCTTACAAAGCCAAATAGAAAATAGAAACATAGAAACATAGAAAATAGGTGCAGGAGGAGGCCATTCGGCCCTTCGAGCCAGCACCGCCATTCATTGTGATCATGGCTGATCGTCCCCCATCAATAACCCGTGCCTGTCTTCTCCCCATATCCCTTGACTCCACTAGCCCCTAGAGCTCTATCTAACTCTCTCTTAAATCCATCCAGTGATTTGGCCTCCACTGCCCTCTGTGGCATGGAATTCCATAAATTCACAACTCTCTGGGTGAAAAAGTTTTTTCTCACCTCAGTCTTAAATGTCCTCCCCTTTATTCTAAGACTGTGGCCCCTGGTTCTGGACTCGCCCAACATTGGGAACATTTTTCCTGCATCTAGCTTGTCCAGTCCTTTTATAATTGTATATGTTTCTATAAGATCCCCCCTCATCCTTCTAAACTCCAGTGAATACAAGCCTAGTCTTTTCAATCTTTCCTCATATGACAGTCACGCCATCCCAGGGATCAATCTTGTGAACCTACGATGCACTGCCTCAATCACAAGGATGTCCTTCCTCAAATTAGGAGACCAAAACTGTACACAATACTCCAGATGTGGTCTCAGCAGCACCCTATACAACTGCAGAAGAACCTCTTTACTCCTATACTGAAATCCTCTTGTTATGAAGGCCAACATTCCATTAGCTTTCTTCACTGCCTGCTGTACCGGCACGCCAACTTTCAGTGACCGGTGTACAAGGACACCCAGGTCTCGCTGCATCTCCCCCTTACCTAACCTAACCCCATTGAGATAATAATCTGCCCCCTTGCTTTTGCTGCCAAAGTGGATAACCTCACATTTATCAATATTATACTGCATCTGCCACGCATCTGCCCACTCACTCAACGTGTCCAGGTCACCCTGCAACCTCCTAACATCCTCTTCACAATTCACACTGCCACCCAGCTTTGTGTCATCTGCAAACTTGCTAGTGTTGCTCCTAATTCCCTCTTCCAAATCATTAATACATATGGTAAACAGTTGCGGCTCCAACACCAAGCCTTGCGGCACTCCACTCGCCACTGCCTGCCATTCTGAAAAGGACCCGTTCACTCCTACTCTTTGCTTCCGGTCTGCCAACCAATTTCTATCCATGTCAACACCCTACCCCCAATACCATGTGCTCTAATTTTAGTCACCAGTCTCCCGTGCGGGACCTTATCAAAGGCTTTCTGAAAGTCTAGATACGCTACATCCACTGGCACCCCTTCATCCATTTTACTTGTCACATCCTCAAAAAATTCCAGAAGATTAGTCAAGCATGATTTCCCTTTCATAAATCCATGTTGACTTGGACTAATCCTTTTTCTACTATCCAAATGCCCCATTATTACATCTTTAATAATTGACTCCAGCATCTTTCTCACCACCGGTCAGGCCAACTGGTCTATAATTCCCCGTTTTCTCTCTCCCTCCTTTCTTGAAAAGTGGGATAACATTAGCTATCCTCCAATCCACAGGAACTGATCCTGAATCTATTGAACATTGGAAAATGATCACCAATGCGTCCACTATTTCTAGAGCCACCTCCGTGAGGACCCTGGGATGCAGACCATCAGGCCCAGGGGATTTACCATCCTTCAGTCCCATTAGCCTACCCAATACTATTTCTCGCCTAATGAAAATTTCTTTCAGTTCCTCTACCCCCTTAGATCCTCTGTCCTCCAGCAAATGATGCACTAGGTCAGGGCCTGGTGATTTATCCTCAGCACATCTTAATGCACTTGAATAACCAGCATACCTTATTTTCTAAATAAAATTCTCTGGATACTCAAAGTATCACACTCACAAAAAGCTTTGGAATTGACAATTATTTCAGAATTATGGATGCATTTCTCAGCAATAAGCATGGAACCATACAGCACCGTAAACAGGCCTTTCAGACCATAAGTGATAAAATCAAACAAACCAACCTGATCGTCCAATTGTTCAGCACCAACTCCCCCTCCTATTCCCAATCTGACCTTTCTGTCTTGGGCCTCCTCAATTGCCAGAGTGAGGCCCAGCACAAATTGGAGGAACAGCATCTCATATTTTGCTTGGGCAGTTTACACCCCAGCAGTATGAAGATTGACTTCTCTAATTTTAGATAGCCCTTGCTTTCTACCTCCTCCTCCTCCCCTTCCAGTTCTCCCACAGTCCTACTATCTCCGCCCACTTCCTTTATTTTTCCCGCCCCCCCCCCACATCAGTCTGAAGAAGGGTCTCGACCCGAAACGTCACCTATTCCTTCTCTCCATAGATGCTGCCTCACCCGCTGAGTTTCTCCAGCATTTTTTATCTACCTTGAACTGAATTAATGTGTTGAAAGGAACTGCAGATGCTGGTTTAAACCAAAGATAGACACAAAAAGCTGGAGTAATTCAGGCAGCATCTCTGGAGAGAAGGAATGGGCGACGTTTCGGGTCGAGACCCTTCTTCAGACTAGTCAAGTGAATTAATTTAGAAAGTGAATTAATGTAGTGGCATGAACTCTCTATTCAGTCACAATTTCATTAGTTGCTGACGGAGATTAAACACGGCAGAATATTCTTCATTTGAAGCAAGCATATGTGATCTCAGGTGTCTGTGACAGCAACAGTCTCAGGAGACCCACAATTTGGAAGCATTTCTCTCACACCACTGCCTCAGATCCAAATTGCATCAGATTAATGTGATCATTGTGTTCGAGTCACTCTCAGCGTTGTGGGGATGAAGAATTAGCAAATGGAGCTTGAACAGAACAGGTACAGACTCTGCAGTACGAGAAACAGATCTGAATAACAATTAATGAGTGCCAACGTCTGCCTGTGCACGAAGGTCTCTCATCAGTAGACATTATTTAGAACTGTGGAACTCACACTATCATTCTGAAGCGATATTTGCAATCACTATTGACCAAAAGAACCACATTACCACTAAGTGTGCCATGCCACTGAATACACGATTCAGCTAAATATAGCATAGATATAGTCATAGTCTTACAGCTCAAAAACAGGCCCTTCGGCCCATTTTGCCCATGCTAAACAATATGTCCCATCTACACTAGTCTTACCTGCCCGTGTTTGGCCTTTATCCCTCTCAACCTTCCCTACGCATGTACCTGTCCAAATATATATTTAATGTTATCATAGAACCTGCCTCAACAAACTCCTCTTATAGCTCATTCCATATATCCTTCACCCTCTGTGTGAAAATGTTACCCCTCAGGTTTCTATCGAATCTTTCCCCTCCCACCTGCCTGTGCTTGGCCCTTATCCCTCTAATTCTTTCCTATCCAACTTATAAATATTGTTATAGTACCTGCCTCAACTACCTCCTCTGGCAGCTTGCTCCATACCCCCACTACCCTCAGTGTGAAAAAGTGTCCCCTCAGGTTCCTATCAAATCTTTCTCCTTACATCTTAAACCTATGTCCTCCGGTTCATGATTCCCCTAGGCATTCACCTTATTTATTTCTCTCATGATTTTAAACACCTCTATAAGATTACCGCTCAGTCTCCTGTGCTCCAAGGGTTAAAGTCCTAGCCTGCCCAGCCTCTCCCTATATCTCAGGCCCTCATAGCAGCATGGCCAAATTCTTTACGTTTTTCACCAGATTAATTTTCAGTGAAATAAAATCTAAATTTAGTTTACTTATTTATTGCATGTGTTTAATTACCTGGATGTTAGTTTGATGTACGGTTGCCCTTATTGTTAATATTGACAAAATTAAAGACACCATAAAACGGAGGATCCCTGCATTTGTCAGAATTGCTTAACCTTTGTCAGTGGAAATTTACAGGGTGTGGTTGGCGCAGATTAGTCTGAAACTCTGATTAATATGCAGGATGGTGAAAGATCCTCATTTCCCCTTAATTGATCAAATGTATAAAAACTCTGCAAACAAACTTAAATGCATTGATATGATTGGATTGCTGCAAAAGAATTGTAAATAATGTGAGTAATGTTGTAAGACAGTTACCCTGCTGTTTGTTGATTGGCCAAAGTGTTATGCCCTGGCAGGATTGTTTTGAATTCCAGGGTAAATGTTGCATTATTCAGTTAGTTAGCTTCCTTCCAGAAGCTTCTCCAAAAAACAATGTATGGGAGACTCTGTAATTGGTTTGGGGGAACATTCAATAATGTATTGATGTGATTAATATGTTTGATTGGACTGTAAAGAGACCACCCCTATGTAGTTCTGCCCCTCAAGGTGCGTGGACCTATAAAAGGTGGCTCCATCTTAGATCGAGGTCGATCTTCTGGAGGAACGCTTAGGACTGCGTGACCTTTTGGAGTGTATCTGCTTGCATGAGGCTGAAGGGCTTGGCCAGGCATAGACAAGGATCGAACCCGCGGTGGTTTAGGTATCGTATAGGGGAATTTGCTGTTCAATCTAAAAATAAATTGTACTTGTTCCAGTGATTGACTCCGTGTTTTGGACTGAACTAGACTAAGGGGGTAAGCTTGAGAAGAGCGTATTTACATTATGAGACACAGCTCCTTCAGACTGGGCTTTGTGCTTGAAATAGTGGTTTGAGAGACTTTTTATATGGTAGTATATGAGTTGATTTCATCTGTTACTTTTTCAGGTATTTGAGGAATCCAAACGTTGCGTGTTAAACAGATGCATTTCTTCTACTACAGGATACAAAGAAGAAATGGATTTCCTGGCCCTTTCTCAAAGATATGCATTCCTGGTTTTTCATTACATTTACCAGGTTTGGTTTCACACCCATAGTAAGGCCCACACACCACGTTCACAAGAGTGATTGATCCCAGGGATGATTAGGTTCCCACATGAGGAGCATTTGATGGCTCTGGCCCTGTGTTCACTGGAGTTTAGAAGAATTAAGGTGGATCTCAATGAAACCTACTGAATATTGAAATGCCAAGATAGAGTTTATGTGGAGAAGATTTCCAGTAGTGGACAGTCTAGGACCTGATGGCACAGCCTCAGAATAAAAGGACATACCTTAAGAATGGAGATGACTAGGTATTTCATTAGCCAGGTGAGTCTGTGGAATTCATTGCCACAGACGGCTGTCATTGGGTATTTTTAAAGTGCCGATTGGTAGATTCTTCATTAGCAAGAGCATCAAAGGTTAAGAAGAGATGTGATATAGTCATGTGATCTGGAGAGCATGAACAATTGCAGAATGAGAAGCCTGCGGAAGCCATTTTAATAGTACCAACTAATAAAATGGCCTCTACAGGCTTCTTATTCTGCAACTGTTCTCGCTCTCTAGATCACATGACTTAGCTACGTCATGCAATTAATTTGCCTGTCACAACCCAATTTCAATTGTAACACTGTAACATCAGCCATGATCAAATGTCGGAGAAGGCTTGATGGCCGAAAGGCCTAATTCTGCTCCTATGTCTTATGATCTTATGTTCAGAAAATTGTAATGGGTTTTCAACTGGTTTTCTATTGTTAGCAGTGTCTGATGGGAAATACGGAGTATAATCATTGTACTCTGGACCAGGATAATAAAATATCATGTTCTAATTCAAGAACCAGATAACTTGAAAAAACGAAAGTTGTATGTTCAAGGGTATCGGAGTATCACTTAGAAACGTGGAATAAACTTGAAAAAGGGTCTCAATGATGCAGGTACTATTGCACTGTTTAAGAAACATTTAGACAGGTACATGGATAGGATAGGTTTAGTCGTATATGGGCCAAACACAGGCAGGTGGGACTAGTGCAGATGGGATATGCTGGTCAACGTGGGCAACTTGGGCTGAAGGGCCTGTTTCCAAGCTGTATGTCTCTATGATGCAATGACCAAACAAAAATAAAAACGAGAAAGAAAGAGCAGAAATCAAAATGCATGTTTAAAATAATTAATTATTTTAACAACACCAAAAATAACACAAATGTTATTGTGTATGTGTTATCGTGGGCTATAACCTTATTGTTAACATTGAAAAATAATGATATTTTAAGATATTTGTCTTGTGGTGATGGGTTTGTGATCATATTTAATTATTTATCCAATAATTATTATTTTACTTCGGAGTCACGTGAGTGACTACGTGAAGAACCCGTCCAGACCGCACACGCGTCATATCGTCAGACGCATAGCGTAAGTGCCGGTGTGTTTGGAGTGAGCAGAGATCCTCCAAACCGGTAAGTAAAAAACCCTGAAGGTAAGTGTTTACTTACGTTTTTCAGGTCGATTTCTTCAGAAGATTTGTAGTGGAGAAAACACAAGTCAGAATGAAGAAAGGTGTAGAGGTGTACCACAGAGAACTCAAGTAAGACCGCGGGTCTGAGTAGCGGACGCCCTTTTTTAATTTTAAAAAACGGTTACCGTTGTAGCGCCATTAGAGCGCATAAGAAATAGAGGTGGCCAATAGACTGGGAAGTCAGACAGGAGGATCCCCGATTCAGGTAGCTAGTCTGTTATATTCAGAACTGAGTTGCGAGGCAGCGCAGGGAATGCCTGGGGAATGTCCAGGTTTAGCGTTGGACTAGAGGAGAGCCAGCATATGAAGTGCCTGGGGAAGGTCCGGTTTAGCGTTGTCTCTACAGGGCCAGCGCAGGGAGTGCCTGGTGGAGGTCCAGGCTTAGCGTTGGTCTATAGGAGAGCCAGCGCATGGAGTGCTTTAGAAGGTCCAGCTCAATGTTGGCCTAAGGGAGAGCCAGCGTAGGAAGTATTTGGGAAAGTCCGGTTCAGCGCTGGCCTACAGGTGAGCCAGTGTGAGCAATGTTTGATTAAAGGAATTTTTTATGCATTGGTCTACAGGAGAGCCAGCGCCAACTATATCTGGAAGTTAGCGTTGGCCTACAGGTGAGCCAGCGCCAGCAGCACCTGAAAGAGGGCTGCCTATGCATGGGCCTACAGGAGAGCCCGCACGGCGAGCAACTGGAAGGGTTTACTATGCTTAGGCCTATGGGAGAGCCAGCGCTAGAAACACCTGAAGCAGGATGTAAATTCGCCCCTCCATAAGGAGGATTATTTCATACAAAGATTCAGTAAACGAATCATATGAGGACTAGAGCCCAATACAGAGCCCAAAGGACAAGAGTTGGCACAATATATCAAAGTTCTGGTTCCAAAAATATGAGGGGAACCATTGGGAGATGAATAAACTATGTCAATAAAATACTTACTCTCCCAGCAGCTCCAGGTTCTAACCAGGTATGAGCTGTCTACAAATATGAAACCTGCAGTATTGAGCATTATAAGCAAGTCTCAGCGGGGGAGAGGGTATTGAAATAACTGGTCAGGCATTATGGCTTTTTGACCAAAGGTTGGATGGAGAGCATGTGTCTATATCACAACAAGGTTGAATTAGCACTCATGTGTAGTGCGCACTTTGAAATAACTGTATTTATAAAAGTGCTATAAAACCCAATATATACCTTAAGTTTGGGGGCTCTGTACACCATCTAACTTTTAAATTGACTAATAATCTGTTTTTAGAAAGATCTAGCCAAAAAAGGAATGATCCTGTGTGATTGACAGATCAAATTAAGGCAGTTTTCCCTACCAATATGTGGTGACTGGGGATAGTAAAGGATCAAATTTGTCTTTCCCATATGTGCGTTATAGGCGCACTCCTCCTGAGATATGTGGAGGTTACAATATTCCACTAAGATCGGGGATAACAATTGCCATAGGCAAACCCTGAGGTAGGAGGTCTGGTTCTGTAAGAAACATATTAAATGTTTTACACTTACAGGTTGGGGAAGATTACAATTCTTGCTAAAAGATGGCAATTTGATATATTATACTGTACAGTATTGTGGGGTTTAGAATGTAATTCTACCCATATTTGGTTTCTCTTACTAAGGTATTTGAGACCGGACACATATTTCTCAAAATAAGAGAATATGTAGATTCAGACAAAACATGAAATATTGTGGAAAAGGGATGATTAAGAAGTCAGTTCACCATTACCATCAATTGATGCCAAGTATGTTATGAGAGCTAATAAGGATGGTGGGTGTAGAATTATTCTAGATCTGACAAGTTGTAACCCTTTTTTGTACAGTATAATAAACAGTTGGTAACATTTGTCAATGTTATGCAGCCAATTTCAAGAAAATGCATTTTACTGTGTGACTGTATATGGTAACAAATAATATATATTTTTTATTTTATCTGGATGAGCCAATTATGGCAAATTAAAGCATTGTATTAACGATTTAGTCTCAGCCCTGAGACTATTTGCCAGGTTGTTGGATCTAATATTAGCTTTACTAAGAACTCAGGGCCATTTGGTAATGGTCTATTTCTATATTCTGATTGTAGGAAACATTCGGACTACAACAGAACCATGAGTGTTAAGAATCAAGCTCACTTTGGAGATTTATTAACCATGGAGATAAATCTAAACAATTACCAAACTCAGTTATTGATTATTTGGGTTCCATTTTTAAATGAGAACACATGTTGGTGATTCCGCCGACGGATTAAGGCTGCATTTAATTGGAAGTTGTATAAAGCTCATTATAGAGCATCAACCATTGTATAAAGTTCATTATAGAGCACCAATCCTCAATTAGGCATTTAATTGGAAGTTGTATTAAGCTCATTACAGAGCACTAACCCTCAATTAGGCAGGAAGCAAGCCTACTTTGCAAACTTTTGCTTATTTTCAGCTGTGGAATTTAAACTGCTGCATTATCAGCATTTACAGTAAGCATGGATAGAGGAATGGATAATACAATTTAGGGCAATTTTGCCAGATCATGTGTTTGCCAGTTGCAGTTATTACTGGAATATTAATGAATCAGGAGTGTCTCGAGAGAGATTCTGGCTGAACACCTTCCATTATGTTACACACTAATTGCAGTGCTCTAAGTTGAGGTCATACTTATAAGTATTTCCAGCTGTGGAGGTATATGGAATGTGAAGAAAGTACCTTTGATCCAATAACAAGGGATCATTAATGAAAGTTTTAGGAACATTTATGGCCTAAAGCCTATTGCTCTTATATGCAAAGTTTGCATGTTTAGGTATAGGTTGACACTACGGAATAGAACGTATGTTAATCATTCAAGTGGTATGAGTCAGTATCTTGTAATAGACTGACTAATGTGATCTGGATCTGGTGTTTACCAGAAATATTTGGTTGGCAATCTACCTACGAGATAGATTCAATATAGTTGAAGACTCAAGGTCATGTAAATCAATGATAATACAGAATGGATGTTGGATCGTGACAAATTTGATAATATTGTTGCACGATTGATGACTTGTTTGTATCCAGACTTAACCACCAATTACCTAAATATATGTCATGGAACCTGATACTGGGGCAGTAGCGGTGGATGTTTCTTGCTGCATTGGGGTAGAATGTTTGTATACATTTTCTCCATTTTGTCTCATTTAACAGTATATACAGAAGAGCAAACAGGACTCTGCTTCAGGTGTATTGGTGGTACCAGATTGGATCTACAAAACCATGGTACCCTCAGGTGTTAAAAATGAACACAAAGCCTCTTATGATTCCCAAACAGAATTAATTTGTTTGTGCACTCTATAACTGATGATTCACATCCTTTACATAATCGTATTGGTTTTTTGATTTACAGATTCTAAGGAGTGCCATATATCGGAAGAGGACTATCAGATTGTACTGTGGATATTATTGCAACCTGGAGGGATATTACACAGAAGTAGTACATTTCTTACATAAGGAAATGGGATATGTTTTGCTTAAGCAGACTATTACATATCACACTATAGACATATCAGTAGTGTAAGAGTTTCTGTAAACTCTTTATTTTATTAGCAGTTACGCTATAGAGCTATGAATACTGCAAGGAGTGCCTTTACTGCATATCTAAGGAGGAATCAGAATAAAATGTTGTAGGGTTACACCCTTTGGTCTACAGGTTTATGAAAGGAATGTTCAATTCTAAACCTGTTAGACACAGGTATACAATAATCTGGAATGTAAGAGATATGTTATGTTGTTTTTTCGTTAATGGACTCCTATTACAGTGCTGTCCTTGGCTTGAATTACCATTTAGGTAGTCAAGCTCAGGGCACTGGTTTTAGCACAGAGAGTGCAAACATTGCAGAAAGTATGAATAGACATGATGGAAGAGCAACAGATACTATTGTGTTCTATGTCTATGAATTGCTTAAACAGAGTAGACCTGGAATCACAGGATGTAAGTTGGGGTTTTCAGCATATCCTACGGATCCACATCTATGTGTAGTATCACATTTACAATGTTAAATTGTAGCCACCAGAACCTTAAAGGGGTTCAGTATCAGTATTTGATTAGCCATAAATAGCTCCATAAGAAAGTGTCGGTTCAGACTATTTTAAAAATGGCTGAAGCAGGTGTTGCTTGATGCAGGTATTGATACTGATAAATTTAAATCTTATTTCACCAGGGCACCATCATCATTGACGGCCAAGGAGTTGGATGTTCTAATAGAACATATCCTCGCAGCTGCAGGCATAAGTGAAAGAATTTCACAAGTATTACCATAAGGAGATTATTATACCTGTGGTTATTTAGTAGTGCTATTCTTCACGTAGTCACTCACGTGACTCCGAAGTAAAATAGTAAGATTAAACGAGAACTTACCAGTTTGAAGTTTGATCTTTATTTTATGAGGAGTTACGTTGAGGGACTACGTGCCATCCGCTCACACCCTCATAAAGATCAAGCTGGTAGTTCTAGTCTTTACGTATCTTACTATCATACTTCAGTAATTGTTGTCTGTGATTTCACTCCGCTGCTTTGAAGATTGACGCGTGTGCGGTCTGGACGGGTTCTTCACGTAGTTCCTCAACGTAACTCCTCATAAAATAAAGATCAAACTTCAAACTGGTAAGTTCTCGTTTAATCTTACTATTCATTGCCTCCATTTAGAAACCTGCAAAGACATTAAAACAATCATTCCACATAGTCTCCAGTTAAAACTACGGGATAGACATTTTTCTGCCTTTAAATAGATGCATTAAATGCT
Source organism: Malacoraja senta (assembly GCA_038087875.1). Lineage (NCBI taxonomy): Eukaryota > Metazoa > Chordata > Chondrichthyes > Rajiformes > Rajidae > Malacoraja > Malacoraja senta. Next base: position 267,035,974 of record CM075977.1, on the reverse strand, counting down.
GATGTATAGATGGACCACACTCTATTCCTCCTCGTGCCATTAGACTCAGATTTCAACTACAATCCATCTTTAGTTTAGAAATGCAGTGCTAAAACAAGCCCTCTGGCCCACCGAGTCAGCGCCGACCAGCAATCACCCCATACACTAACACGATCCAACACACTAAAGGGGCTGTCCCACTTGGGTGATCTAATTGGCGAGTTTAGAAGACATTAGGAGAGTTTGAAAAAATGACATGTTGAAGACCCCTTTTGACTATGTAGAAAACCTCCTTTGACCTCCTTCGACTATGTTGAAGACTAGCTACGACTAACTTTGGGAAAATTGGACACCGAATAGTGGAGAGTGAAGACAACCTCTTTCGATCTCCTTCGACCTCCCTTCGACCTTCCTTCGACCTCCCTTCGACTATGATGAAGACTGCCTTTGACTACCTTCGACTACCTTTGACTACCCTCGATTACCTACGACTAACATGCCGACCTACTACGACCTACTACGACTAAACCTACGGGAAAAAATATATAGATTTTTTCCATGACGACTTTTTTTTCCTCGCGTACGTTTTTTAATATATTGAAAAAAACGGCGCGACATACCTGAGGCCTCGAGTACGTGGAGACCACTCTCGAGCATGAAGGAGAGTTACGAAGACCTCCTACGACCTCGTGTCGACCATGCTGCGAGTATGAGTCGAGGGCAAACTCGCCAGAACTCGCGGATTAGGTCGCCCAAGTGGAACAGGCCCTTAAGGACAATTTACAATTTTTACTGAAGCCTATTAATCTACCAACCTGTTCGTCTTTGGAGTATTGGAGGAAACTGAAGCACCTGGAGAAAACCCACGCAGGTCACAGGGAAAATGTACAAACTCCGTACAGACAGCACCAGTAGTCAGGATCGCACCCGGGTCTCCGGGGCTGTGAGACAGCAACTCTACCGCTGCATCACCATGCCTTCTGTAAATGTCTGTCTGTATTTTCAGTGTACAACACATTGTTTTGATAAGTGCTCACTAGTGTATATTCACTGCATGCCTGTGGAATTGATTCTCTGCTAATTAAAATTAGAGCTCCAGATGTTAATGGCCACTGACAATTACAGAACACCATTGCTGCTCCTTTGCAATGAACACAAAGGTTCAACTGTACAGGGACTGATTGAAAGATACAGCATGGAATCAGGCAGTTCCCCCCACCGAGTCTACGCCAAAAATTGATCACCCCTTCACATTGGTTCTAAGTTATTGCACTTTCGCATCCACTCCCTGCACTCTATGGGCAATTTACAGAGGCCAATTAATCTACAAACCCACACACCTTTAGGATGCAGGTGGAAACCCATGTGATCACTGGGAGAATGTGCAAATTTCACACAGACAGCACCCAAGCCCAGGATCGAACCAGAGTCTCTGGCACAGTGAGGCAGCAGCTCTATCAGCTGTCACAGCTGCTCAGAACCAGTGGTCACAGTTTAAGAATAAGGGGTAGGCCATTTAGGACTGAGATGAGGAAAACGTTTTCACCCAGAGAGTTGTGAATCTGTGGAATCTCTGCCACAGAAGGCAGTGGAGGCCAATTCACTGGATGTTCTCAAGAGAAAGTTAGATTTAACTCTTAGGGCTGAAGGAATCAAGTGATATGAAGAAAAAGCTGGAATGGGGTACTGAATTAAAATGATCAGCCATGATCATATTGAATGGTGGTGCTGGCTGGAAGGGCCAAATGACCTACTCCTGCACCTATTTTCTACGTTTCTATGTGTCACCCTATTCTCAGGAAAATGGACCAAGCAACCAGGTAAAGTAGAGAAGCACAAGGAGCTCCAATATACAGTAGGCATCAGAGCTAAAATGAAGAGGAACAAGTAAGCTGCCCAAGCGATATATGAATTATATTACAATATGTTAACATCCACTTTCTCTGTGTTTTGTCAGATAGGTTTGTCAGAAACTATAATGCTGTACAATGCTATGACGGGTTGTCCATAACTTTGCTTCTGTGTCGTAACAAGTGCTCTCCAATACTTAGGCCAGTGTGAAACATGAAAACTGGGAGTAAAGATGCAGAGGTTAGGGGCGGCACAGTGGCGCAGAGATAGAATTGCTGCCTTACAGTGCCTAAGACCGGGTTCGATCCTGACTACGGGTGCTGTCTGTACAAAGTTTGTACATTCTCCCTGTGATTGCGTGGGTTTGTTCTGGTTTCCTCCCACACTCCAAAGACGTACAGGTTTATAGGTTAATTGGCTTAGGTAAAAATTGTAATTTGTCCCTAGGGTGTAGGGTAGTGGACGGGGTGATCGCTGGTCAGTGCGGATTTGGTGGTTTGACGGGCTGTTTCCACGCTGTATCTCTAAAGTCTAAAGATTAAAGTTTTAAGGTGCAGGGATAGATGAAAGTGAGGGAAAGAAAAAAAGGTAAAATCTATATAGGGGGGAAAGGCATGTATGATTTAATGTCAAAAAGATAATAGATAGCATAAGTTAACAAAGACCTACAAGTGAATGTGAAGTATGTGAAATTACAAAAAGAAGGAGTGATATGAATCGTGAATAAAAATGATGATTGCTCATTATCTGAAATTGTGAAACTCAATGTTGTGTCCAGAAGCTGGTATTAATTGTAAAAATAAATGGCATTTTGTGAAGCGTAAGTATACTAGTTTCTATTTATTGTACCCATTCACTTATTGCTGCATAACATTCTGTATAATGAAAATATACAGAATATGTATATAGATCCATGGTCACAACACTGATCTGCAGCTTGGAAATAAACAAGTTGTCAAGCTATATATGTTATTCTGGAAGTCTGAGTAACGAGCAGTGCACTGGGAAACAAACAAAACGTGATGGCAGTGATTAGGTAAGTGAAGAAAAAGCATATTGTACAAAGGTGTTAGTGCTAAATTAACAAAAAGAGCAGTTCTAGCTGGTATTGATTGTTGGTGTTTGTGTGTGAACAATTTTATCCTTGAAAGATGACGGCGCATAATTGCTCAGAAAATTTCAATAACATTTAAAACAATTTTTGGCTATTTTCTGAAAGCCATGAGTGCTTTTACGGAGGAGTGGAGTTGGGGATGGCATCAAACAGGAAATTAGAAATACGTGCAACTAAGGTAAAACAGTTATAATGGGTGACTTCAATCTACATATAGATTGGGTGAATCAAATTGGCAGGGGTGCTGAGGAAGAGAATTTCTTGGAATGTATGCGGGATAGTTTTCTAAACCAACATGTAGAGGAACCAACGAGAGAGCAGGCTATTCTAGACTGGGTATTGAGTAATGAGGAAGGGTTGGTTAGCAGTCTTGTTGTGCGTGGCCCCTTGGGCAAGAGTGACCATAATATGGTTGAGTTCTTCATTAGGAAGGAGAGTGACATTGTTAATTCAGAAACAAGGGTTCTGAACTTAAAGAAGGGTAACTTTGAGTGTATGAGATGTGAATTGGCCAAGATAGACTGGCAAGTGATTCTTAAAGGGTTGACATTGGATATGTAATGGAATGCATTTAAAGACTGCATGGATGAACTACAACAATTGTTCATCCCAGATTGGCAAAAGAATAAATCAGGGAAGGTAGCGCATCCGTGGATAACAAAGGAAATAAGGGATAGTATCAAAACAAAAGATGAAGCATACAAATTAGCCAGAAAAAGCAGCCTACCAGAGGACTGGGAGAAATTCAGAGTCCAGCAGAGGATGACAAAGGGCTTAATTAGGAAAGGGAAAATAGATTATGAAAAAAAACTGGCAGGGAACATAAAAACATAAAAACGTCAGAAACGGGTGAATTGATCATGGGGAACATGGCAGACCAATTGAATAACTACTTTGGATCTGTCATCACTAAGGAAGACATAAATAATCTGCCGGAAATAGCAGGGGACCGGGGGTCAAATGAGATGGAGGAACTGAGTGAAATCCCGGTTAGCCGGGAAGTGGTGTTAGGTAAATTGAATGGATTAAAGGCCGATAATTGTTTGCACCATATGTTTCAAGAACATCACTTTGATATACAATGCAAGACGATAGGCAAATAAAGAATGGAGGAATCACATTCTGTAGTTGGAATATAAGGGGTGCCAATGAACCAATAAAGAGGGGTAAAATTTTTGCTCACCTACAATCTTTGAAAAGCGACATAATTTACTTGCAAGAAACTCACATGAAACAGGAAACACAAATGAGATTAAAGGCGAAGTGGATAGGCCAAACATATTTTACTTCGGAGTCACGTGAGTGACTACGTGAAGAAGCCCGTCAGTGCGCCTGCGCGTCATTACGTCAGACGCCTTGACGCAAACGGACGTGAGGAGCAGTGCTCCTCGAGTGGTTTGTAGTTTTTCAACTACAAGGTAAGTAAAAACTTTTTTACAGGTTTTCCAGGTCCGTTTACTGTGGGTCTATGGCGATTTTTTCCACAGACGCCATGGGAAAAAACGGACAGGGGGAAGAGGCGAGCGACATAGCCGACAGAAGTCGGAAAAGTCGGGAGTCCGCGGTTAGAGACCAACCGCCTCTAAACCCCGGTACAGTCGCCAGCGGTGAGCATAGCGACTGTGGACCTGGGGCTGGTGAAAACACAGTCAGTGCCTGTCGGGCAAAAGACAAAGTTTAAATCCCAACGGAGGGAGTCCCAGGCAATGAAGAAGCTCCAGGGCTAGATACTGCTTTAGAGCGTATTGCCCAAATAGAAAGCCTTTTACACAGGCTGTTGGAGCAACGTTCACTCAGTGAGGAGTGTTCTGAAAGCCAAGCTGCTGGAAACAGCTCAAACAGCTCCTGGTACAGGGCTAGATACTGCTTTCGAGCGTATTGCCCAAATAGAAGCCTTTTTCATAGGTTGTTGGAGCAAAAGTTCACTCAGGAAGGAGTGTACAGTAATCCAAGCTGCAGGAGCAGCTTAACAGCACCTGGCTCAGGGCTGATGGAATGCACCCTCAGGAATGAGGAGCGTGCTACGGGTCATGAGATTTCAGACCCCGACTCTGACGGTGAGGCTGTACAAGGCGATGAAAGGCAGCTGCCAGATGTTCCAACCCTGGTAGTAGGATTCGCTGCCCCGTCAGGGTCAGGAGAGCCATTAGGAAGAACTGGCCTCCTTAATAAATTACTTGGTTTACCATTAGCTGGAACAGCATGAAATGGATGAGACTGCAAGAGTATCTGGAATCAGTTGCAGAGAATATTAAAGCTGCTGGGTTCTGGAATAACTGCTTTTACCAGAATAGCAGGTAACAACCAAAAGATGACGAAGTTGCATCAGCAAGCACTGGGGTTGCTATGCAGCACCCACTTCGAGAAGTGCTATACGGTCCACTATGAATCCGAAATTCGCAGCACTCTGCAAACCAAGTAATATACAAATTACCCAACTTACTCTTTGGAGAGATCTCGGGAGACGTATTAAAGAGTTGGAAGATGAAGCGAAAACAGGATTGATGAAGATATCAATGGTTGTGAAGTCTGTAAAGAGGAAGTATCCTTTCAGACGTCATACGGATCCTGGACCAAGTCGCTCATCAACGCAGGGACGTAGTTGGCGGCCTGCAGCGGGAGCAAGAACCAGTGGGCGTGCTTCCGGGAGAACCCAGGAATCTCAGGGTACTGAAATGACTCAAGAGGTAGGTGGACCTGGTTCTCATGGGAACATACTAACTGGATTAAGTCCAAAAGTTGGAGGCAGGTTACATTTCTTCTATAATAATTGGAAGAAAATTACTTCAGATGTGGTAATCCTGAATAATATACAAGGATTTCGAATTGAATTCAATCCAAATTATGATTTGCCTGTTCAGCATGTTCCTAGCCGAACTCTGCACTTTGTACAAAAAGAAGTGATGGAGGTTCAGGTTGCAATTGAAACCCTATATTAAAAAAAAGGGGTTATTGAAAAATCAGTCTACCAAAGTCACCAATTTGTGTCAAAAATATTCCCTCGATCAAAAAAGGATGGAGGATGTAGGATTCTTGTAGATTTGATAAATCTGAATCCTTTTGTGCAATTTAGACATTTTAAAATGGAAACATTTGTGACTGCCAAACAGCTTATTTCAGAAGCATGTTATATGGCAACTATAGACTTGAAAGATGCATATTATTCAATGTCTGTTCATTCAGAAGATAGGAAGTATCTTAAATTTAAATGGATGAACCAGTTGTGGCAGTTCAAAGCTCTGCCTAATGGGTTAATATCTGCACTCAGAATATTCACAAAAATTGTTAAAACCAATTCTGGGCTTGCTGAGTAGCCAGGGGCATGTACTAATGGCATATTTGGATGATGTCTTGATTATAGGAAAGACAAAACAGTCAACAGAAGTATCTATTGCAGTTGTGAAATCAACTTTTGAAAAGTTGGGGTTTCTAATTCATCCACAGAAATCTAGGTTAACACCATGTACCTCTATTAATTATTTGGGGTTCACAATTGATTCAGTCCAAATGAATATCACTTTGCCCAGGGAAAAGGGTGGATTTGATTAAAGATTGCAGTAATCTCCTAAACGAGCAAAAACCTTCAATTAGACAGGTGGCTCGTGTACTGGGAAAATTAGTAGCAGCATTCCCAGCAGTCCAATTTGGACCATTACATTATCAACAGCTGCAGAGACTTAAAGAACAGGCACAGAGAATGCATGTTGGTCATTTTGATAGAACCATGCAACTAACAACAAATGCTGTTTCTGGTCTGCAGTGGTGGATTCTACATGTCTCAAGCAGTTCCAGCAAAGTGCTGATTGAACAACCTTCCATGATATTACAAACTGATGCCAGTGCACCAGGATGGGGTGCAACTGACTTAACATCTAGCTGAGGAGGCAGATGGAATCAGGAAGAGTCATTGTTACTGCAGACATGGGGAATTAACTATTTGGAGCTTCTAGGATGTTTCTATGGGCTCCAAGCTTATTGTTCTAACACAACTAATAAGCATGTTCAAGTTCAAATTGATAACACAACAGTAGTTGTTTATATTAATGATATGGAATTAAGTCGGTGTCTTGTGACAAAATGGTTAATCAACTTTGGGCTTGGTGTATTGAAAAGAACATTTGGATTTCAGCTATCTATCTACCAGGTAGAATGAACGATAGCAGACACCAAGTCACGAAAAGTTCCATGATAATAAAGAATGGATGTTGAATCAAGAGGTATTCAATGATATAGTCATCAGATTTGGAATGACCGACATCGACTTGAATCATCAGCTATCGAGATATGTCTCATGGAAACCAGATCCAGGAGCAGTGGCGATTGATGCTTTCTCGCTACATTGGGGTGGTATGTTTTCATATATATTTCCACCTTTCTGCCTCATAAGCCAATGTTTGCTTAAAATCAGGCAAGATGCTGCTTCAAGGGTATTGGTAGTACCAGATTGGCCTACACAGCCATGGTATCCATTGATATTAGAATTAACAACACAAATGTTGATGAAAGTCCCAAATAAGAGTAATTTATTGCTGCTCCCTGTACAGGGGAACAACATCCATTATATGATCGTTTGGATTTGTTGATTTGCAGGTTTTAAGAATGCCTTTTCTGGGACGAGGACTGTCTGAGCATACTGTGGACATGCTTACGGCAGCCTGGAGGAAGAGCACTCAAAAACAGTACCTTTCTTATATTAAGAAATGGGAAAAGTTCTGGGTACAAAAGAATGTGCAATAAAGTACTGCAGATATTTCAAATGTTTAGAATTTCTGTCAAAACTTTATTATGATGAAGGTCTGAGTTGTAGTGCAATTAATTCAGCCAGAAGTGCATTGTCCTCATATTTGGTTCTGGATTCAGAAAGAAACTCAATTGGGTCACACCCAATTGTTTCCAGACTAATGAAAGGAATCTTTAATTCCAAACCACCGAAACCTAGGTACGTGACAATCTGGGATGTAAGTGTGGTACTGAAACTACTTCGTGATGGTTATCAAGTGTGTCTTTACCTTTGGTCAAGCTCAGTATGAAAGTATTCATGTTTATGGCATGAGTGACAGCACAACGAGTGCAAACACTTGGAAAATTACAAATAGATAGTATGGAAGTAACTGAAGACAAGGTTACATTCTATATCTATGACCTAATAAAGCAAATTAGGCCAGGTGTGACAGGATTTAAAATTATGCTGGCAGCACATCCAAATGATCCATGTCTTTGTATTAAGACATATTTATTACAATACATTGAGGTCACAAAGAATTTGAGAATACGGAAACTGGGTTTTTGATCACACACAAGAAACCACACAAGAGAGTTTCAATACAGACTATTTCCAGATGGATAAAAGAAGTCTTAACAGCTGCTGGTATTAACACTTATGTTTTTACGTCTCACTCGACTAGGGCAGCAGAAATGTCGGCGGCCAGGGCAAAAGACGGCCCCGTCGACCATATCCTCGCAGCCGCCGGGTGGTCCAATGAGTTGATGTTTCAACATTTTTACCATCGGCCTATTGTTAATGCGGGGTTGTTTGCAGAAACTATTTTAAGTTCTGTGTAAATTCCTCTGGTTTAAAGGGGATCTTATTCATTTCATTCTTGAAATGAATTACTGCATTTGTGGTACAAATGTTATTATGAATGCATGATTGATTATTCTCGTTCCGAGTCAATCTATGCAGTGAGAAGCCGGGATTGATCCACGGCATGAAATCACAAAGCTTTAAAATCTTCACGTAGTCACTCACGTGACTCCGAAGTAAAATAGTAAGATTAAACGAGAACTTACCTAAGTTTGAAGTTTGATCTTTATTTTATGAGGAGTTACGTAGGTGATTACGTGCCCGCCACGACCCTACCCTCTATCATAAAGGTCAGATGGAAGTTCTTGTATTACTCGTTTTAGTATGAGACTATATTACTTCGGTTCTTGTTTTTTGTGATTTCACACCGCTGCTTTGAAGATTGACGCGCAGGCGCACTGACGGGCTTCTTCACGTAATCACCTACGTAACTCCTCATAAAATAAAGATCAAACTTCAAACTTAGGTAAGTTCTCGTTTAATCTTACTATTATTCGTCATTTACTTCTAAATCTAGAGGTACGGCTATTCTTATTCGAAAAGGTATACCGTTCAAATTAAAGAATACTATATCAGATAAAGAGGGAAGGTATATCATAGTTTCGGGAGAAATTTATGCTACCCCAATAACTATGGTAAATATTTACGCTCCGAATTTTGATAACCCTCAATTTTTTGAGAAAATTATAGATATAATACTGGAGTTTAATTATCAAAATGTCATAATAGGAGGGGAGTTCAACTGTGTTTTAGATCCATACTTAGACAAATCAGCAAAACAAAGAAGGAGTAATACAAAATCTAAGACTAGTGAATTTCTAAATACATATATAAAAAATACTAACATAACAGATGTATGGAGATCTGCTAACCCAGGAAGGGAATACTCGTTTTACTCTTCGGTACATAAAACATACTCAAGAATTGATTATTTTTTAGTGGATAGGAAATTAATGCCATATATAATTAACCCAACTTACCATATTAGTAGTATTTCTGATCACTCTCCATTGACTTTTTTAGTAAAATTTGAAGGAATGCCGGGAAAGATTTTTTTTTGGAGGTTTAACACATATATTAAATGACTTACAGGGTTATCAATATTTAAAACAACAAATGATATCATTTTTTGAGATAAATGATACCCCAGGTACCTCACCTTCTTTAATATGGGAAACTTTTAAAGCATTTATTAGAGGAATTATAATTTCATATGAAATTTTTCAAAATAAGAAGAATAAAACAGAACAGATGCTGTCAGAACAAGAAATAAGACAGTTAGAGTTAGATAATGCTAAAGATCCCACTATAGATAAACATAATAAGATAATACTACTGAAATTTAAACTTAACCGAATTCTCTCGGCAAGAGTAATAAGATTATTCCAAATTACAAAACAGGAACATTTTGAGTTTGGTGACAAACCACATAAGCTGTTGGCGCGTCAATTGAAAAAACAGGAAAAGGAAAATACTATAAATAAAATTAAATCTGAGAATGGTGAATTACTAACACTACCTAAAGATATCAATAAAAGATTTGTTCAATTTTATCAGAATTTATACACATCAAAAACCAAAACAGAAGATAGTAAAATTACAAATTTTTTAGATAAATGTAATCTACCAAAACTTGACCTTTTGGAACAAGAAGAACTAGGAGCGCAATTACAATCAAAGAAATAGGTGAAACAATAAAATTGCTGGACCGGGACCAGATGGTTTTAGTAATGAATTTTATAAAAAGTTTCATGAGATAACGACCCCCTATCTATTTAATTTATATACTCACGTTTTTAAAGAAAATAAATTACCTGAAACATTAGCAGAATCAACTATTACGCTTATTCCAAAGAAAGATAAAGATCTAGAGGAACCGGGTTCATATAGAGCTATATCACTTTTAAATACCGACCAGAAAATTCTAGCAAAGACCTTAGCTAGAAGACTAAGCAAATATATTAGTAAATTGATAAACCCTGATCAAACGGGGTTTATACCCAAAAGATATTCATTTAATAATTTGAGACGCCTGTTTAATATAATGTACTCACATAAAAAGGAAGAAAAAGACTTAGCAATTATTTCTTTGGACGCAGAGAAAGCATTTGATCAGGTAGAATGGCAGTATTTATACATAGTATTACAAAAATTTAATATGGGAGAGAATTTTATTGCATGGGTGAAATTATTATATGATAAACCGATGGCAAGAATATTAACTAACAGCATGTTATCTCAAAAATTTCAATTATCAAGGGGTAATAGGCAGGGATGTGCTTTATCACCCCTGCTATTTGCCCTTATGATAGAACCTCTGGCTGAAAGTATAAGAAGCCATCTGAATATTCAGGGTTATAATACTAGGAACTCAAATAATAAAATGTCATTGTATGCAGACGATATTTTGTTATATATAACAAATTCACAAACGAGCATACCAAATTTATTAAATTTAATAGAGGAATTTGGGTCCTTTTCTGGATATAGAATAAACTGGAACAAAAGTGAAATTATGACGTTAAAACCTCAAGAATCCACACATTGAAATTCCCCTTTAAAATAGCAACAGAAAAATTCAAATATTTGGGTATTCAGATTACTAGAAAACATAAAGCTTTATTCAATGCCAATTTTATACCCTTAATAAATAAACTTAATATAATGATAAAATTTTGGAAAACACTCCCTTTATCATTAATAGGCAGAATAAATGCTATTAAAATGAGCTTCCTACCACAGTTATTATACATATTTCAATCTATACCAGTATATGTACCAAAATATTTTTTTTCTAAACTGAATGCTAATATTACTAATTTTGTTTGGGATTACAAATCACATAGAATTAAAAAAGAACACTTATGTAAACCAAAAGATGTCAGGGGACTTTCACTCCCTAATTTATTGTATTACTATTGGGCAATACATATTAAGAATATAATTTACTGGTTGGATAGTTCAACTCAACAGACAGAATGGATAAAAATGGAGAAAGAGGATTGTTATCCTTGTAATATAGGAACAATCCTCTTCTCCCCGAAAAAAATGAACAATACAATATATAAGAAAAACCCAATTATACAAGATACAATAAGAATATGGAAACAAATAAAATTATCCTTAAAATTAAGAAACCTATCATTGTTAACACCGATAGCGAATAATCCTTTATTTAAACCATCTATGATGGATAAAATATATAATCAATGGGAAAGTTTAGGAATTAAAAGGATCGGGGATATGTATGAAATGGGAGATTTATTATCATTTCAACAATTACAATTAAAATTTAAACTGAAAAACACTCATTATTTTAAATATTTTCAGATTTGTAATTTTTTGAAGACATACATACAGAGATATCAAAAAATAACTCCTGATTTACTAAAAGAAGTAATGAATATAAAAGCTGATACACAAAAATTAATATCATATTTATATAATAGTATCTTAAATATAGATTTACCTGTGACCGAGGTAATTAGAGAAGAGTGGGAACGGGAATTATTGATACAAATTACGAAGGCTACATGGGAAAAGTATTTGACATACATTCACAAGTGTTCGATTAACGCAAGACATAACCTAATCCAATTTAAAATTTTACATAGATTATATTACTCAAAAACAAGATTAAATAAATGTTATCCATATCGCCCATTTGCGATAAATGTTTAACCCAAGACGCAACTATAACACACTCTTTTGTTTCTTGTATAAAACTTCATGGATTTTGGAGTGATATTTTCGAAATATTTACAAAATTATTTAAGACAAAAATGGAACCCAATAATGAATTGATTATATTTGGGGTAATGGAAGACGGGAACAAATTGAGCTCATCTCAAAAGTCAATTTTTAATTATGGTTTAATAATAGCAAAAAAATTAATATTGAAATTTTGGAAAAATATACCAATACCAACGCTCAAAATGTGGATTGCAAGTATGTTGGATACCGCACATCTTGAGGAAATGCGATTCCTCCTAATAGATAAATTTGACCAATTCATAACGAGTTGGTCTCCATTTGTCGTCTTTTTGGAAACATATGGTGCAAAACAGGTGTAAAAGCTAATCCGTGACTGCGGATGGTCAAGATTATAAATGATCTCCTTCTATTTTCTTTTCTTCTCTTCTCTTCTTTTATTCTCTTTCTTCTATTATCTATGCCTCAACTTTCTTTTTTCATTCTTTATTTTTCTTTTTCACACACTATATCTCACATTTTTCTATTTTTCATTACCTAACTTTTTTCTTTTTCTTCTTTATTTCAAAAAAAAATTTAAATAAAAAGCTGTACATAAAAGGTATTATGAAAATATGATTGTATACAATTGTACTTACTTCTAATAAAATTTAAAAAATTTTTTTTTAAAAAGGCCGATAAAGCCCCAGGGCCAGACAGGCTGCATCCCAGAGTACTTAAGGAAGTAGCCCCAGAAATAGTGGATGCATTAGTGATAATTTTTCAGAACTCTTTAGATTCTGGAGTAGTTCCTGAGCAATGGAGGGTAGCTAATGTAACCCCACTTTTTAAAAAGGGAGGGAGAGAGAAAACGGGGAATTACAGACCAGTTAGTCTAACATCGGTAGTGAGGAAACTGCTAGAGTCAGTTATTAAAGATGAGATAGCAGCACATTTGGAAAGTGGTGAAATCATTGGACAAAGTCAGCATGGATTTATGAAAGGTAAATCATGTCTGATGAATCTTATAGAATTTTTCGAGGATGTAACTAGTAGAGTGGATAAGGGAGAACCAGTGGATGTGTTATATCTGGACTTTCAGAAGGCTTTCGACAAGGTCCCACATAAGAGATTAGTATGCAAACTTAAAGCACACGGTATTGGGGGTTCAGTATTGATGTGGATAGAGAACTGGCTGGCAGACAGGAAACAAAGAGTAGGAGTAAACGGGTCCTTTTCAGAATGGTAGGCAGTGACTAGTGGGGTACCGCAAGGCTCAGTGCTGGGATCCCAGCTATTTACAATATATATTAATGACCTGGATGAGGGAATTGAATGCAACATCTCCAAGTTTGCGGATGACATGAAGCTGGGGGGCAGTGTTAGCTGTGAGGAGGATGCTAGGAGGCTGCAAGGTGACTTGGATAGGTTAGGTGAGTGGGCAAATGCATGGCAGATGCAGTATAATGTGGATAAATGTGAGATTATCCACTTTGGTGGCAAAAACAGGAAAGTAGACTATTATCTGAATGGTGGCCGATTGGGAAAAGGGGAGATGCAACGAGATCTGGGTGTCATGGTACACCAGTCATTGAAAGTAGGCATGCAGGTGCAGCAGGCAGTGAAGAAAGCGAATGGTATGTTAGCATTCATAGCAAAAGGATTTGAGTATAAGAGCTGGGAGGTTCTACTGCAGTTTTATAGGGTCTTGGTGAGGCCACACCTGGAGTATTGCCAAATCTGAGGAAAGACATTCTTGCCATAGAGGGAGTACAGAGAAGGTTCACCAGACTGATTCCTGGGATGGCAGGACTTTCATATGAAGAAAGACTGGATAGACTCGGCTTGTACTCGCTAGAATTTAGAAGATTGAGGGGGGATCTTATAGAAACTTACAAGATTCTTAAGGGGTTCGACAGGCTAGTTGCAGGAAGATTGTTTCCGATGTTGGGGAAGTCCAGAACAAGGGGTGACAGTTTAAGGATAAGGGGGAAGTCTTTTAGGACCGAGATGGAAAATCATTTTTCACACAGAGAGTGGTGAATCTGTGGAATTCTCTGCCACAGAAGATAGTTGCGGCCAGTTCATTGGCTATATTTAAGAGGGAGTTAGATGTGGCCCTTGTGGCTAAAGGGATCAGGAGGTATGGAGAGAAGGCAGGTACAGGATACCGAGTTGGATGATCAGCCATGATCATATTGAATGGCGGTGCAGGCTCGAAGGGCCGAATGGCCTACTCCTGCACCTATTTTCTATGTTTCTATGTTTCTATAAACGTTCATGGGCAGGGTAGAAAGGATTAGACATTTCGCAATAGTTAGTAAGTAAGCGAGGAGAAAAATAAAATCCCTGACATGATTTTTGCTGCCTTGAATTGAAATCAGGTTAACAGATTCACTAACAGAAGTTCCAAAGCCTGATTCATGCAATACTTAAAACTTGTTGTCCCCCCCCCCCCCCCCCGTCCCCCCCTATTTTAGAAATACATTTTGCAAATGGAGATTTAAGACAATGAACAACATCAATCTGGTCCTCAACTTCAGCAAGATCAAGGAGCTGATTGTTGACCAGGAAGAGAAATGCAAGGATGCATGAACCTGTCCTCATTGGACAGGACAACAGTGGAGAGAGTCAACATCTTCAAGTCCCTGGGCATGGATATCTCTGCGGATCTGTCCTAGATTTAGCACATTGATGCAAAGAAAGCTCATCAATGCCTTTACTTCCTTAGAGGATTGAGAAGATCTTTGAAAACTCTATTGAACTTCTACAGGTGTACGGTAGAGAGCGGATGACTGGTTACATCACGGCCTGGCTCAGCAACTCTAAAGTTTAGGAATAGAGGAGATGACAGGGTGTGATAGACATTGTGTGGTCCTTCACAGGTACTGACCTCCCCACCAATGAAGGGGTCTGCAGAAGGCACTGCCTCAAAAAGGCAACCACACCACACTGGCCATGCTCTCATTCCGTTCCTATCATCGGGAAGAAAGTACAAGAGCCTGAAAATTGTAACCACCAGGTACAAGGATGGCTTCTTCCCATCATTAGGCACTTGAACAATACACAAAAATAATCTCAGCAAATATGATCTTCTATGGATTACTTTTGGTTGCACTGAGGACCAGTTTTTGCACTATTATTGTACTGTAGTTATTAATTTAAAGGTCTGTCTCACGAATCTGCGGTCATTGGCGGCGAAACGGGAAGAATCTGCCGCCATAGACCGCGCACTCGTGAGAAAGAACAATTCCCGGGCCGTGCGACGGTGTTCCCAACACCGCGCGGTGCAAAAATAAAATCGACAATGTCGAAAACACTATACTCACCGCACAACCTCCACCAGTGATGCACGAGTGCGCACGGCCGCTCGCATGGGCCGCCGCCAGTGTGGGTCGAGCGCCGTGCGTCAAACCTCCTCTGCCACAGCCTCCGCCAGTGACGCACGTGCCGCCGCCAGTGAGGCACATGTGCTGCGCGGCCGCAGGCACAGCCACCGCTACAGCGCCGCGATCAGGATGGCAGCCGCCACAGCCGCCGCTGGTGAGTCACGTGCGGGGGGCCGACGTCATCGCAGTCGGCCCGCCCTTTTTTTACTTACCGCAAGCACGTGGGACCCGCCGTGTTTGAATTAACTCGGCCCCCGCGCAACATCCGTACGGCGCTCCGGTGGATAGGCTCGACGCTCTCGCCGTTGCCGCGCGGTCCTCGCTACCGGCGACGCCGCGCTTCACCGCCGATGACCGCAAACAGGTAAGACACGGCCTTTACTGAATCTTGGCAAATTATTATATTGTATCAATGTGTATTGCCATAGGCCTGTTAAGCTGTTGCAAATAAGAGTTTCATTGTTGCATAAGGTCATAAGGTCATAAGTGATAAGAGTAGAATTAGTCCATTCGGCCCAGCAAGACTACTCCGCCATTCAATCATGGCTGATCTATCTCTCCCTCCTAACCCCATTCTCCTGTCGTCTCACCATAACCTCTTGACACCTGTACTAATCAAAAATCTATCTATCTCTGCCTTAAGAATATCTACTGACTTAGCCGCCACAGCCTTGTGTGGTAAAAAAAATCCTCAGATTCACCGCCATCCATTGTCAGTACTTATTAAACACTCTTGACTCTTGAAGGAGAGTTTGGAGGCCCAGCTCATTTAGGATTTGGCAAATCCAGATGCAACATACAAGGAATTTAATTTGCCAAGTCAGTCATCCAAATAAAAAGCAACAGAACACATAAAATACATTTTAACATAAACATCCACCACAGTGACCCTCCACATTCCTCACTGTGATTGAAGGCGAAAATAAAGTTCAATCTTTTCCCTTCTTTGTCCTCCCACGGTCAGGAGCCTCAAGCCTTCCGTTAATGGGATGATCTTACTCCCATAGCGGGCGGCGTTTGGCTTCTCGAGTCGGGGCAATCACTCTTGCATCGGGGGGGGGGAATCTCGGCTCCCCCGCACCGAGCGATCAGACCCCGGGTCGGGGCTGGTTGAACCTTCTGCGTCGTTGGTGCTCTTGACATCCACGGTCTCTCCTGAGACTGCAAGGTCTCAATGGTAATGCCTGCAGGCCGCGAATGGAGCAATCCCAGGCAAAGGAGCAGCCCCAATGATAAGTCCACAACCCCGCGGTGGGGCTCTGTTAGAGCGCAGGGATCGCTGGTTAGCAAGGACTTGGTTGGCCAAAGGGCCTGTTTCTGCGCTGTGTCTCGAAACAAAACTAAAAGACATTCTATCACAGAGTCCTATGTTTGATGTCACAGAAAAGTAAAGGACTGCTGTTAGTTTGATTGGTTGTGAAGTACAGTAATTGATCTCAGTAAACTAGTCAATGAAGATTGAAAGTAACATAACTAAAGTAAGAAGACCTAATCCAAATGTACAGTTGGATGCTTTGTCCATTTAAAATGTTGCAGGACAGTTAAACCAGTAATCCATTCCCCACATAAAGAACCTTTGACCTGTCATACTTATTTATGACTTCAAGGTACTCAGATGCAGTATTCTTTGCTGGATAGCATGCAAACAAAGTTTTTCACTTATCTTGGTACATGTGACAATAATAAACCAATACCAATACCAAATTAATTGCACTCAAGTTGAAGCTTAAAAAAGATTTGAAGACATGGGAGAGAAAAACGTAATACAAAAAAAAATTCCACCAGGGATGCCGCACGATTGGCAGCCCCGCCAACAGTTTGTTTTTCGTCTTTTTTTAATTCTTTAGTGTGTGTTAAAAGTTTTTGTAAATGTTCTCCGGTAAACAGTTGCTCTGTGGCCTAACATCGATGGAGCTGGAGGCTTCCTGGACTGACTTTGAGCCCCACTGTGGGGAGTGGACTTAACATCGGAGCCGATCCCTTGCCTGGGATTGCTCCAACCGTGGCCTGCGGACTTTACCATCGTGAGCTCGCAGTCTCGGGAGAGGCTAAGTTGGGAGGCTCCAACGACGCAGAGGCTCGACCAGCCTCGACGTGGGGTCCAATCGCCGGCGTGGGGGAGCTGACATCCCCCCGATGCAGGAGCTGATTGCCCCGATGGGGAGGACCCAAACGCAGCCGGCTACGGGAGTAAGATCGTCCCGTCAACGGAGGGCTCGAGGTCCTCGACCGCTGGAGAGCTAAGGGAAGAGATTTGAACTTTTTTTCGCCTTCCATCACAGTGAGGAATGTGGAGGAGTCACTGTGGTGGATTGTACAGGGTCTTGGTGAGACCACACCTGGAGTATTGCGTACAGTTTTGGTCTCCAAATCTGAGGAAGGACATTATAGCCATAGAGAAGGTTCACCAGACTGATTCCTGGGATGTCAGGACTTTCATATGAAGAAAGACTGGATAGACTTGGCTTATACTCGCTAGAATTTAGGAGATTGAGAGGGGATCTTATAGAAACGTACAAAATTCTTATGGGGTTGGACAGGCTAGATGCAGGAAGATTGTTCCCGATATTGGGGAAGTCCAGGACAAGGGGTCACAGCTTAAGGATAAGGGGGAAATCCTTTAAGACCGAGATGAGGAAAAACTTTTTCACACAGAGTGGTGAATCTCTGGAACTCTCTGCCACAGAGGGTAGTTGAGGCCAGTTCATTGGCTATATTTAAGAGGGAGTTAGATGTGGCCCTTGTGGCTAAGGGGATCAGGGGGTATGGAGAGAAGGCAGGTACGGGATACTGAGTTGGATGATCAGCCATGATCATATTGAATGGCGGTGCAGGCTCAAAGGGCCGAATGGCCTACTCCTGCACCTATTTTCTATGTATCTATGTATCTATGTTTATGTTAAAATGTGTTTTGTGTGTTCCATTGCTTTTTATTTGTATGACTGACTTGGCAAATGAAATTCCTCGTGTGTTGCAAAACATACTTGGCTAATATAGTATTGTTGTGATTGTGACCTAGAGGCTGGGAAAACTGTTTAGATTTAGATTAGTTTAGAGATACAGCATGGAAACAGGCTCTTCGGCCCACCGAGTCCACGCCGACCAGCAATCATCTAAACATTAGTTCCATCCAACACACTGGGAACAATTTACAGAAGCCAATTAACCCTACAAACCTGCACGTCTTTGGAATGTGGGAGGAAAGTGAAACACCAGGAGAAAATCAACGTGGTCACAGGGAGAATGTACAAACGCCGTACAGACAGCACCCAGAGTTAGAATCGAACCCGGGTCACTGGCGCTGTAAGGCAGCAACTCTCCCGCTTTGTGGTGATAGAATAAATCATGAATGGGTAGGAACATGCTTAGATCCAAAGGAACTGAATCAAACAACCAAAGGCAGCTGCTACCAAATCTATCTCTGGAAGAAATCATACTAGAATGGGCAGAGGTCAGGAGTTTTGGCAAACATGATTGCTGAAGTGCCAGTATATGAAGGTTATTTGATGATAGAAGTTCCAACATTTGCTTTTGGCTTCAGAGTGAACCAAGACACGTTGCTTCAGAAAGTAGATGAGACCTATTAAGGATTGGTGGACACAGCAGTAATATCCATATCAATAAAGTAGGTGGCAAAACCCATGATTATCATCTCAATAAGGTAATAAAAACCACAAAGACAGGGCATAAACTGAATGTAAACAACTGCATCATGAAGGAGAAAGAATGTCAGTCTGAAGAAAGGTCCCGACCCAAAGCGCCACCTGTCCATTCTCTCCACAGGTGCTGCCTGGCAATGATTTACCCCAGCACTTTGATTCCAGTATCTGCCGTTCCTTGTGGCTCCAAAAATGTCAGCCTGTTAGACATATTGACACACAATACAGAGTGAAGCCACGCTCCAAAAATATCACCTCCAAAGCTGAAATGAAAGCACCAGAGGATAAGAAACAAGGAGGAAGTTTGCTGGGCTAATATGTCACACGTCAGAACCGACAGCAGACCCGAGAAATATTTAAAGACATGCTAACTTGCTGATGTCATTATCCTAAAAAACTAAGTTTCAACATACTCAAGGAAATGTTCTGCACAAGGGTAAGTCTGCCGTACCGCAAAAGACACAAGAAACTGCAGTTGCTGAACGCGGCACGGCATGGTGGCGCAGCGGTGGAGTTGCTGCCTTTTACAGCACTTACAGCACTAGAGACCAGAGTTCGATCCTGACTATGGGGCTGTCAGTACAGATTTTGTACATACTCCCCGTGACCGCGTGGGTTTTCCCCGAGATCTTCGGTTTCCACCCACACTCCAAAGACGTACAGGCTTGTTGGTTAATTGGTACAAATGTAAAATTGTCCCTAGTGTGTACAGGCTGGTGTTTATGTGTGGGGGTCGCTGGTCGGTGCGGACTCAGTGGGCCGAAGGGCCTGTTTCCGCTCTGTATCTCTAAACTAAACTAAACTAAACTGAAATCCTGAGCAAAACACAAAGTGCTGGAGGAGTCTGAAGAAGGGTCACGACCCAAAGCCTTGCCTGTCCATTCCCACTCCAGATGCTGCCTGACCTGCTGAGACCTGGACCTTCAAGGCTCCAGAATTATGACTTTCCTCTGATAAGCTTGCAATGGTACCAATAGATGGGCAATCTTGATTGCCACCACAGGGATGTGTAATATGGGAGATCTCAGTGTGAATTTAGACTACTTCGTGAATATGACACCAAGGCTGAGTAAAATCAAAGAGGATGTCAAAGGCAAACAGTTGTATATGTTCTCCCAATAACTGATTTAAGGCAGCTAGAAACAATTGAAAAGACACAGCCAGCAAAATACCTTATTGGACAATCCGAGACAACATGGTGTCCTATTGCCTGAATCCAGAAACATCATACCAAGTTTCCACTTGTGGGAGAGTCCAGGACTAGAGGCCACAGCCTCAGAATAAAATGACATACCTTTAGAAAGAAGCAGGGTGGCAGAGCCTCACGGGTGGACCCAGGGTCGACGGAGCCCTGTGACCAGGAACTTGCTCAAGTTGATTGGAGTAAGTGGGTCGACGGATTCCCTCGGCCAGTCCCTGGGTCAACACAGTGGAGGCATCAGGAGTGGACCTGGTGGCAGTCGTCGAGGAGATTGGGTAGGTGATCGATGAGGGCACCAGTCGTCGAGGACGTGGGACGGGGGAGCCAGACAACGTGCTGCCTGAAACAAAGGAGGACCTGGCGTGGGGAGACCGGGAGGGGACCTGGCGCGAGACTTTGTCAAATTTGTAACTTTGTCACCGCCCTTTATGCATAGAAAAAAATGTCACTGTGACTTGTCACATGTGACAATAAAGTATTAATTCATTCGAGATGAGGTGGAATTATTTTAGTCAGATGGTGGTGAATCTGTGGAATTAATTGCCACAGACAGCTGTGGAGGCAAAGTAATTTGGTATTTTTAGGCACAGATTGATATATTCTTGATTATTAAGGGTGTCAGGGTTTTAGGGAGAAGGCAGGAGAATGGGGTTGAGAGGGAAAAATAGATCAGCCGTGATTGAATGGCAGAGTCGACTTGAGAGGCCGAATGGTCTAATTCTGCTCCTATAACATGAACAAAAAGAATCACTTCAGAAGATAAACAGCCATTTTGGCATAGATAAATGTAAACTAGATCATCGGTATACTGAATTACCATGTGTAAAGATACTGTATGCAGATTGTTGTTGATGTGCACAATATTCCAAAAGTACAGCAATTTATAACAAAAAGAGATGATGACTATCAAGGTATCATGGCCACGACAAACTGACAAATAGCTGATTTGTTCCCACACAGTCAAGAACAGTTCCTCATAATTGCAGACTATTATTCCTGAGTTCCCATGTGTTGGGAAGCTGAAAGATTTGAGAGCTGGTACAATAATTACAGCGATTAAATTTCTCTTTGCAGAACAATACGCAAATAATATGTGATGACAGTGCCCATTTTACTTCTAAAGAAAGTTATAAGTATGAAGCAAATTGGCTTCATAAACACAAGCTATTTGCACATATAATATCCAGATACCTTTGGAAAGAGTAGATCAAATACAGGCTCTATTGCAGCCTTTTTGCCATACAATCCAAGAGGATTTAAGATAGTTATGGACAAAGCCCACGAGTCAACATTTTGTGTTGGGGTAAGGCCAACTTTGGTATTAGACTGGAACTTGCTCAAGTTGATTGGAGTAAGTTGTTTGCAGGCTGTATAAAATCCTTAAAGGATTGGACAGGCTAGATGCAGGAAAAATGTTCCCAATGTTGGGCGAGACCAGAACCAGGGGTCACAGTTTAAGAATAAGGGGCAGGCCATTTAAGACTGAGTTAAAAACATTTTCACCCAGAGAGTTGTGAATCTGTGGAATTCTCTGCCACAGATGGCAGTGGAGGCCGATTCACTGGATGTTTTCACGAGAGTTAGATTTAGCTCTTAGGCTACAGGAATCAAGGGATATGGGGAAAAATCAGGAACGAGGTACTGATTTTTGATGATCCGCCATGATCATATTGAATGGTGGTGCTTGCTCGAAGGGCCGAATGGCCTACTCCTGCACCTATTTTTCAATGTTTCTAGGATGGAAAGTGGGATCCTTTTGAAGGTGTGGTGACGAGAGTTCAAGGCATGCATGTTCTTGTTAGAGTGAAGGGATAGGCAGGTGAGAGTGAGGAACCTTGGATGACAAGAGAAATTGAGGATCTGGTCAGGAAAAAGAAGGAGAAATGGGACAGGTATAGGAAGCTGGGATCAAATGTATCCCTGGAGGCATTTTGGGAACTGAGGAGAATACTTAAGAAAGAAATCAGAAGGGCAAACAGAGAGCAGGAGACAGTTCTGGTGGATAATATTAAAGGAAATCCAAAGAAATGTTATGTATATTGAGGGAAAGAGGGTGACTAGAGAGAGAATATGGCCTCTTAGAAATCAAAGCGGGATATGGATCATAAGCATGCAAATGAGGTTAGTTTATCCTGGCATCATGTTCAACGCAGATATTGTGGGCTGAAGGGCCCGTTCCAGTACTGTACTGTTCTACATTCTATGTTAGACATGGATTTGTAGAGAGATATGTCTAAACATTTGTTTTCTTCTTCAGCAGAGCTCTGGGATTGAGCATGACTTGTTTTCACTCCATTTCTGAGGAGCGAAAGATGACTGCATGTGAATGCTTTTTATGTGGAGTGCCCAATGCACACCAGCCACCATTTTGTCATGATCTTATGGCAAAGGATGTCTGGAGACCAGGTTTCTGCTCTATGGAATTAGCATACAAACACATGCGAAAACACACATACACAGACACACATACTCTAAATACACATACTGTAGATGCACTCAGGTCATAAGCAAATTTCGACATGCGTACAATCTTCTGTCACCATGCCCCCTATTAACCAGTTTCTTTCCTTCCTTCAGGATACCTTCCCGAAGAGGATATCTTCACAAATAACAGCCACCACCCTCCCCCATCAACACCCAGTCCCAGTGGGGACAGCTGGTTAGGTAAAAAATAAAGATTATTCTTTAGTCTACAAGGGATTCATGCATTATGAAGGACAGACAGGAAAGTAGAGCCGAGCCAAGATTACCTCAGTCATGATCGTATTTAAGGGCAGATCAGTCTTGAGGGCAACAGGGTTTAATGTGGAGTTTAGAAAGATGAGGTGGGACTCAGGCAGGAACGGGGTGCTGATTGTGGATGATCAGCCATGATCACATTGAAGGGCTTGAAGGGCCTACTCCTGCACCTATTGTCTATTGTCTATGGTCTATTCATTGAAACTTGCTGAATAGTGAAAGGACTGGTTGGAGTGAAAGTGGAGAGGATGTTTCCACTAATAAGAGAGCCTACGACCAGAATGAAAGGACAGACCTTTAGAAAGGAGATGAGGAGTAATTTCTTTAGTCAGAGGGTGATGAATCCGTAGAATTCATTGGGACAAAGGCTGTGGAGGCCAAGTCAATGGATATTTTTAAGGCAGAGATTGATAGATTCTTGATTGGTATGGATGTCAGGGGTTATGGGGCAAAGTCAGGAGAATGGGGTTGAGATGGAAAGATAGATCAGCCATGATTGAATGGTGGAGTAAACTTGATGGGCCGAATGGTCTAATTCTGCTAAAACTTATGAATGTGCTTCTATTTCTTATATTGTTCATCCTGGTTATGAGAACGGGAAGAAGTAGAAATAACCAAAATGAAAGAAAAATGATGGGTACTCATAGGCCCTGGATAGGAATTTAAGACAAAGTTACTTAAGGTAACATTGCCCTAGTAGATGCAATAGGAATTGACACAATGAAGGGGTCGAATGTAGTACTGAAAGGAAGCAAATGGGCGGAAATGTAGTCCTGCTTGCTCTGTAGGTCAGTGAATTTGTAGCAGATAATGGTCCTTAGCCTCTCACATGAAATGGAAATAAAGGTGACAATGAAAGGATTGCTTGGAGTGAATCACATAATGGTGAAGAGCAGAGTGAAAATTGACAGAAAAAAACATTATCCACTTCAAGATGGAGCAGGAATTGATATTAATACAGTCATCAGCCAGAAAAAAAGTACGAGAGGCTGACCTGACTGAAAGAAATAATATTTCACATATCCTGCAAAGGCACAAGCATAGTTGGGACACAGGTGCGTTCCCATAGCAACACATTAGGCCAAGTCATGCTGGTTGTAGTCAGCACAATTACATCCTAGATTTATATGCATGGTTGTGAGTCTGGGATCGCTCTCTCACTAGACTCTCCAAGGAGTTCAATGGCAGATGTTAGAACCCTATGATTCAATTTGACAAATTATTAGGCAGAGGGGGAGCCAAATATTTTAATTGTTTTATTTTAGATTACCGTTTTACTTATATCTAAGGGCTTTTATATTTTACCTAATTTTATTTTTATAACATTTTTAAAATATTTAAGTTCATATTATTAGATTCCAGAAGAATATCAGGAACATTTTAAAACTTTTAACATCAAACCAGGTTTAACGGAGGACAAAGTTTTGACCCCCACCTCTGCTTTCTGACAAAACCTGATAGGTGCATTCCAGTGTGCGATCTCTCTGCTTAGATGGCCAAATCCTCAGCACCATTTGAACCTCTCCACATGGGTATGAAGGTTCATCAAAATAAAGCAAAGGCACATGAGATACAATTGGCCCATCGGAACCACCCTGCTTGATGTCATCTGTTGTCTTTAGAAGGGGTCTTGATCGCTCCTGGTCAGCAGAAGGGGGCGCTGCACTGCTAGCATCCTCTGCCTGCAGCCTGTCCGTTTTTTCTATCTTTTTTTAAATTTTAGTTTGTCTAAATAGTTTGTTTGGGAGATTTCTTTCGTTTTTTATGTGGGGGAGGGGGGGGGGGGGGGGTAAGGGGGAACCTGCTTCCCAGTCACTTCCTGGCGGGGATGCGATTATTTCTCCGGGTCGTGTCCTCGCCCCCCTCCTCGCGGCCTACCAACTGGATCGGAGCGGCCTTTCCTACTGGAGACTGCGGACTGGACCAGAGCTTGATCTGGATCTAGCGGTGCGGCACTAGATTCACCGTGGAGCGGGCGATACCTACCTGGTTCGCTGTGTGAAACTCCGAAGCATTGGGCCTGCAGCGTCAACATCGTGGAGCTGTGGTTTGTGGAGCTCCCAATGCGGGCGGCGCTGACTCCAACATCGTGGAGTCCTGGGGCCCTTTGCTGAGGGCCGCCAGAGTGAATCTCCGCCCGGCGCGGCCTGGGGACGTCGGGAGCCGCGGACTCTGGTGGGAAGCGGCCGTTTTGGAGGTCCACGCCACTGAGGTTGTCCTCCAGTCCCGACGTAGGAGTTCCATCATCACGGGAGCGGGCCTGAGCGGCGGGCCGCCCGTAGCGGCGACTGCGGAGGGCTCCGGATGCCCCGACCACGGGTGAACATCAGGAACATCGAGGAAGATGACTGACTTTGGTGCCTTCCCTCACAGTGGGAAACTTTTTGATTCTGCTGTGTGGGGATGTTTTATGTTGGACTCTATTGTGTGTTGTGTTCTTTATTTTATTGTATGGCTGTATGCAAAAACAAATTTCAGACCTCGGTCTGACAATAAAGTGCCATCGTATTGTATCGTATCGTATTTACTTGTACCAGTTCCTATCCCCTACCACCGGTCTGAAGAAGGGTCTCGACCCGAAATGTCACCTGTCCATTTTCTCCAGACATGCTGCCTGACCCACCGACTTACTCCTGCAATTTGTGTCCATCTACCACATTAGATACAGGTTGGATGGCCCATTGGGCCAGCTCCACCATTGCGTAGGATCATGGCTGAACTGGTTTTGGCCTCAGCTCCATTTTCTGCCTATCCCCATAAGCAAAGATCAGCATTCATATTCAATGGTTCAGCTTCTGAATCTTTCTGGGAAAGAGAACCCCAACCACTTACACCTCTCATCTCCATGCTAAATGATAGGTCACTTGTTCTGAAACTGGATTCCACAGTTTTAGATTTTACGTGAGAGGGAACATTCTTTCAGCATCTACTTTGTGAATCTCCATTATGTTTCAGTAAGATTACTTCTTGGTTTTCTAAATGAATGAAGGCTCAGCCTGCACAATCTTTCCCCATGCAATGGTTGAGAGACTGTCCCTAGGTTCAGCCAGTGTGGGGATTGCACATACTCCCTGTGATCACATAGATTTCTCCAATTACTCGGGTCTTCTCCCATGCACCAAAGGGCAAGAGGTTGTTAAGTTACCGAGGGACACAAAGTGCTTGTGTGACAGCGGGTCAGGCAGCAATCCCTGGAAAACATGGATAGGTGACGTTTTGGAATGAGACTGGTTGGTACGTTAACTGGCCACTGTAAATTGCTCCAAGTGTAACTAGGTGGCAGGAGGACTTGTGTGTATGGGGGGAATTTGATGGGGATGCAAGAGGAAAAATAAGATGAGTGTAGGAATAGTGTTGATGGGTGTTGACAGTTGGCACGGACATTATGGACCGAAAGGCTCCCATGCTGTTTGATATTCTATGCTTCAGAGATAACACTTTATCCCTGGCACTCCAATGCAAAAATATCCCTCCTTACATAGGGAGACCAAAGTTTTAGTCAACGTGTGTGTACACCAATACCTTTTTAGTTTAGTTCAGGCTTACAGCGCAGAAACAGGCATTTCGGCCCACCGGGTTCACACCGACCAGCAATCCCCACACACTTACTGTATCCTACACACACTAGGAACAATTTACAATTATACAAAGCCAATTAACCTACAAACCTGTATGTCTTTGGAGTGTGGGAGGAAACCGGAGATCCCGGAAAAAAACCCACGCAGGTCATGGGGAGAACATACAAACTCTGTACAGACAGCACCCGTGGTCAGGATCGAACCCGGGTCCCTGGCGGTGTAAGGCAGCAACTCTACGGCTGCACCACCGTGCCGCCCTTGCTTTGTGGCTTTTTAATCTGCTGCGACCTCTCCAGAATCACTGGAATTTTGAACAATCACAATCAATGTAGGGCTGCTTCTTTTATGAACCCAGAGTTCAGACCAGCAGGTCTAGTGGACAGGGTATGGTGTACAAAATCATGAGAGGAATAGATCAGGTAAATGCAAAGTCTTTTGCCAAGAGTAGAGGAATCAAGAAGCGAAGAACATAGGTTTAAAGTGAGGGGAGAAAGATTTAATAGGAACCTGAGAGATAGCCTTTTTACACAAAGGGTGGTGGATGTATGGAATGAGCTGCCAGAGGAGGTAGTTGAGGCAAGTACTATCGCACTGTTTAAGAAACATTTAGACAGGTACATGGATAGGATTGGTTTAGAGGGATATGGGCCAAATGCAGGCAGGTGGGACTAATGTAGATGGGGCATGTGGTCGGTGTGTGGACATTGGGCCGATTAGCATGTTTCCATGCTGTATGACTCTGTGATCCTGGTCTCATTAATGTATCCATTATCTATTTTCTAGTGACAGTGATTGTTTTATGTTCCTCCCATTCTTTTGCTTTGAATTTTTCACTA
This sequence comes from Malacoraja senta, assembly GCA_038087875.1. Taxonomy (NCBI): domain Eukaryota; kingdom Metazoa; phylum Chordata; class Chondrichthyes; order Rajiformes; family Rajidae; genus Malacoraja; species Malacoraja senta. The sequence goes on along the minus strand of CM075977.1, from coordinate 267,008,354 downwards.
TTATGGGAAGGTCTTTAGCATGTTCTATTATGATGGGAGATACAAAATATGTTATCAAAGCCTCTACCCTTTCCTTTTTTTAATATCATTAACCTGTCAAAAAAATCAATCGAGGACTCGGACTTATGGAGAGCGAGACTTTATTACGTGATACCATGAACTGCCCCGGGAAACAGTTTCTCCAGAGTACAGGTTTATATACTGCCAAACAAACAAGTGTATGTGCAGTAGACACAAAATGCTGGAGTAACTCAGTGGGTGAGGCAGCATCTCTGGAGAAACTTCTCTAACTTCAGATAGTTCTTGCTTTCTCCCTCCATCCCCTTCCCCTTCCCAGTTCTCCCACTACATTTACTGTCTCCAACTACATTCTATCTTTGTCGCACTCACTCCCCTGACATCAGTCTGAAGAAGGGTCTCAACCCAAAACATCACCCATTCCTTCTCTCCAGAGATGCTGCCTGTCCCGCTGAGTTACTCCAGCATTTTGTGTCTACCTTCGAACCAACATCCGCAGTTCTTTCCTACACAAGTGTACGTGCGGACTAGCCCAGACCTGAGTTCCTTAAACAGCTTAGTAAGGGCATTGCGATTTTATCAAAACTGCCTAAATTACATTACTTAGATCCGTTAATTGGCGTTGTTGGTTTTGCAGAAAACAGATAATAACATCACGTACAAAGAAACAGATATCTGTACACAATGCTCAATCATTCGGCCAAGGGTTCCATAAGAACATTGCGGCATCTTTAGTTTCTCAATATATGTCAACAAGCAGAACAGTTAAAGTCTAGCAAAATTCTCTCACATAACCCCCACAGTCTCATCATCCGAAGGACTACCACTTATATTAGTTGCGCTCTTTCTTTTTAAATTCTTGCAAAGCTCTTACTGTCCGTTTATCAAATTCTTGAAAGCTTACTCTCACAATCTATTTTCTCCCTGTTTATTACTTGTATAATTTAGGGCTGGAACATCTGGTTCGATAAGTATAAGCATGTTGGTGATAATTCTGGGTAGATCACCAACTGGTGTTTTTTTGGAGGAAATGCATAGAATCAAAGGTTGTTCAAATAGAGAACAACGTCAGGATGACACGGGAGAGTGAGTGATGGAGGGGACCTCATTTGAACGTTTGTTTGAAGGTGAAGGATAATTAGTCCAATCTGCAGGTAAATAGATGAAAAGAAGGATCGGACAAAAATGAGGAGATTAGAGTCAGGAAAATTAAAACTGTCAAAGGCCATCAAAAGTATTTAAGTTGGGAACAGAATAGAACATTTCAGCTTATACACATGACTGGATTGGCGGAATAAAAACAGAAAATACTCTAACTGTTCATTTTTGGAAAGAGAAACAGTTAGCATTTCAAACCAGGGATACTTCATTAGAAATGAAAAGCAGTTTTTTGATGGGATGGGCTGGGTATTTTGTCTCAAAGTTTGTCAAACTCTCAAATTACAAAGCTGGTTGCAATATTGCAAAATGCAACATTGTAAGGAGGTTGACAGAGGGAATGGGCAAGGTGGCACATAGAATGCATGGAAATTTAGTAGACAAATGGATGATACTGTTTAGATCAGGGGTTCCCAACCTTTTTCATCCTGTTTACCCCCTGGCAACTTTTCGAACGTAAATTTACCCACACCCTGTTTTTTTTCAGTAATTTGAGTTTACACTTCTACCATAATAAAGCAACCTACAAAGAGGACATTTTAAAATACTGTCTTCAACAAATCCAGAATCAACACGCTGAGTTACTCCAGCATTTTGTGTCTTCGGCGTAAACCAGTTCTCCCCTATCTGTAAATAATGGTGGAATTGGACTTGATCAAGTCACTTGCATTTGACTATTTGAAAAGATCACAGTCTAGGGAATGGAAGATATTCATAGAAACATAGAAAAATAGGTGCAGGCCCTTCGAGCCAGCATCACCATTCAATACGATCATGGCTGATCATCTAACATCAGTACCGCGTTTCTACTTTTTCCCCATATCCCTTGATTCCTTTCGCCCTAAGAGCTAAATCTAACTCTCTCTTGAAAACATCCAGTGAATTGGCCTCCACTGCCTTCTGTGCCAGAGAATTCCACAGATTCACAACTCTCTGAGTGAAGAAGTTTTCCTCATCTCAGTCCTAAATGGCCTACCTCTTATTCTTAAGGTCAATCACATCCTGGATGTGCTGTCCCCACTCGAGCAGACAATTGTCAGTAGACACAAAATGCGAGAGCAACTCAGCGGGACAGGCAGCATCTCCAGAGAGAAGGAATGGGTCGACCCATTCCTTCTCTCCTGAGATGTTGCCTGTCCTGCTGAGTTACTCCAGCATTTTGTGTCTTTCTATGGTTTAAACCAGCATCTGCAGTTCCTTCCGACACAGACCATTGTCAGGAAGGCTTGGCAGAAACCAACAAGTCTCCAGTTAATGTAGGGAGGAGAAATGAGCAAAACAATAAGGGAGGAGGAAGGTGCAAAACAAGCTAGCTACAGAAACCAGTGAATTGACATCCATGGAAAACTATCTCCAGTGTGGTGACTGACAACGGGAGAGACGCTGAGAGGAGAGCCAGTTAATTAGGAGAGAATACAGGGAAAGATCAACATGAATGCCTTCAAGAGCAGGCTGGACTAGGTGAATTCATTTTGGTCCAGGTGACTAGATTTAGTCTCAGACAGCAAAGCTCTGTAAGTCATTTGAACCAAACTCCAACTGCAAAAAGAACAGTTTGATGTGTATTTCCGCATGTGAAATGTGTATTTGGGAAACGAGGGGAAATACGGCCCTGTGCCTCCGCGGAATACCTTGCCAGGAGTCGCGGTGGAGCACAACCAGGTTGTGAGCAACATCTTCAAAATGAAGGGTTAGAAGGCATGTCATGATTCAATGATATTTACCACATATTTACCAAAGGTATTTACCATAAATGTGGGATGAATATAAATGTGCCGAACATCAGTTGGGAAAAGATGCAGAGAAGCTGAAGATGATCACAAGTTGTAGTCGAGGACAATCTGAAACCAACCATAAGTTCTGGAACGGGGACAGTAAAGCAAAATTAACTACATGTTTTCCATAGATACTGCCTGGCCCACTGAGTTACTTCAGAACTTTAAAGGAGGTTGATAGTACCATTTAGGAGGCTTTTAGTGATGTGCAGGAAACGAAGGGGTAGGGATCATGTACAGGCATATGAGATTAGTTTATCTTGGCATCATGTTCAGCACAGTCATTGTGGGCCGTAGGACCTGTTCATCTGCTGTGCTGTTAAATGTTCAAATTCATGCATTCTATGAAGAAGAGAAGCTTTTAATCTGTAATGAACTGAATGAAACCAAATTGAATCCACAGATGGAGCTGGAAGATGCATAGAAACAGATCTAATACTTGGGAAATGCCAGAGCAGCCATCAGCTGAACAGATGGGAAAGCAGAAGGTTTCAAAGGAGAGCATCCAACAATGCGGTCTTGTACAGAGCAAAGCAATGCATGGTAGTGGGGATTTAAAATGGAATTCCAACTATGGGAGGGGTAGCAAGAACAAATACTGCTGTCAGAAGGTTTGATCTGCACCGTGAACTGGAGAAAAACTGATATTGGCATGCAGCAGAGTGAAAACATTGTTTGTCAACAATCTTCCACACAAAACGATGCTGCCTCATCTTCAAGGACACTAAACACATTATAGTTCTTGGCTGTAAGGTTTGTATAAGTATTGAACAACGGAATGAGTGACCATGGAATGAGTATAAAAGAACTGCAGATGCTGGTTTAAATTGAAGGTAGACACAAAATGCTGGAGTAACTCAGCGGGACAGGCAGCATCTCTGGAGAGAAGGAATGGGTGATGTTTCGGGTTGAGACCCTTCTTCAGACTGAAGAAGAGTCTCGACCCGAAACGTCACCCATTCTTTCTCTCCAGAGATGCTGCTTGTCTCGCTGAGTTACTCCAGCATTTTGTGTCTACCATGCAATCAGTATTGGATTGGAGCCTAGATGCAGAACTTAAGGATCTGTCCAAGACTATTCAAGTTGTGAAAAGCATATTCAAAATGATGCGTATGAAGAAGGCATGTCAAGATTCAAAGGTACTTAGCGCATTTGTGGGATGAATACGTGAGAAACATCAGTTGGGAAAATATGCAGAGAGACTGAAGATGACCACAAGTTATGGTTAACCAGGACGAAATCCAATCTCTGAGGCCTCATTGGAAAGGAGGTTGATTACAAATGCTGATGGAAACAAGAAATAAACACTGAGTGAATGAAAGAAGATTAAAAAGAACATGGAACATAACTTCCATTATTCATATTACTCTTCACAGCCAGATCAGCGTGCTTCGGGAACAGTGAATTAAAAATACGTACAATCCATGAAAGTATAAGTAAGTATAAGTATTTTTATTAGTCATATTCACATACACCCAGGTGTAGTGAAGTGAAATGCTTCTTGCCATTATGCAGCACACAAAGTAGGCCCAGCAATTATTCATAGAGTTATATGGCACAAAAAGAAACCCTTCTGTCAAACTTGTCTATGCCAAACAGGATGCTACATCTAAGCTGGACCCATTTACCTGTGCTTGGTCCATATCCTTCTAAATCATTCCTATCTATGTACCTGTCCAAATCTTTTAAATGTTACTGTAACTGCCTTAAGTCATATACCCACCACCCTCTGTGTGAACAAGCTGCCCCACAGGTTCCTGTTAAATCTTTTTCCTCTCATCTTAAACCTATGCCCTCCAGTTCTTGATTCCCCCACCTAGGGAAAACAGGCGAGTACCTTACTGCAGGACACCCAGCATTTGACCTATTGTCACTACAGTATTCGTATGGTTATGGTGTCATGCAGTCGTACAGCACATAAACAGGCCCTTCAGCCCAATGCATCCATGCCAACCAAAATGTCCGTCTACACCAATTCTACTTGCCCATGTTTTATCCATATCACGCTAAACCATGTACCTGTTCAAATGACTTAAATGCTGTTATAGTACCTGTCTCGACAACGTCCTCTGGCATCTCATTCCAAATACATGCCAAGCTCTGTATAAAAAGTTACCCGTCAGGTTTTTATTGAATCTTTCTCCTCTCACCAAAAACCTATGTAGAATAGATCATTATTAGCTCAGGGAAGGTATACGTGGCATACAAAGTAAATTTAATCAGGAAGACAGTCAAACTAGTCTGAGGACTAGGATGGGGCTAGAAAGAGAAAGCATGGGTTACTTGAAGTTAGAGAAGTAAATATTCATACCACTGGGTTTTAAGCTGCCCAAGTGAAATATGAGATGTTGTTCCTCCAATTTGCATTGGGCCTCACGGCGACCATGAGGCTACGACCAGTTCCGAGAATGCAGGAACTCCTCACGACCATGAAGGCGACTACCCGGCAACTACCCGCGAACATGTGGCGACCGCATAGTCTCCTGTAGTCACCTAAATAGTCGCCTGTGGGACAGGTCCATAAATGTGGCGGCCGACTCACTCACGGCTGGTGGGCTCACACACACTCTCCATCACACACACACTCTCACACACTACATATCTTGAATCTATCTCTGTCCCCGCCTGCATAACGGACTGGTGAAGGAAGTGATGTGTGTGTGTGTGTGTGTTCCACTCTGACAGTCGCCGTTCCAGTTGTCGGTTTTTCAGCGACCTCTTACGACTTTAGTCGCCGTCAGTCGCCTGAAAAATCGCCTAAGTTTCCTTTTAGAGCTTGACGCCTGCCTGTGTAGGAAGGAACGGCAGATGCTGGTTTACATCGAAGAGAGACACAAAATGCTGGAGTAACTCAGCGGGACGGCAGCATCTCTGGAGAGAAGGAATGGGCGCCTGTCCATCGCCTGCCGGCTGAGTTACTCCAGCGGCGCTGTGTGTCCCGGCACCGGCACCGGCACCGGCACCTTCCCCCGTGTCTCCAGCAGCCGGGGGACGGGGATCGCGTCGCACACGGTCAGCGCTTCCGGCAGCAAAAGCGATGGTGAGGATGGCGGCGTCTGCCCAGAGACGTCCCTCTCCCCTCTCCCTCTCTCCTTCTTCTCCCTCCTCTCCTTTCAGTCACCGGTTCTGTAGACTGCCGTCTGATCAAATTTGGGCCGTTTCGGCCGAGAGTGTAGGAAGGAACTGCAGATGCTGGTTTAAAATGAAAGCAGACACAACATGTTGGAGTAACTCAGTGGGACTGGCAGCATCTCTGGAGAGAAGGAATGGGTGACGTTTCGAGAGCCTTCTTCAGACTGGGCTGAGATGTGGACCTGAGGCACCAACATGTGGGGGAGGTTTTAATGGCAATTAAAGATGGTTGCAAGTACATCAGCCTTATCTTTTGCACTCAATATGTTGTGATCCACTGTCACTGTGAATGTTCATGTTATTGGAACCAGCACCTCCAGTTAGTTTAATTGTCCATCATTCATATCTGCTTGTGGGAGGTAAATTCACAGCTGCTAGAGCAGAGAACAATATAGCACAGTAATGCACCCTTCAGCCCACAATATTTGTGCTGAACATGATGCCGTTAAACCGATCTCATCTGTCTGTGCATGACCCATATCCTTCTATTCCCTGCACTTCCAACCTACCCATAAGCTTCTTAAACGTGACTATCGTATTTGCTTCCACGACCAACCCTGCAATGCCTTCCAACCACTCTCTGTGTGAAAACAAACTTGCCCTGCCCATCTCCATTAAACCTTCCCCCTCTCACCTTATAGCTATGGCCTCTAGTGTTGGACATTTCCACCCTGGGGAAAACGATTCTGACTCCCCTTTCAATGCTTCTCACAATTTTATATACTTCTTACAAGTCTCCCCTCAACCTCTGACGTTCCAGTGAACATAATCCAAGTCCATCGAACCTCTCCCTGTAGCTGAAACTAATCGAGGCAGCATTCTGGTAAACCTCTGTACCCTCTCTAAAGCATCCACATCTTTCCTGAAATGGGATGACCAGAACTGCATGCATTGTTATATTGGGATATGGATCACTAGGCCAGGCCATTGGATTGCTAGCCCTGTAAGATATTCCAGTGTTATTTCTCCCCTAATCTTTCACTTACAAAATATTGCTCTGTTGGAGCAGCCTGGCAAGAGGTACAGAAGTTTGAAAACACACGTTTAGTTTAGTTTAGAGATACAACACGGAAACAGGCTCCTCGGCCCACCGAGTCCGTGCCGACCAGTGATCCCCGCACACTAACACTATCCTACACACATTAGGGACAATTTACAATTTTACCAAGCCAAATAACCTACAAATCTTTACCAAGCCAAATAACCTACAAATCGTTTGAATATGGGAGGAAACCAGAGCACCCGGAGAAAATCCACGCAGGTCACGGAGAGAACATACAAACTCCATGCAGACAGCACCGATAGTCAGGTTCGAACCTGGGTCTGTGGCTCTGTAAGGCAGCAACTCTACCGCTGCACTACCATGCTGCCCTAAAGTCTTAAGTCTCAGTTTCTATTAGTCCAGCATGTGTAAGATTGCTTAGCAGCATTCTACCACTATTTGCTTGATCCCAGATGCAAATAGATTTATAATTGGATTTGAACTCATTGTTTTCTGTTGGTTTGTTATGATTGCACTCTTTCTGTGATGTCTAATTTTCTAAGGTTAGTGTCTGCTTTTATGTTACCAGGGACCAATCACATTTAAAAGATAAGGCACAAAGTGCTGAAGTAATTCAGCAGACCAGGCAGCATTTCTGGAGAACAAGGATAGGTGACATTTTGGGTTGGTCCCCTTAAGTCTGAAGAGGAGTCCTGACAAGAAATGTCACATATCCATGTTCGCTAGAGTTGTTGCCTGACCCATTGAGTTACTCCAGCACTTTGTGTCGTATTTTGTAAACCAGTGTCTGCAGTTACTTGTATCCACATTTAAAGGATCCTTGTTTGTCAGCTTCTCTAATGCTGTTAACAATTCATAAGTCAACCAAGGAAGACAAAAAGGGAAATAAAAATCAAAGGATAGCTACTTGAGTACTATTGAAGAATTGAAAGCAGACCAAGAAATTCTAAGGTAGACAATAATGCTGGAGAAACTCAGCGGGTGCAGCAGCATCTATGGAGCGAAGGAAATTGGCAACGTTTCGGGTCGAAACCCTTCTTCAGATGAGTCATACTCCAAACTAGTTTTGCCCAAAAATAAAAATGACAGGAATAAGTGTAAAATTCCATGAACATAAATTAATATTTTACCTATATTGTAATAGCAACACATGAAAGCAAACCTTAAATTCCTGGAAAATCCAAGGACAATCTGTAAATACCTTCAATATTGTTAGTAGCAGCATTTTATTGTTGCAAGATGTGCACAGTAATAACTCAGGAAATTTGTAGCACAATATCATCCACGCTTATTTACATTCTCCTAATATTGCTTGTTGCATACTTCCCTCTTTTTGTTCAGATTGAAAATGAGAACTAATTGTTACCATTTGCTGCTATAACATGATTGTACCATGCATTCATCATCAGCCAAATATTGCATTAACTTAAAGGTCAATTAATTGTAATTTCCTCAATATTTTGCTAAACTACTTCAAAATAGAACCAGTAACCTGCCTGTATTCGATCACTGGCTAATCTTTCTGCTATTTTTGTTGCTTTTAACTAAATGAAGAATGAAGAGAACATCTGTTTCTTGTAATGAATCCATTGCACCCAGTTTTGATTGCACATTTGGAGGTTGTTCTTGCATTTTGTCATGGCTGGTGGTGTTGGCAACATTGCTGCTGACACTGTTTATATAGCTTTTATAAGGAGAGTCTGAATGACACGTTCATAAATAAATCCATTTATTGCTTTATTAAGAGTACAGAAAGACTGAGTTTGTTTGTTGATTGATAAATTCTACATCTCATGAACTAAGGACATGAGAATTAAATGTTAAGTAGGCCAATGTGATGTTGTTTTAAAAAATCTATATTTTTGTATAGCCGAAAGCACCAAAAACCAAGAAAGGGCCGGAGCAGAAGGTTATCCATCCGTACAGCAGAAAGGCTGCCCAGCTTGTGCGGGAGACACATAAACAAGAAAAGAAAGATAAGTATGTGATTGCTCATTGATAGTTGTAACGTTGCTCTGTGATACACTTTTCATTTTTTTCATTTAAAGTGCCTTTTCCCGTTTTTGTTTCCTCTCGCATGTCCGCCTGTTCATTAGTAATCATGGTCTGCCTTTTTGCTCTGTACCGTGCTTTATTTAACAGTGTTAATACTGGTGATGGGTCTGTCAGATTTGTCACATTTTTACTTTCTATCAATTATCGATAGCATCCATTAGATCAATATTATATTATATGAAAGGTAAATTCTTTGCAATTTCATTAGCTTTTTTTATAAACTGATTAGTGACAAGACCAATAACTAGTTAGCATCATCTAGGTCTAATGGAGCTATTTTTGTACTTAACAATTGGATGCGGGGGAATGGTTTATGTTTTGTGAATGTTAATTGGGTTGACAGCATTCTCAGTACAACCACCACCATGGACTTCAAACACATATTTCTTAATAACTAAGGAAGTACTAAATTTTCAGAGATGCCAACTTTTGGATTCATTTTAAATTAAGGGCTTGTTCAGGTGCACAAAAGATCATGTCATTATTTTTGCTCTTTCTATGTGCAGATTTACTGCCATCTTATCTTATGAAAAGCAGATGGTCATGACATATGATGGGACACTGATGATCTGGTTAGATTTAATTTTAATGTAGGCTGGACTTGCATAGAATCATCTTATTTATATAATTCCTACAGTTTTAATGCTTTTTCATGTTATATCTTTATCTAGAAGCCTTGACAGATTTAATGGAGACTCATGATTTACTTAGATTCATTCATTTATGTAAATATGGCCATTCAAAATACATTTTCACCATGTAATGTATCAGTGTTATTTGCTAGTTAGCAATAATCACAATAATTGAGTATATCTTTCAAATAATATTCCTCATTATAGTATTCCTGCTTGCCATGGTCGGGACCCACACCAATGTCCTCCCTGAACAGAACCTCCACCTTAATGCCACAGAAGCAGGCATTTTGCCGGTTCTCATTATTCAACATTCACACACATCGATATTGTATATACGAACAGATGAATGGGGAACCTGAATGAATATTTTCCCTTCCAGACCACTTTGCTGTGGTCAGCTGGTGAAATTGACATTAATACAATGCAATCTGGCATCTATCTGGTATATTTCGATCAGTACCAATCAATGTACTTATCAATTGAGTCACTCATTGGAGACCTTGGATGTGTTTCCTTGGTAAGCTAAAATCAAATACTATTTAGAAATATATTCAGAATGGATGAACTTTCTTCTGTTGTAAATGCTCAAATCTATGCTCACTATTTTGCCAAGTAAGATCAATTGTGACTGCTTTCTTATAATGTTCACTTATGTATTCATAAATGAAAAGAAACCTGCTACAATATGACTGAGCATTGCCCCCCCCAGCTTTTGCTTTGACTCGTAAACATTCAGACATGGTGCAGAATTAACCTTTTCAACGCAGGCTTGGCGATCGCTTCGCCCAACACCTCCACTCAGTTCGCATTAACCAAACTGATCTTCCGGTGGCTCAGTACTTCAACTCCCCCTCCCATTCCGGATCCGACCTTTCTGTCCTGGGCCTCCTCCATGGCTAGAGTGAGTCCCACTGCAAATTGGAGGAGCAGCACCTCATATTTCTCTTGGGTAGTTTACACCCCAGCGGTATGATCATTGACTTCTCCTTGCTTTCTCCCTCCTCCCCCCCTTCCCAGCTCTCCCACAGCCTACTGACTCCGCCTCTTCCTTTCTTTTTCTCCCCCCCCCCCCTACATAAGTCTGAAGAAGGGTCTCGACCAAAAACGTCACCTATTCCTTCGCTCCATAGATGCTGCCTCACCCGCTGAGTTTCTGCAACATTTTTGTCAACCTTTTCAACCATGTCAGTAAAGTCAAATGACATGCTTGGGCATCTTGGTCGGCCCAACTTGCCCCTGCCGATCAAGATGCCCCATGTACACGAGCCATACATGCCCCTTTAAGCCCAAATGTCGCTAAACCTTTCCTATCCATGTATCTGTCCAAATGTCTTTTAAATATTATTGTACCTGCCATGCCATATATGACACAATCTGTGTGGAAAAGTTGCCCCTCAAGTTCCTATTAAATGTTTTCCCTTTTTCATCTTAAACCTATGTGCTCTTGTTCTTGATTCTATATCTTGGGGGGGGGGGGGGATTGGGAGTGGGGGGCGTTGTGCATTCATACTATTTATTCCCCTCATGATTTTGTACACTTGTATAAAATCAAACCTGAGCCTCCTGTAATTTAATGAATACAATTCTAGCTTATTCAACATCGCTATAACTCAGACCTTTGCATCCTGGTCAATCTTCTCTGCACCCTTTCCAGCTTCATGTCATCTTTCCTTTGGCAATGTGACCAAAACTGAACAAAGTACTCCTAGCGCAGCCGCACCAACTTTAACATCCCAACTTCTGTACTTATTTCCCAGACTGATAAATGCCAGCATGTCAGAGGTTTTAGTCACCACCCTATCTACCTGTGACGCCTCTTTCAGGAAACTGTGTACTTGTAGAGCAGAGGGAAATAGGAGTAGCGCACTCTCCAATGTTCCACCTGTCACCGTGAAGGTCCTGCTCTGGTTTGACTTCCCAAAATGCAACATCGCACACGTATCTGAACTAAACTCCATTCCTAGACCCAGTTGCCCAGTGATTAAGATAATTTGTGATAACTATCTTCACTGTCTATTTGGCACAAACATTTTATAGGTGACGTTTGAACTTCATTTTCTATCTAGGATAAAGAATGTGAAGGCTGCACGTCTAAATGTTACTGGTAAGATGCAAATTATTGTCACTGCTTTTGGTTGGAAATGGACCATCATTTACCAATCTAGAGGTCTGCAGGAAACTCAATGGAGAGATCTCTTTGCACCATATGCTTTTTTAGTGCAGTACCATGTAATTTAACAACAAGGCAGATTGTCCTGTCAGAAGATTACAATTTGCACATTAGGTAGACCTGTACACTTTGATTTAATGGGTCCCCTATTTTTGCTCTGCTGGCTCTTTTCAAAACAAAACTTATTAAAGTTAAAAATGGTTAAGAAGGAACTGCAGATGCTGGAAAATCGAAGGTAGACATAAGTGCTGAAGAAACTCAGTGGGTGAGGCAGCATCTATGGAGCAAAGGAAATAGGCTACGTTTTGGGCTGAAACCCTTCTTCAGACTGATGTGAGGGTGGGGCGGGAAGAAGAAAGGAAGAGGTGGAGCCAGTGGGCTGAGGGAGAAGGGGAGGAGAAAGCAAGGACTACCTGAAATTGGAGAAGTCAATGTTCATACCGCTGGGGTGCAAACTGCCCAAGCGAAATATGAGGTGCTAAAAATGGCATGTTTTGCTTTAGTGTTTTTGAGTTAGACTGATGAACCAAGCCAGCTGATTGAGTCATCCACATTCTGGTGGCATGTTTTCAAATCCCGGTTGCTAGAATCCAGTCCAGCAAATCTATCATCATGAAAATAACAGAAACCTTCCTCTCTCACATTGCTATGTTAGGTTTCACCACTCCTAAAAATGACAATATATTCTTGCTAATGTGATTGGGGGTAGGGTCAATGGGAGTATATTCTGCTGTTTTTATTGTCAACTTATTAAATAAATTTGTTTATTTTTAAATTAAATTTGGTGTTCAAGGATGCATATAGCAGTGCTGAATTCAAAATGATTTTTTTTCTATATAGGTGAGAAACTGCTATGGTTTCAAAGTCGTTTGGACCCCAGCAAGACTGAGTACAGTAAGGAGGAAGCCTGTGAGATTATAGAAAAGTAAGAAATAATTTTGAAAAACATTCATATTTCTCGGTATGTTCACAATTTTTATCCCATTGTTAAAGTGGCAATCACAATTTGCAACTTTAATTTTCTTTTATAGACCTTTCTTCTTTTTGTATAATTAACTAGCTTCCACTTGTTTGGAGTTTTGGAATTCGGGTACAGAAAATTGTTTCAGCAAAGATTTCGTGTGGTGCTTTAACGCCTTGTCATTCACAGGCATGTGGGTGCTTCACTTTTCCCTCCCAAAATCAATTTATTAACTTCTGAAATTGGCAGTAGATTCAAATTTTTTTAAATCATATGAAATTGAACGAGCTTGGAAACTGTTATTCTTTTAGCAATAGAAATAGTTTAATTTTGCATTAATGCAATCCGAGAAATTTAATTATTCTAAATAATGTGATGTCGAAGTGAATGGTTTTTACAAGACCCAAAATGAAGATGTTTCCTACCCGTAAAACAATGAAAATCCATTTGACTCCCCAATCAGTTATCCATTATTAATTGTCCATTTCTTTTGATCTGATGGAATTTCCACATGCTTCAAGATTGATTGCCACTGATATTTAAACAAAGTTATGGTACCAGATGAGAAGCACATCAGGGGAAATTCCTGCTCATCATTTTGGAACATACCCACGTATGATCGAGCTCAATAACCATACACGTCAGTTCTTTGTGCTCTGCGGAAAAAGGTGGTAGAGACAATGGTTCACTTGAAGTTGTGCATTGCTGTTTTTGGAGCCGTCTGTTACATAGGAACAGGTTCAAGGATCTGAAAAAGACTCTCTCTCTCTCTCTCTCTGCTTCCATTAGTGGCGCTGATCACGACTCAGCCCGTCGGTGAACTTCTCGTACATGAACTTGAACTAACTTCTGGCATAGCGGCGCCTGCCTTTATACACGTATGAAATCAGGTGTTGAAATAACTGCCGGAAGTCCTGGCCAATAGCACCTAAATTCAAACTATAACCAATGGCAGGGGACTGCATTCCAGCAGCCCCCCACCCCCAACCCCCCCCCCCCCCCCCCCCCAGGACAAAGCACTATCAGCCACAGACTGGCGCGTAAAGCAATACACAGCGTTACAGACTTGGCGTGCAAAGGTAATACAGTGCTGCCGGTTTGGCGCGCAGTGGTTTAAACAGCGCTGTCGGCGTAACGCGCAGGAATTTAAACAGCTGTCGGCTGCAGCGCTATAGGTTCTACATATAGCACTACCGGTTGCAGCGCTATGGGGTTTAAGCATAGCGCGATGGGCACAGCGCTATGCGCTTTAAACATAGCGCTATGGCCGCAGCACTATGGGTCACAGACTGTTCGGGAAAATTCTCGTATAACACCATCTCAATTCATTTTTATGCTTCCTCATTATTATTGTGTTAAGGTTCCATATGTTGCAATTTTTTTGTAATATGCATTTAAATATGCATTAAAAATTTAGAAAACTGTAGAATATCAGCTTATGAGGTCTCACCAGGAACCATTTTTTTTGTTCACAATATGTAGAGTTCACTGGTTGCCATTTTTTTCATCCTTGATTGAGATTTTGCTGGGTGCTGCATTGCAGAGGGTAGTTCAGCGTCAACTGTGTTGCTGTGATTTTGGAACCATATAAGATTTCAATTAACATTATTAAACACAAAGAAGGAAGGGACAGACAGACTGTTGGCGAGGCAGCCATTGCTGGCGCCATCCGGTGATTATAAATTGACTAGACAGAGTAAGGATGGCAGATTTCCTTCCTGAAATACATTCGTGATGTCGTAGAATCATACGAGTCAAACAGCACGTAAACACGCCCTTTGGTCCAACTTGCCCATGTCAACCTTGATGTCCCATCTACACTTGCCCCACCTGCCCTATTAGGCCCATAGTACATTGTTATAGTACTTGCCACAACTCTATTCTGGCTGCTGATTCCATACCCAACACCCTACGTGTGAAAATGTTGCCCCTCAGGTTCCTGATTCCCCTACTCTGCCTCTTTGGATCGTTTACCTTGTCGTGGTGAAGAGGCTTGTGTGCCCCCATGACTCCGAGAGCGATGCCGTCGGAAGCACCAGCTTCTGGTAGGGCCACCCATGGCGATAAGGTCGAGGATGAGGGTCCAGACTAAGAATGATTTAACCTACAAGATCTCAACGGTGGACCATGTGGACAAAGTTATCTTGAACTCAATGGCTGTGAAGGCGGATGAAGGCTGCAACAGAGCTACCAGCTGCAATCATCTTGGTTCCCTTGCCATTGGAATTAGTTGATTGTTTTGTGAAGGACCGTGTGCTTCTTGGAGTACAACATCAAGTACACGTTAAACAAACACGCACAGGCGTCTTCGTTCTGTGAGCAGCACACAACTTTTCAAGACTTTCGGCGATCGGGGAAGGGCGACGGGAGCAGGCCACGTGATGGCTGGAAACTCCAAGTCAAGAACCGGCACGGAAGCGGTGAATACTTGATTCAATTGGACACATAAGCCACCTGAGAGTCCATAAAAACAACGGAATGTAGACCATCATCCTCGACCTCGAGGGATAGCCATGACGACTCTGGGTAAAAGACTCTGTGCATTTACCCCATCTATTCCCCTCGTAGTGTTAAGCTCCTGTCCCACTTAGGAAACGTGAATGGAAACCTCTGTTGACCTTACCCGCGACCCAAGGTTTCCATGAGGTCGCTGGAGGTTTTGGTCACTCTCCCTAATGGTCGAAAGTGGTTTCCGCGTGGTCGAGGCTTCATTGAGGTCGGCGCTTTTTTTCAACATGTTTAAAACCGGCCTCGACTGAAAATAGGTTGCCATTTGGTCGAAGCCAGCGGAGTGGGGTCGCTATTTACTTACAGGCAGTCGAAGGCCATCTCCTTTGCTGACCGGCCATTTTGATTCATACTCGGAAATTAGCATCTTGTTCCCTATTACTTTTCCATTGACTTAACACAAAAGCTGTGATCGAGGACAGTCAAAAGCCCATAACTTTCTTAAAAATCAAGAGAACTGAATGAAATTTTCAGTTATTATAGATTGATGCATTCTGAAACAAATATGAAACAATCTTACTTGGATGACCTGAAATTAAAGCATATAATTAGTTAGTTACCCAATTGTAGCTAAGTATAAAATTCGATTACTAGATTTAAACATCTATCCATTTCTTAAGAAAAAGTTAACATTTTTAAATAGCCTAAGTGTTCAAATAACATTCACACAATAATTCACAATATAACATGATTATTACATCTCATTGTCATGAATTTATAGGCCAAATGGAAGGAATTTAGTGTTTAATTCCCGTAAATTAATGGCCATTTAAATCATCTTGCGAGTGTGTTTTTGTGGAACGCGCTGGTTTGGAACGTTGCATTTGCGGTGAATTTAAACCTCATATCGGCAGGAAAAATACTGCCGGTTCGTATATTTACATAATGACATTTTCGCAACTTGACATTTTGATTAAAGGCATCCTTAGAAGCAAGTTTATATATAAAATAAATGGCTTTCCTTTACCTGTCCCGTGCGTGAAATCCGTCCCCGTTGTCGGCGTTGACTGCATTAGAAGATTATTTTTAATTTACTCCTGTTCGTAAAATATCCAGTGCAGTTTCAAAGAAACTTAATAAAAGATCAGTCGAAGCGATTATTCTTTAGCAGCCTGACAGACATCGATTTGAATAGGCTGGAGAAACAAGGCATTTTAAACCCGCCCCCCTCTCAAAGGCGCCAAAGTCGCGCACACGGGCAGTGACAGAACTGTAGCGCCGCTGAAGGTAAGTTTTGTAACATACCTAAGCTCAGGCCCCCAAGTTCTAGCAACATCCTCATTAATGAAACAATTGGTGTTTTTTTCAGTAATCTAATAGTTTTACTTTTATCCCATATTTACCTAATTTGAATTAAATTCCCATTAGCTATATTGAGATTTGAATTAATGTCTTTGGATCAATAATTTTTAATGCTGGGTTTTAGCTTTGTGTTTTAATGAGCAACGCACCCATACTATAATACACTGCCAATTGTCCTGTGAATGGCCATATTATTATTCTTTGGTCAACATCACCATTCTTTGTTGTGAAAACCTGAAATTGCAAGCAAATTACAATTTTTTGTTAACTGAATATGATCTAATTCCAAGTTACTAATCATTTTTATTTTAGCATCAAATTTTCATTTGTTGAAATATTTTAGTGCTGAACAGGAATTGCAAAAGTATTTCCTTTGTTTTATGCAAAAATAGATATTGTTCATGTAGAAGGTCACCTGCTAAATTCTGAGAAATGTTTCAGTTTTACATATTATTTTCCACTTGAACCAAGCTCACAGTTTTTGGAAGTCAAAGGTTTTTAAGTGGGATTATTTGGAATGTCTAGTAGGCAAACCACAACTGTTGTTCTTTTAAAACTAACTATAAATTATAACTCAATGACCTCCAACTTTTATTATAGTTTATGCATAAAGAAATCTATTACTCCATTCCAGGTATTTGCACAGATTTGACACTGAGCTGCTACAAATTGAATTGGCAAATAGTATCAAAGGCAGACAAGGAAGACAGCACGAAGCTCGTGAAGCCATTCTGAAACAGACCATTGAACGTGAAAGGCTTCAGTATCAAGAAAATGGCTTGGGTGAGAGTGCTTAATACAGTACAATGCTAATAGCCCTGTCCCACAGTACGAGTTCATTCCAAGAGCTCTCCCGAGTTTAAAAAAAATCAAACTTGTGGTAAGCACGGAGAATGAACGTAGCGGGTACGTCGGAGCTCAGGGTGTCTCTTAGCGCTAACGGTAGATACTTGGGAAGACTCGCTAACAGCAGGTAAGCACGGGAAGACTCGTGAAGATTTTTCAACATGATGAAAAATGTCCACGAGAGCCCCGAGTACCGACGAGTGGCCATTACTGTAAATCTCCGAGTTCGAATCAGGGCAAACTCGGGAGAACTCTTGGAATGAACTCATACCGTGGGACAGGGCTTTAAGTCCTCCGACATATATACTGTTGACATATTGTGATTTGAAATGTGTTAAGGATGAACAGTAAACAAAGCTCCAATGTTTTAATAATCTGGACTCCCTCCAGTAAAGAACTGCAAATGTGTTGTTGAATTATTGTTGTTAGTTTTTTGGATTTGGGGATCTAAAGGAGCTCTGGATGACGATTTTAATCATCATTTATCTCTGATGCAAAAAGTGTAAGCAGTTCAGCCCCTTACATCTGTCATTCTGTACAACTTGGCTGATCAAAACCTGAACTTCATTTATTTGAAGATAGACAAAAATGCTGGAGAAACTCAGCGGGTGAGGCAGCGTCTATGGAGCGAAGGAATAGGTGACGTTTCGGGTTATTTGAATTTTAGTTACCGTACCTTTAACATGGAGAGGGTTTGGTTTATCGGTCGAGAGGTACAATATGTGGCTATCACTGGCCTATATTGACTTAAAGCCATGAGACTAAAATAAATAACACAAAGTTATAACTGTGATGGTTGCTGGTGCTGTTATATGCAGGATAGTTGCATCCACTGCAAATGCTGAGACTGCAGCCCAAATTTACCTTGTGCAGAGTTGAACATAAATGTATCACTTTGTTTTAGTTGTATAAGCAGTGCTATTAACATGACAAAGAACAGCTCCAACTATCCCAGCTGTTTAAACATTTGGATGCAAAAACATTCTCAAGGCAACTAGGTGAATCTTGCTTTTTTCAGAGACCACAGTGGCACAGATTTAAAAAAAAAATCAAACTTGAATTCAGTGGAATTGATCAGCACTATTATAATTCGGGAAAGCCTCCTTTGAATGTTCTACTCTATATTGTTAATGCTCATGAAATATTTTGTACAAGAATTTAGCCCGAGCCCATTTATTCAGAAATGTTGTAGAAACCTGAGGCTTCCTTGCAATTGTGGCTCTGCCTCATTGTAATACATGTTAAAGATTCCTCTGTCTGTTGGACTCACAGGGGCATCTTGCCTATTTTAGTTGGACCAAATTGGACTAGATTTCTCATTGATTATGAGCTTGAGCAAGTTCTGAATGGGAAGTAGAATGGAAGGAGGACTTAACTGATTTTGTTTCCCCCTCCAATTGGCCAGGTTTGAGAGCACTTCAGACCAACAAGAATCCTTGGCTTTTGGTTACATGTGAAGATAAAATATATAATGGCTTTTTTCCATATTTTCTCATAGTACAGAAGATCATTCAGCCCATCGAGTCTGTGCTGTCTCGTGAAACAGTCCCATATGCCAACTAATTTTTCCTGTATCATCTTCTCTACACTTCTTCAACGATTCACCCATACAACACCATGATGAATTGACAGTGGCCAATTGACCTGACAACCCACAATTCTTTAGGAGGAAGCTAGAGCACCTAAAGGAAACCTAAATATTCACAGGGAGAACTAAACTCCACACAGACTGCACCAAAAGTCAGGTTTAAACATAGGTCACAGACAATATGAGGTAGCCGCTCTATGAGCCAAGTTGTTGTGGCATCTTGCCTGTGTTGCCAAGTAGCCAAATTGAATACAGCACTCAACAAAACACCAGGCAATGACTTCTTTAAACATGACTTGTTCAAACATTTCAAACTTTTACTATGTTGTTTCAAGCAAAACTAGTCAATACTTTAGTAACTAGTTTATTCTTTAGTTAACTCTTTTAGTTAGTTACACAACCTCCAAGACACATTAACGATATTCACATATTACCCGCTCCAGAGCCTGGAGGGATACAAAGTGGTAAGTTCTTCCAGTTAACGGCCTGAGTTGACTTGAGATATCTTTTGCAGTTGTTGGTCTCCAGAGTTATTGCTGTTGGTCATCACATGAGGCAATAGACAGTAGACACAGTAGTAGGCCATTCGGCCCTTCGAGCTGGCACCACCAATCACTGTGATCATGGCTGATCATCTACAATCAGTACCCCGTTCCTGCCTTATCGCCATATCCCTTGACTCCACTATCTTTAAAAGCTCTATCTAACTCTCTCTTGAAAGCAGCCAGAGAATTGACCTCCACTGCCTTCTGAGGCAGAGAATTCCACAGATTCACAACTCTCTGGTTGTAAAAAGCTGCGGTCCCAGCACCGAGCCTTGCGGTACCCTACTAGTCACTGCCTGCCATTCTGAAAGGGACCCATTAATCTCTACTCTTTGTTTCCTGTCTGCCAACCAATTTTCTATCCATGTCAGTACATCTGAACATCTGGTTAGTGTCAGTATGGGAAAGCAGATGAGATAATTTTCCACCCAAGGCAGCTATCGTTGGCACCAAGACAATTTTGAGATAAACACTGATAATTGCACGTGGCTAAGGTGATTATGGAAACCAACAGGAATTTGAAAGTTTCAAAGAAATACCATGTGCTCTAATTTTGCCCACTAATCTCCTATATGGGACCCCAATACCATGTGCTCTAATTTTGCCCACTAATCTCCTATATGGGACCTTATCAAAGGCTTTCTGAAAGTCCAGGTACACTACATCCACTGGCTCTCCCTTGTCCATTTTCCTAGTTACATCCTCAAAAAATTCCAGAAGATTAGTCAAGCATGATTTCCCCTTCGTAAATCCATGCTGTCTCGGACCGATCCTGTTACTGCTATCTTTTGATTTTGCTATAATTTACTCCATCTTCCCCACCATCGATGTCAGGCTAACTGGTCTATAATTCCCTGTTTTCTCTCTCCCTCCTTTCTTAAAAAGTGGGATAACATTAGCTACCCTCCAATCCACGGGAACTGATCCTGAATCTATAGAACATTGGAAAATGATCACCAATGTGTCCATGATTTCTGGAGTCACTTCCTGAAGTACCCTGGGATGCAGACCATCAGGCTCTGGGGATTTATCAGTCTTCAGTCCCATCAGTCTACCCAACACCAGTTCCTGTCTAATGTGAATTTCCTTCAGTTCCTCCATCACCCCAGGTCTTCTGGCCACTAGTACTACTAGCACCTCCCTATACATTTCCTCGTAAAGTTCCCAGACATTGATTTTACAGCTATTTATATGGCTGTAAGTTGACTCCTTTTTCATATATTTATACACATACTTGTTTCTTTGAAACTTTCAAATTCCTGTTGGTTTCCATAATCACCTTAGCCACGTGCAATTATCAGTGTTTATCTCAAAATAGTCTTGGTGCCAACGATAGCTGCCTTGGGTGGAAAATTATCTCATCTGCTTTCCCATACTGACACTAACCAGATGTTCAGATGCCAGGGAGCTGAAAAGGTGTGAATAATGGGACTTCATTCAGGTGTGAATGTGTTGTATAAATTGGAGATGAGAGGCAAGAGGGTCCATGATAGGAAAATTCAGCAGCCCAGTAATTAAGGACTAACTGGTGTCAACAATGGTGGGAAAGGGGCAAGAAAACATCTATAGTGTTCTTGCTCCACGCTGACATCATGTAGCTGTAGTTTCACATTTGGACATAATAGGACAAATTCGTACTCTTCTTCATCCAGTCGACCACTTCTTCTAATGTATCAGTGCATCTTCAAAGGCAGTCAATCAGTATAACAGATTGCTTGCCTGCACTCTGGTTTCTTGGGTCCTGGGGTTACTGAAGTGGCTAATCTGGGATTGTTTTGCAGATGATACAGGAGTGAGGGAGGGTATGTCGTTTCAGCGGTGTGCTTCCACTGTGTAGATGGCATTTGGGTGATGAGAGAGAAAGGTAGAAAACAATGATCAAACTTTTATTGAATAGGGTGCCTGTCAAAGTTGATTTAAAAAAATTAGCCTGGTATGGTGTTTTAGAGTGGATCTGAAATAAGGGCGACTTATGTTCAGTGTTTCATGAGTTTTATCCAAATGTTTTCCATTTATTGTAAGTATTCATTCAATTACATTATTGTTAATTTTCATTTATTTTAAACTTATATAGAGAAGAGTAATACATTTTATAGCTAGGTATTTGGCAGCTGGTTGTCAGCCTGGTTATTTTTCTTTGTGAGTAAAACTGCTACAATAGCGCTCTCGGAGCAAGTATTCTTGATTTTGAGTTGAAAACGTGTCTTTATTTCACTTTCCCCCAGAGATTTGAAGAAAACATTAAAACAAAACCTTTCCCTTTTGGTTCTTCATGATGAGGGCTGACATGTTGGGAGGAAATAAATAATGGTTCCAGCGTAATTGTAGATGCTTTCAAGAAAACAGCATTGAGCCCTGAATCAACCAATAAAAATGTATAACAGCTATTTCTGGTTCAGATTTTCAACATCTGTGGGATTTTTGTTCTTTAATTAAATTCTGTATTCTCTTTACCCGCCATGCTCTTAGAATTCTCCCCCATACGCAGCAATGTAATTGTATCTGCATATATTGAGTTTATAGGAAGGTTTTCATGCTTCATTCTTCCACCATTCAGTCGCATACTACTGATCTAATAGCAGCTTCAGGTGTAAGTTATGTCCACCCGAATAAGTGGCTGAAGCATGGCTGAAGTTGTTAAATTTGCCAATTTCAGAAATATACAGTGCCCTCCATAATGTTTGGGACAAAGACCCATAATTTATTTATTTGCCTCTGTACTCCAGAATTTGAGATTTGTAATAGAAAAAATCACATGTGGTTAAAGTGCACATTGTCAGATTTTAATAAAGACCATTTTAATACATTTTGGTTTCACCATGTAGAAATTACAGCTGTGTTTATACATCGACCCCAACATTTCAGGGCACCATAATGTTTGGGACACATGGCTTCACAGGTGTTTGTAATTGCTCAGGTGTGTTTAATTGCCTCTTTAATGCAGGTATAAGAGAGCTCTCAGCATCCATTCTTTTGGAAACTTTATTGTTGTTTATCAACATGAGGACCAAAGTTGTGCCAATGAAAGTCAAAGAAGCCATTATGTGACTGAGGAACAAGAATAAAACTGTTAGACACGTCAGCCAAACCTTAGGCTTTCCAAAATCAACCGTTTGGAACATCATTAAGAAAGAGAGCACTGGTGAGCTTACTAATCACAAAGGGACTGGCAGGCCAAGGAAAACCTCCACAGCTGATGACAGAAGAATTCTCTCTATAATAAAGAAAAATCCCCAAACACCTGTCCGACAGATCAGAAACACACTTCAGGAGTCAGGTGTGGATTTGTCAATGACCACTGTCCGCAGAAGACTTCATGAACAGAAATACAGAGGCTACACTGCAAAATGAAAACCATTGGTTACCGCAAAAATAGGATGGCCAGATTTCAGTTTGCCAAGAAGTACTTAAAAGAACAACCAGAGTTCTGGAAAAAGGTCTTGTGGACAGGTGAGATGAAGATTAACTTATATCAGTGATGGCAAGAGCAAAGTATGGAGGAGAGAAGGAACTGCCCAAGATCCAAAGCATATCACCTCAAGGTGGTGGGGGTGTTATGGCCTAGGCATGTATGGCTGCTGAAGGTACTGGCTCACTTATCTTCATTGATGATACAACTGCTGATGGTAGTAGCATAATGAATTCTGAAGTATATAGACACATCCTATCTGCTCAAGTTCAAACAAATGCCTCCAAACTCATTGGCTGGCGGTTCATTCTACAGCAAGACAATGATTCCAAACATACTGCTAAAGCAACAAAGGAGTTTTTCAAAGCAAAAAAAAGGTAAATTCTTGAGTGGCCAAGTCAATCACTCGATCCGAACCGAATTGAGCATGCCTTTTATATGCTGAAGGGAAAACTGAAGGGGACTAGCCCCCAATACAAGCATAAGCTAAAGATGGCTGCAATACAGGCCTGGCAGAGCATCACCAGAGAGGACACCTAGCAACTGGTGATGTCCATGAATTACAGACTTCAAGCAGTCATTGCATGCAAAGGATTTGCAACAAAATACTAAACATGACTACTTTCATTTACATGACATTGCTGTGTCCCAAACATAATGGTGCTCTGACATGGGGAGACTGCTGTAATTTCTACATGGTTAACCAAAATGTATAAAAATGGCCTTTATTAAAATCTGACGATGTGCACTTTAACCACGTGATTTTTTTCTATTACAAATCTCAAATTGTGGAGTGCAGAGGCAAATAAATAAATGATGTGTCTTTGTCCCAAACATTATGGAGGGCACTGTAGGCAAGCATTCATGTACATGAATGGCTCCAAATCGGCGCGGCCCTGTCGGCTTCAGGTGCCATCGACTCCGCTGGGAAACCGGCCGTTCCAGCCGCTGCGAGGACTCTCCCGACGGCCAGGAACATCGGGCCTCCGTAGAGGCAACTGTGGCGGCCTCGATGGGCCTGACTCTGGGGAGAACTGGGTTGGGGACTGGACATTGTGCCTTCCCCCACAGTGTTAACCATTGTGGGGGGATGATTTTCTGTGTAGTGTTAAGTGTCTGTGTTAGTCTGTGTTCAACATGGCGGGCGGAAGGGAGAGTGTACGCTGGCACGGTTTGGCTGCCGCTGCTCTCCCTTCATGTTGTGTTTTCTGAATTTTGTTGTCTTTTTTTTGGATCGAATTTCTGTTTTTAATTTGTGTATTTGTGATGTCTTTATAACTTGTTTTACTCTGATTATATGTTTATATGTTTCTTAAATTGTAAGGTGTCCTAGAGACCTCGGTATTAGGCGCCCTTAAAATAAAATCTATTATTATTATTATTATGTACAGCCTTTATCATTTAAAACTTAAATCTGACCTTCAGGGAAGAATACTATTTGAAGTAATTTTATCAAAACTGTTATTGTTCTTCAAGCTCCTTTTTAAATTAAATGTTTTCTGTCGTTTTAGATTTCTTTTGTTACACACTCCTTTGAGAGATGTGGTTATAGTAATCAGCATGGTTGTGTCCTTCAGTTTCCTTTAGTGCTAATGTTTGGCAGATAAGTTCCTTAGTCCGTGTCTTGGTGAATCCTTCTTGTTGAAGAATTTTGCTATCAGTTTTTTCCCCATTCTTTCCTCGTGTGTCAGTTCACTTTTTATTTTACTTGCGGTCCCCTATTGATATAACGTGACTTGCATTTAAGACCAAATATGGTCTAGAATCTAATACCTGACTAAATCAAAATAAATAATTATTAAATATTTTCAAAGAGAAGTTTTTATTGATCTTTAAGAAATAAAAGCCTGACTTTTCAGTTTATTTCCTGCACCAGAAATCTCATTGGAAAAATTCTGTAAAATTCCAAACCATGCAGATAACATAATATAAAGAAAGATAATTTTGTCCCGTTTATGTCCTTGCATGATAATTTCCAAATATGCACGATTAGATTATTTTTATAGCAGATACGGACTATATTTTGATATCTGAACATTTTATTTAGATTTGTAATAACATTTTATCTCTCCCACAAACTTGGACAAATTTCTTTCTACCTGCCCAAACAGTGTCAGATTTTTCCCATAAAATAAACATTTATACACTGTGTGGATATTATTTGCTAGGTGAAGGGTTGGCTTATGGCAGAATTTGATGTCAAGATAATGCATTGGCCAATATTTCTTCAGAATGTACCTGACCTTTACATTTAAAATGGTCAATATTTGACCTCCATGCCCACCATTATCTATAGTGTCTTATGATATGAGTAAAATTAAATACTTTTTCTTATCTTCTGATCTCTGTCGCCATAAATTTGCCATCCATTTGCGCAAGAGCAAGCAATTTTTTTCTTCTATTCTTAGTTCTCTAGAATTTTGATAAAATGTTTAACTTGAAGGTCATTGGAGATGGATTGCAGAAAGGCAAGGAAAAACTAGTATGGTGCATTGTGAACCTCAAAACAATATACTTATTATAAATACTATTCCTTGTTGTGAACACATTATTTACCCTACCCCTTGTATGGGGAACTAAGATGAAGTTTGCGCTTCTTTGTAATACAAAAGGGTTTAGACTTAACAATCAGCAATGATTGAGTGCTTGCGAAATATATTTATATATGCAAAATAAATATTCCATACTTTGAAATACAATTTATTCCACACTAAAAGCTGCACAGAATATCAGCCATTAAATATTAATAAGCAATCTCCATTTCTGGAGCACTGTGTTTACTCATTTATTTGAATCATTGAAAAGGGACAGGGATGAGCAATTATCCTTTGAAATGCTGCTTGCTTAATGCACTTACCCATTCGTTTGGTAGCATTAGGGACTTCTAATTTCCGAGTCTTCAAATAAATAGATTGCTTGCATTAACTGTGCATCTGTTAAATGAAGTTGGTTTCCATCCCTAATTGTAAGAGTGTAAAGG
The DNA here is from genome assembly GCA_038087875.1 of Malacoraja senta. NCBI lineage: Eukaryota > Metazoa > Chordata > Chondrichthyes > Rajiformes > Rajidae > Malacoraja > Malacoraja senta. The sequence continues at coordinate 266,982,269 of CM075977.1, read as the reverse complement.
AGCAGCAATATAGGACTAAATCAAAGTAGTTTTATAATTATTGAATGTAATATTTTCTGATGATTCTGGTGCACAGCATGTTGCTTTGTTATTATTAAACTGCTTTAAAATATATATTAAATACGTAGGAATACAAGATCGTACCGACAGTCTCCATGTTATGTAAGGTTCTGTTTCTGACAACTATAAACAGACTTTTTTTTCCGTGACTCGCAAAAGAACAATTGTAATGAGGATTAGTTAACATAGACATGTATTTATTATCTTCCCCTGTGGTGTTACAGGGGTACAGAATCAGAATGTCCCACATCCAATGGTTAGTTTTAATGACGTTAATGCTTCAACAGATGTTACATAGTTTGATAAATTGTTAATAGAAGTGATTGCCGTGTCAGTTTCCAAACCAAATCTCTTAGCATTGGCCTCTTGCTGTGAATTTGCAGTTGTACCCTTAAGGGCTATGCATCTATTTGATTACTGCAGGGAAGTTACACGTCATCAGTTTTTATTTGAAGACTGGGTGTCTTGAATTAACTAGCTTCTATCCTTATTTCATAACTCATGAGGATGATCGTATTTCTGTAACTGTCTTTCCTGTCTTGAAAATACTTTTTAAAAAATCATGAGATAATTTGCATAAAGTCAGATTCTGTAAATCTGGTCTTCGATAATCCAGGGAACTGCATTATAGAATCTGTATGTTGTCCTATAAATTTTTTTTTTTAAACTTACTTGCCTAATTTCTTATATAATTGTGTTAATTTTTTTTTCAATTATATCCGCTTCCTACATGCAATATATTCACCACCATAAAAGAAGTAAATCCATTTGTGAACTGTCTTTCTTGTCATATGGTCTTGTATTTCAGATTTTACAATTGGTAATTTTGAACATCTTGTGTTCAATTTATTTACTCTTCCAGTATTCTTAATACTTAAGTATTAACTTTCAGTGTTGTTGTCCAGAGTACTCAGTGCCAGAGTCCTTGCCTTTTTTTGCCCCAGATATGTTAAATGTATTCATTTGTCTTCTGTTCTCTGTCTGTTTCATACCTGAATATATTTATTGAAGAATGATGACCAGAACTGTATAAATATGTTAAGTGTACAATTTGGCAGTGATTAGTGAATTTGTTCAAACCTTTAACTAAAAGGGAGAAAAAAACCTTGTCAAATATATGTGCTCAACTTGTTGCATTTATTAATTCTGCAGAGATTCCTGATATTCTCAACGTAAAGCATCTGAAAGTTTTCAGGTAAGTGTGCACTGAGTTTGTTTCCTTAATTTTTTTAACCATCAAATTTAAAACGACAAACACGTACATTGAGAATTGCTTCAATGATTATTGACGTGTAAAGTTTGAATTTTAGCCAGGGGTTAAAATTTAGTGGACTGAAGTTTCTTTACTTCCTTTGATGCATATTTTAAGATAACATAATAGATGACAGAAATAAGTTATACAGGGACTTATGGAAGACCTGACTTACTGAAATCCTACTTCTAGCAAATTCTCCCATAAATTTGAAAATAATGTTTCCAGGTAGGAAAGTTAGTTGGATGTGCAAGCCATGTATATAATGTATTTATTTACAACTGGTAACAGTTTATATTCCACTGGTTTGCTTATTGGAAGTGGTAGGGTGAACATAGAAGCTATTTAATGAAATTAAATAATTATAGGACGTGTATGCAGAATATGGGTAGCTGTAGAAAACAGACAATAGTGTGATGCAGTACTGAGAAAGTAGATCATGAAGGGGGGAGGGGTGTGGCTCAACTATTTTGAGCAATGAGTTTTTAAATTATTTTTTAATATATATTATTTTATTAGAAGTGAGTACAGTAATATGGCACCAAGTTGCCTAATATATATTGACATGTTACATTTTATGTACAGCTTCTTGTTTTGTTTTTTAAATAATGAAAGAGAAAAAGAGAGAATAGATAATAAAAGATAGAAAAACGTGTGATATATGGTGTGTGAAAGGAAAAGGGGGGGAAAGAGTGAAGGTGAAGAAAAGAAAAGGAGAGAGAAATAGAAAGAGTAGAGAGTAGGAAATTAAGGAGATCGTTATTTATATTCTTGACCATCCTTCACCCAGTCCTGAAACAGTTGGTTTCTACGATTTTGTTGCACCATATGCTTCCAAAAAGTCGATAAATGGAGACCAACTCGTTAAGAATTGGTCTGATTTATCAATTAGGAGGAATCGTATTTCCTCAAGATGTGCGGTGTCCAACATGTTTGAAATCCACATTTTAAGCGTTGGTATGGGTGTATTTTTCCAAAATTTAAGTATACGTTTTTTTGCCGTTATTAACCCATAATATGAGTTTTTAATCTTGAAGGAAATTGTTCATTTTCCACCCCATGGAAAAATTGGTTAAAGGACTGTTTTCAGGAACGGAACCCTTCAATAACCAGGGGCCGACTGTATTCTATTTAGTTCAATGTTCAACCTTTGTAATGGGAATAGATTTGGAATGGGTACTGTTTAAAAAAAAAAAGTGATCTTAATAGGATTCGCCCAATTGGATTCATCTAATTAAAAAGCAATTAAGTGCTTACATGCTTTGCATGCATTCTTTCATATTAATCTCTATACATGCTGCCCACACTGCCAAAATAATCAAATAGCAATCTGCTATCGAAAGGTGAGTAATTGTCGAATGGCTGAATTTATTATCAATTTGTCATTGTGTGGCTGTGAAAAGAAAATCTTGCGCTTCTTTCGAGCCTTCTCATTAGTATCTGAAGCTTTACACGATTCATCGCATTCTTACGTGGACAATAAACAGGCAGTCGTGTGAAGCCCAGCAAAAATCCAGAACTGAATAAATTAAATGAAAAGTCTTCAAGCAGAAATCTGCTATTTGAACTATTGCTGTGGGATTATTAAACTATACATGTACAGATTAATTGCATTCCTATTTTCCAGTGTTTCTCCAAGACAATAGTTGTTTTCTGTCCATAGATTCAGTCCCTGCTGGAACATCAAAATAAATTTCATGCTCAAGCCCTGGAGTAGATGAGGCAAGATTTTAACCGTCAAACAAGTACTTAATGACTAGAAGATAATGAGTTGTCCAGTTTGTTTGTATTCAGTATTTGTATTACATAATTTGATTTTCTGATTCATTTCCTTTTTGCATTCAAGAGAGTGGGATGGAGATTTAAAAAAGCTTCCAAACATCAAAGAGAAAAAACTCTCGGTAAGAGATTCACTTTCTATCCAGGAAGGAAACAAAGTGGGAAACGAAGACTCACAAGAAACACCAAATCAAGATGATGTCTCAGAACATTAAAGTGAAAAAATATCCAATTGGGGAAAATATATAAAACTACGTGGAAATAGGCAAAACTCTGTGAACATTGTGATCGGTACATTTGATGCCGAGGTTGCACCGTGGAGTGTTAATACCTCCGATATCAGTCTCAAGGAAATGCACACGTCACCCAGATGGGATTCTTTTAAAATCTCATTTTATATGATATGACCTCCAGTTATGAGTTGGAAAACGCTTATTCCATTTTGAATTGATATTCTGGAAAGTGATGATTAAAAACAGTTTTTAAAGGTCATATAGTTTTTCTGTCAGTCCTTTTCTGATCTCTCATTAAGATTTTTTTTTGTCATGATCTTCCTAAAATGGACTGGATGCTGAAGCAGTCAGATTAGACTTTAAAAAATGTGTTGATGTTGCTCTGACTCATTACTACCAGTTTCACATGATGCAGGGATTTTAAATGCGATTTATTGATAGATGAGGGCAGAGACCAGATTTTTTAACTCTAGTAACATGGGGAGGGATGTGTTTATTTGCAAGGATTTTTTTGTCCTATTGGTATTATTGTGAAAATCGTTTTAGGTCATTAACATTCAAATATAAGAGCGAGTGTGGTTCAGGTGAGGTTGACCAGTTTTCTTAATCTAAAAATGTTGGCCATTTGCAAGAAATTCTAGTACCAGAGCACCAGCCCTCATTGAACCAAAGAAAGAATTGAGAAAGGACAAGGTTTTTCAGAAGAGTAAATGTTATTGGACTAGAGAATATTTTTTCTGCACTATCGAGTCTGATCCATGTAAACATTAGACTGTAATTGAACAATTGAGTTATTTTGAAGAAAACATTGTAACAAATTTTGAATAATATATTGGAAAAATGAGAAAAATAAAGCTTTTTTTCCCTCTAAAATGTAAAATGAACCTGCAAATTGTTTGTTTTTGAAGCGCCAAAAAGAAAACTGATGATTAATGTTCTTATAATTTAGTATAGTTTAGTTTAGAGATACGGCGTGAAAACGCCCCCCGACCCAATGAGTCCGTACATCACTAGTGATCCCCACACATTAATGCTGTCCTACGCACACTTGGGACAATTTACACTTATACAAAGCCAATTAACCTACAAACCTGAGGTACACAAAAATGCTGGAGAAACTCAGCGGGTGCAGCAGCATCTATGGAGCGAAGGAAATAGGCAACGTTTCGGGGCGAAACCCTTCTTCAGACTGATAGGGGGTGGGGAGAAAAAAGGAAAAAAGGCGGAGGAGGAGCCCGAGGGTTGGGGGATGGTAGGAGACAACCAGAGGGCTGATGAAGGGGAGGGGACAGCAAGGGCTAGCAGAGTTGGGAGAATTCAATGTTCATGCCCCCAGGATGTAGACTGCTCAAGCGGAATATGAGGTGCATTTCCTCCAATTTCCGGTGTTGCTCGCTGTGGCCATGGAGGAGACCCAGGACAGAGAGGTCAGATACGGAATGGGAGGGGGAGTTGAAGTGCTGAGCCACCGGGAGGTCAGGTAGGTTATTGCGGACCGACCGGAGGTGTTCGGCGAAATGATCGCCAAGCCTCCGCTTGGTCTCACAGATGTAGATCAGCTGACAACTAGAGCAGCGGATGCAATAGATGAGGTTGGAGGAGATGCAGGAGAACCTCTGTCGCACCTGGAACGACTGCTTGGGTCCTTGAATGGAATCGAGGGGGGAGGTGAAGGGACAAGTGTTGCATCTCTTGCGGTTGCAAGGGAAAGTACCCGGGAAGGGGGTGGTACGGGAGGGAAGGGAAGAATTGACAAGGGAGTTACGGAGGGAGCGGTCTTTGCACCAAAACAGTCATCGATGTAGCGGAGGTAGAGGTCGGGGATGGGGCCCTGGTACGTATTGAACAAGGATTGTTCTACGTACCCGACAAAGAGGCAGGCGTAGCTGGGGCCCATGCGTGTGCCCATAGCTACGCCTTGTATTTGGAGGAAATGGGAGGAGTCAAATGAGAAGTTATTGAGGGTAAGGACCAGCTCCGCTAGGTGGAGGAGGGTGTCAGTGGCCGGGTATAGGTTGCTTCCTATAAGCCCCAGCTACGCCTGCCTCTTTGTCGGGTACGTAGAACAATCCTTGTTCAATGTGTACCAGGGCCCCATCCCCGACCTCTACCTCCGCTACATCGATGACTGTTTTGGTGCCACCTCCTGCACCCACACACAACTGACTGACTTCATCCGCTTCACCACCAACTTCCATCCGGCACTCAAATACACCTGGACCATTTCCGACACTTCCCTACCATTCCTTGACCTCACTATCTCCATCGCAGGTGATAGACTTCATACCGACATCCACTACAAACCTACCGACTCCCATGGCTATCTGGACTACACTTCTTCCCACCCTGCTTCCTGTAAGGACTTCATCCCCCACTCTCAATTCCTCCGTCTACGCCGCATCTGCTCCCAGGATGAGGCGTTCCACACCAGGGCATCGGAAATGTCCTCATTCTTCAGGGAACGGGGGTTCCCCTCCACCACAGATGAGGCTCGCACCAGGGTCTCTGCCATACCCCGCAACACTGCTCTCTCTCCCCATTCCCCCACTCACAACAAGGCCAGAGTCCCCCCAGTCCTCACCTTTCATCCCACCAGCCGTCACATACAACAAGTGATCCTCCGTCAGTTTCGCCACCTCCAACGTGACCCCACCACTCGCCACATCTTCCCATCTCCCCCCATGTCTGCCTTCCGCAAAGACCGCTCCCTCCCGTGTCAATTCTTCCCTTCCCTCCCGTATCAACCCCTCCCCGGGTACTTTCCCTTGCAACCGCAAGAGATGCAACACTTGTCCCTTCACCTCCCCCCTCGATTCCATTCAAGGACCCAAGCAGTCGTTCCAGGTGCGACAGAGGTTCTCCTGCATCTCCTCCAACCTCATCTATTGCATCCGCTGCTCTAGATGCCAGCTGATCTACATCGGTGAGACCAAGCGGAGGCTTGGCGATCGTTTCGCCGAACACCTCCGGTCGGTCCACAATAACCTACCTGACCTCCCGGTGGCTCAGCACTTCAACTCCCCCTCCCATTCCGTATCTGACCTCTCTGTCCTGGGTCTCCTCCATGGCCACAGCGAGCAACACCGGAAATTGGAGGAAATGCACCTCATATTCCGCTTGGGCAGTCTACATCCTGGTGGCATGAACATTGAATTCTCCCAACTCTGCTAGCCCTTGCTGTCCCCTCCCCTTCATCAGCCCTCTGGTTGTCTCCTCCCATCCCCCAACCCTCGGGCTCCTCCTCCGCCTTTTTTCCTTTTTTCCTTTCTTCTCCCCACCCTCTATCAGTCTGAAGAAGGGTTTCAGCCCGAAACGTTGCCTATTTCCTTCGCTCCATAGATGCTGCTGCACCCGCTGAGTTTCTCCAGCATTTTTGTGTACCTTCGATTTACCAGCATCTGCAGTTCCTTCTTTAACAACCTACAAACCTGTACGTCTTTGGAGTGTGGGAGGAAACTGAAGATCTCGGAGAAAACCCACACGGTCATGGGGAGGACGTACAAACTCCGTGCAGACAGCGACTGGTCGGGATCAAACCCGGGTCTCCGGTGCTGCAAGCACTGTAAGGCAGCAACTCTACCGCAGCACCACCGTGCCGTGCCGCACATAAAATGGATGCGATTTTAAAAATATCTATTTCTTCCAACATTTTCTGCTTTTTAAATTACCATTGAGGTATAACCAAGTCAGTGAATCGTGACTACAAAAGGGAATATGCATTCCAACTGGAAAACAAGTGCAGGGCAGATTCCAGGAATTGCATATTCATGACATCAGTGATTAATGACCTCTGGTTAGCATAATAGGAGATGAAACTTGGAATTGTACAAAAGGCAAATGCTACAATGTGTTACTTGTGTTTATTGATATTACTTAAATTTATCCCAGACAGAATTCTGAATATACCAAGCTAGCTCAATGTTATTGCTTCCCCATAGTTTGAAATAACAAAAGTTTGTTTAATAAAGTATATAAACTGCCATTTTCATTGAGGGTGAGTGCAAGAGGCTATTCAGCCTCTCTTGCTTGCACTATCTATTTGAAAAGAAACATTCAAATCAATCCCACTTTCTACAATACAATACAATACAATTTATTTGTCATTTGGACCCCGTTGAGGTCCAAACGAAATGTCGTTTCTGCAGCCATACATTACAAAACGAAGAAGACCCGAGACACAACACAATTTACACATACATCCATCACAGCGCTGTGATGGAAGGCAAAAAAAAACTTATCTCTTATTGATTCTTTCAGCATCAATGTTTTTTTCCCCAAGTATCTGATTCCATTTTCATAATGACTATTGAATCAATTTGAACAAGCTGATGTTGATAATAACTAACTCCCTCAGTAGCTCTTATGACGTGGGCCTCTGTCTTCCAGGTGTGACTTCCCTGCTTTTACAATTTTAATATTTACACAATTAAAGATATGATTTTATGCAGTTTAATGAAATCTCTTCTGCACTTTCTCTGCTTGAAATAGAATAATATCCACCTCTAGAAAACACACATATGAAGCCCTGATCTCTGTTACAGTTCTCGTATATTTCCTATAGGCCAGGTTTTCTACCACCAGGGGCGCCGCACGATTGGCAGCCCCACCTACAGTCTGTTTGTTTTTTCGTCTTTTTGTAAATTTTTAGTGTGTGTTTAAAGTCTGTAAATGTTCTCCGGTTTGTTTTATGTGGGGGGAGGTGTAGGGGTCGGGGGAAACTTTTTGTTCTGTTTCTTTTGGATCGCATTCTCCAGTCGCTCTGCGGCCTACCATCGATGGAGCTGGAGGCCTCCTCGGACTGATCTTGGGCCCCACTGCGGAGGAGCGGACTTAACATCAGAGTCGATCCCTTGCCTGGGTTCGCTCCAACCGCGGCCTGCAGTCTTTACATCGGGAGCTCGCAGTCTCGGGAGAGTTCGTGGATGTCGAGAGCTCCAATGTCACGGTAGATTCGACCAGCCCTGACGCGGGGTTTGATCGTCCGGCGCAGGGGAGCTGACATCCCCCCGATGCTGGAGCTGATCGCCTCGACGCGGGGAGCCCGCCACTGTCTACGGGAGTCAAGATCGAGGCCCCCGATCACGAGAGAGCAAAGGGAAGAGATTGAACTTTTTTTCGCCTTCCATCACAGTGAGGAATGTGGAGGAGTCACTGTGATGGATGTTTATGCTAAAATGTGTTTTGTGTGTTCCGTTGCTTTTTATTTGTATGATTGAGTTGGCAAATGAAATTCCTCGTATGTTGCAAAACATACTTGGCTAATAAAATATTATTGTGATTGTGATTATCCTTCCTAAAGATGCTGCTTGGAACTGGAATCAATAATGTTCTACTCAACAAAAAGGCATGAATAGTCAAAACGTTAAACTCCCTTTGAGCTCAAAAATAGTTAAAATATTCAATAATATTTCTTAATATAGAAGTTCACTATGAAAGTGGATAGAAAATTGCCTCTGGATATACAAGCCATGGTTAGCAGGTTGGAGATGACACTGAAGTGGGTGGTATTGTAGATAGTGAAAATGTCTGTCAAAAATTGCAAAAAGATCTTGATTAGGTGGGCTGAGGAATAGTTGATGGACTTTAATACAGAGAAGTCAAAGGTGTATTTGGGGAAGTCTAACAATGGAAGGACATGCACAGTGAATGACAGGGCTCTGGGGAATGTTGTAGACTAGAGGAATCTAGGAGTACACATACATATTTCCTTGAAAGTGGTGTCACAGGTAGATCGTGTGGTCAGGAAGGCTTTCAGCACAATGGCCTTCATCAATCAGAGTATTGAGTATAGAAGTTGGGAGATCATGTTACAGTTGTACAGGACAATGGTGAGACCACATTTGGGGTATTGTATTCAGGTTAGGATAGATGTTAAGTTGGAAAGTGTAGATTGTACAGTGTCCTACAAGAGTATTACTGACCCCGATGTGACACCCGTAATCCGAGCCCCGCACCGATTATCATTTGCCATGACTGACAGGGTTCACTCTATGCTGAAGGACATGGTCTCCAAAGGCGTAATTGAAGCAGTCAGCGACCCCACCGACTGGGTCTCAACCATGATTGCCACAGTCAAGAAGGGAAAGGATTAAATCCGCCTGTGCATTAATCCCAAAGACCTGAACACTACCATTAAGCGCCCACACCATCCCATGAAGACAGTAGAGGATGTTGCGGCAAAGTTCGGAACGGCCACCCTATTTTCTGTCCTAGATGCAAAGAACTCATTCTGGCAGATACCGTTGGACAAGAAGTCATCTAACCTCACCACATTTGCCACCCCATTCGGCAGATATAAGTTTCTGAGAATGCCATTCGGGATCAACTCTGCCAGTGAAGTCTTCCAAAGAACTATGGAGCAATTATTCGAGGATCTGCCTTGTGCCATTATTGTCGATGATATTCTTGTCTATGGTAAAGACGCAGCGGAACATGACCACAATCTCAGGCTCATCTTGGAGCGTGCTGTCAAGATCAACCTCAAGCTCAATCCTGACAAGTGCAAGTTCAGGGTTCCAGTGGTCTCCTACGTCGGCCACATCTTCACCCCTGATGGCCTCAAACCGGATCCGAAGAAAACTACTGCCATCACAAAAATGCCTGCACCCACTGACGTGAAAGGCCTGCAACGTTTCCTGGGCATGGTAAACTATCTCGGAAAGTTCATACCAAACCTCAACGAACTAAGCTCCACACTGCGGCAGCTGACCAAAAAGGACACTGCATGGCCATGGTTCCAGAAACATCAGGATGCCTTTGATGTTCTAAAATCCAAACTGACCAGTGCACCGACCCTGACTTTTTTCGACCTGAAACGTCCGGTGGCGATCACCTGCGATGCCTCGAAATTCGGGCTCGGCGCAGCCTGCCTGCAACCGTCTGATGATGGCACCCTACTACCTGTCGCGTATGCCTCTCGCACCATGACCAACACAGAGCAGCACTATGCGCAAATCGAAAAGGAACTGCTGGCTGTCGTCTTTGCCTGCTCCAAATTCCACAACTTCGTCTATGGCAACACGTTCACGGTTGAGACGGACCACCAACCACTGGTGACAATCCTGAACAAACCTATCCATGCCGCTCCAGCTCCCTTGCACCGCATGATGATGCAGCTGCAGCGGTACGACTTCTCTATTACCTACACAAAGGGTAAGGACATGCATGTCGCTGACACACTCTCTCCTGCTCCTCGAGCATCTTGCGAACAACATCCGCATGAACGGGACAATTTCACGGTTCTCGGTGTCGGTCTAATCTCCAGCAAGCAACTGCGCACTCTGGCCGCGCACACTGCTAATGATGATACGCTTCAAACCCTCTCATCCATCATCAAAACGGGCTGGCCAGACAAACAATCCAACATGCTCACAGAGGTGCAGCCATACTTCTTGGTCCATGATGAACTGGTGGTTCAGGATGGTGTTGTCGTTAAGGGTCACAAGGTAGTGGTACCTTCATCGCTACAAGACGAGTACTTCAAAGAGGTACACAGCGGTCACCCAGGAGCCGACTCCACACTGGCACGCGCCCGGGATCTGTTCTACAGACCTGGAATGGCCACTTACATCCGGGACCGCGTAGCCTTCTGCCCCACTTGCAACAATCTTGCGCCTCATCAGCAGCGGCAACCCCTTCTGCAACAACCTCCACCAGCACTGTCTTGGTCGTCGCTGGCTGCGGACATTTTCGAATGGTGCGGTAAGCACTACCTCGTTCTGGTCGACTCTTTTTCCAACTGGTTTGAACTTGACCAACTGACCTCCCTCACGTCTGAGATGGTCATCAAGAAGCTGAAAAGACAATTCTCAGCCTATGGCATTCCTGTCATCCTGAGAACCGACAATGGTCCACAGTTCACCAGCCACTTGTTCAAGCTTTTCGCAGACCAATGGAACTTCCAGCATGTCACAAGCAGTCCCGAGTATCCACAGAGTAATGGACTCGCTGAGGGAGCGCGCATTTCAAAGTCAGATGTCTAACTCGATCTCCTGAATCTCAGAAACATCGCAAGAGACGGAACCTTGGGGTCACCAGCACAGCGGCTGCTGTCGAGGGTGACGAGGTCTCCGGTCCCCATCGCACAACAGCAGCTGGTCCCTCGGGTGTTGAAGCCCGCCACTATCCAGCAACGTCTCCAAGAGAAGCTCGACATCCAGAAACGGTCATACGACAGTTCCAGCAGACCACTCCAGCCTCTACTGCCGGGCCAAGTCGTCCGTCTACGAACTTCAACTGGACATTCTCGTCTGGGCGTTGTTGTACGCCCGACTGATGAGCCGCGATCGTACCTTGTGGACTGTGAGGGAGCGGTATACCGGAGAAGTCGATAACACCTGCTTGCTGTGAAGGAGCCCCGACCACCGCCTGCTGATCCCTATGCTCCGCCGCTCCAGTTCCAGCCGCCTTTCGCAATGTCTCTTGCCCGTCCCCGCATGCCTTGCACCCCCCCACGTACCTCGGTCTCCACTAACCACGGGGTTACACCTACCGCATGTTTCCCCCCTCGGTCACCACAATCCTCTCCCGTGCGATTTTCACCTTCAGCCTCTCCGCCTAATCTTTCAGTGGAGGGAGGGGATGGTTGGGTCTGCACGCGCTCGGGCCGTGTTAGTAGACCACCAGACAGGTATGGCGAGTATGTTTAATACACTTCCTTTCCACATTTAATCTTTAGGGGGAAGGATGTAGATTGATGATGCATGTGAATCAATCACACTTAGCCAGCATCACTAACTCCACCCCATTATAACATTTATACTAACGGCCATTCCCAGCACCGTTAGTTGAAGCAGCTAGGATGTACTGACAACACCTCGTTTTGTAATGCTGCCAAGTTACTGTGCTGATTAAAGATGTGTGTAAGTCATATACAGTCTGAAGTGATTTACAGAAAGGGTGCAAAGAAGATTTACGAGGATGTTGCCAGAACTCAAGGCCCTGAGTTATAGGGAGAGGTTGAGCAGACCAGGACTTTAATCCTTGGAGTGCAGAAGGTCGAGGGGTGATCGCATAGAGGTGTATAAAATCATGAGTGGATTAGATACAGTAAATGCACAGAATCTTTTACCCAGATTAGGGAAATCAAGAACCAGAGGACATTGGTTTAAAGTGAGGGGGGAAAGATTTAATTTTACTTGAGGGGAACTATTTTACACAAACGGTTGTAGGTGTATGGAACAGGCTACTGGAGGACGTAATTGAGGCAGGTACTATCACAACATTTAAGAAACATTTGAACAGGTACATGGATAGGAAAGGTTTGGGGGGTATATGGGCCAAACGCAGGCAGGTGGGTCTAATGTAGATGGGGCAAGTTGGTCGGCATCGGCAAGGTGGGCCGAAGGGCCTTTTTCCACGCTGTGTGACTATGAATGTGAAAAGTTTCATTTATTCTGGCTCCCTTACTGTGACACTGATGGATAGGAATATTGTAATCCTATGGAAAATCTTCTTGTAAACCAATCATACAAATGTCCAACAAATAAAATCTAAATCCCAAGAGTTTATGCAACATTCATACATTAACCAGTACTATCAAAACCAGACTGCCAGCCCATTTATCTCACTTCAGGATTTGTGCACAAAAAGGCTTGATACCTAACAACAGTATTGCGTACAATTCACCCGGAGCATGAAATAGGCTACGCCGATGAAAATTATTTCTTAAGGCTGAGTATTAAGAAAACACGGGTGATTCCATGGGAGCTTTTAAGATCATAGAATATAGAACAGTACGACACAGGAACTGGTCCTATGGCCCATATTTTCCATGTCGAACTTGATGCCAGGTTAAACTAATCTCCACAACATGCATCCTTCCATTCTCTGCATATCCATGTGCATATCTGAAAGCCCCTCAAATGGCACTATTGTATATGGCTCCATTACCACCCTTGACAATGTGTTCCAGGCACCCACCACTCTGTGTTTAAAAAAGCTTTCCCCCACACATCTTTAAATGTTGCCCTCCTCACCTTAAAGTAGCAATGTTACAACATTTTGAGATTTAAAAAATCAAGTCTGCAATTTATCCCATCAGATAAAGCTTAAAAAGAAGTTTAATTTGACACCTAATTCACTTTCATATCTTCAGTATTAAAAAGGTTATGGCCATTTTCATTCTCTGAAATTAGCATCTTGTTCCCTATTGCTTTTCCATTGACTTAACTCAGAAGCTGTGATCGAGGACAGTCAAAAGTCCATACCTTTCTTACAAATTAAGAGAACTGAATGAAATTTTCAGTTATTATAGATTGAAGCATTCTGAAACAAATATGAAACAATCTTACTTGGATGACCTGAAATTAAAGCATATAATTAGTTAGTTACCTAATTGTAGCTAATTACAAAATTCAATTACTAGATCTAAACATCTATCCATTTCTTAAGAAAAGGTTAACATTTTTAAATAGCCTAAGTGTCCAAATAACATTCACACAAGAATTCAAAATATAGCATGATTTTTAAATCTCATTGTCATGAATTTATAGGCCAAATGGAAGGAATTTAGTGTTTTATTCCCGTAAATTAATGGCCATTTAAATCATCTTGCGAGTGAGATTTTGTGGAACGCGATCGATTGGAACATTGCGGTTTGCGGTGAATTTAAACCCCATATCGGCAGGAAAAACACTGCCAGTTCGTATATTTACATAATCACATTTTCGCTGATGAAATTTTGATTAAAGTAATCCTAAGAAGCAAGTTTATATGTAAAATAAATGACTTACCTTATGTTTTGTCCCATATGGGAGATCCGTCCCGTTGTCGGCGTTGACGGCGTTAGAAGTCGCTTTTTTATTTTACTCCAGCCATTAAATTGCGGTTTAAAAAAATAAATTCACAGAACGGCAGTGGGAACGATTATTCAGCATTAGGTAGTAGCCTGAGAAAATATATCTCGGACAGGCAGGAGAAAACTTAATTGTAATCCCGCCCCCCCCCCCCCTCAAAGGCGCCAAAGTCGCGCACACGGCCAGTGACAGAACTGCAGCACCGCTGAAGGTAAGTTTTGTAACATACCTACTTAAAGCCTTGCTCTCTTTGATATTTCCAGCCTTGTTTGTCCAAACTTTATTATGGCAAATACAAATCTAGGCAGCATTTTGGTAAATCTCTTCTGGACTCTCTTCAAAACTGTCAGAACTGCACACCAAAGTGTTTCATAACCAAAGTCCTATAAAGCTCCTGACTCTTATACTCAATGTTCCAACTGATGCAGGCAAACATGCCATATGCCATCCTTATGACTATTTTCTAGTGTTGCCGCTTTCAGGGAGCTATCAACTTAGACCCCAAGATCCTTCATTACATCAATGCCATTAAGAGTCTTGCCACTAAATATATGTGAACATTTTAGTTCAAAGTGACGACAATGAAGGGCAGTGTAATTTTCACACAAAAAATGTAATTGCTTTTTCAGATTAATCTGCTGCATAAACTAAAATAATAAAGAGAACAGTTAAAATTACTGAAGAGTAAATTGTGAAAAATTGTGAGAAAATTGTGCAAATAATCTTGCATCCTCAGATTCTGTTCATTGAATTGACAATTTTAAGTCAATTTGAAAGCATAAACCTTGTACAAGCTAAACAATGAAATGGTACAGAAGGACTCACTTGAGTAAAATTATCATGTGAATGTTACTATTAGATTTTCTCTTAAGCTTCCACATTTTTCATCCCACTCCATGCAAACAAATAATGAAGCATATAAACCCAACTTTATTGGAACAGAGAAAAACAGTTCACTTCTACAAAAATGCACCCATGTGTTGAATGAGTATCTTAATGTATCCTGGTATAGTGTAGTACAAACTTTGCAGTTCTATTTTTTGAAAGTGACAAAATTGGTGTGAGACTTAGTGTCAATTGTGTTTTAATTTTCAGCAGAGAAAAGCTTATAGGCAATGTGGAATTCTTATTTAACACACCAAGAAACATTGCTCTCATGTTTAAATTGCCGCCTTGACGTAATAAGTGGGAACTATCAGAAATTGTTTGAGCAAGTAATGTTTTTGTAGACTTTGACAATATAATGATAAGGTCATAAGGAATAGGAGTAGAATTAGGCCATTTAGCCCATCAAGTCTACTCTGCCATTCAATCATAGCTGATCTATCTCTCCCATCTAACCCCATTTTCCTGCCTTCTCCCCATAACCTATAACACCTGTACTAATCAAGAATCTATCTATCTCTGCCTTAAAAATATCCACTGACCGCCTCCACAGTCTTCTGTGGCAAATAATTCCACAGATTCACCACCCACTGACTAAATACATTTCTCATCATCTTTCCTAAAATAACGTCCTTTAATTCTGAGGCTATGACCTCTAGTCCGAGATTCTCCCACTAGTGGAAACATGTAGCTCCTTTCAACGGTAGGGAGGTAGAGCCCGTGATAAATTAGGCTAAATCCACCACTTATCACAGTGCATCTGTGATAGTTTATTATTCGCTGACATTCTAAATCTCTTTAAACTTCTAAGAAAGTAGAGGTGCTGGCGTGTATTTTTGTGATTACATCTATGTGCTGGGGTCAGGGCTGGTCATCGGAAATGTTTATATAAATGCCAACAGCAAATGTTGGTGTTCTCTTTCAAGATTTTCCTCTTCACTTCTCAACCTTTTGGACCTAGTCTGGTTCTCACTTCAACTGACATGCATCGAGCACCCTCTTTATTTCCTTTGTTTTATTTTCTATCTTCCTCACCATCCAAGCAACCCTACTGGTGGGAATGCACTGGGTGTGTTCTTGAACCGACTCCTGAAAGATCATCCACTGTTTTATTATCATTTCTCTTGTCCATCATTGGTTCCATCGCAGGTGATAGACTCCTTACCGACATCCACTACAAACCTACCGACTCCCATGGCTATCTGGACTACACTTCTTCCCACCCTGCTTCCTGTAAGGACTCCATCCCCCACTCCCAATTCCTCCGTCTACGCCGCATCTGCTCCCAGGATGAGGCGTTCCACACCAGGGCATCTGAAATGTCCTCATTCTTCAGGGAACGGGGGTTCCCCTCCTCCACCATAGATGAGGCTCGCACCAGGGTCTCTGCCATACCCCGCAACACTGCTCTCTCTCCCCATCCCCCCACTCACAACAAAGGCAGAGTCCCCCTAGTCCTCACCTTTCACCCCACCAGCCGTCACATACAACAAGTGATCCTCCGTCAGTTCCGCCACCTCCAACGTGACCCCACCACTCGCCACATCTTCCCATCCCCCCTATGTCTGCCTTCCGCAAAGACCGCTCCCTCCGTAACTCCCTTGTCAATTCTTCCCTTCCCTCCCATACCACCCCCTCCCCTGGTACTTTCCCTTGCAACCGCAAGAGATGCAACACTTGTCCCTTCACTTCCCCCCTCCACTCCATTCCAGGACCCAAGCAGTCGTTCCAGGTGCGACAGAGGTTCACCTGCATCTCCTCCAACCTCATCTATTGCATTCGCTGCTCTAGATGCCAGCTGATCTACATCGGTGAGACCAAGCGGAGGCTTGGCGATCGTTTCGCCGAACACCTCCGGTCGGTCCGCAATAACCAACCTGAACTCCCGGTGGCTCAGCACTTCAACTCCCCCTCCCATTCCGTATCTGACCTCTCTGTCCTGGGTCTCCTCCATGGCCACAGCGAGCAACACCGTAAATTGGAGGAAATGCACCTCATATTCCGCTTGGGCAGTCTACATCCTGGTGGCCTGAACGTTGAATTCTCCCAATTCTGCTAGCCCTGGCTGTCCCCTCCCCTTCATCAGCCATCTGGTTGTCTCCGCCCCTCCCCCAGCCCTCGGGCTCCTCCTCCTCCTTTTCCTTTTTTCCTTTCTTCTCCCCACCCCCTATCAGTCTGAAGAAGGGTTTCGGCCCGAAACGTTACCTATTTCCTTCGCTCCATAGATGCTGCTGCACCCGCTGAGTTTCTCCAGCATTTTTGTGTACCATTGGTTCCATTAACACTGGGTAGGTCGATGGAACTTTAGCACTCTTCTGGTTTAGAACTTTTATCATAGATTATTTCTTGTCCTTCTTTATTAGTAACTAAACATTATAGAATGATCACTCTTAACCATGTGTTTCATCACTATCACTTGCTCCACTTCGTTCCTCAGCACCAGATCCACATTGCCGCCTTCCTTATTGATGCCAAATTAATTAAGTGCCTTTGAATGCATTTCACAAATTTCTTAGTAGGAAGGAACTGCAGATTGTGTCTATCTTCGGTTTAAACAGAAGATAGATACAAAAACCTGGAGTAACTCAGCGGGACAGGCAGCATCTCTGGAGAGAAGGAATGGGTGATGTTTCGGGTTGAGAACCTTCAGACTAATTAGGGATAAGGGAAACGAGAGATATAGACGACGATGTAGAGAGATAAAGAACAATGAATGAAAGATATGCAAAAAGGTAACGATGATAAAGGAAACAGGCCATTGTTAGCTGTTTGTTGGGTGAAAACAAGAAGCTGGTGTGACTTGGGTGGGGGAGTGATAGAGAGAGGGAATGCCGGGGTTACTTGAAGCTAGAGAAATCAATATTGATACCACTAGTATGAACAAATTTCTTACCCAGGTTAATCTGGATAATTAATAACCTCTAGTATCAGCACTCTATAAATCTTGCACATATCCATAATTCCATGTAAATCTGCTCCTCTTGTTACTGTTTGTTACTATTTTCTGGCCAAAAGAATGCCCCCAGTTACATGGTCATACCCATTTTGTGTCTCATCTCTATGTAAATGACATTTATTCTTGCCTTCATAAGTACATTGTCATAGGAGCAGAATTAGGCCATTCGGCCCATCAAGTCTACTCCGCCACCCAACCATGGTTGATCTATCTTTCCCTCTCTACCCCATGCTGCCTTCTCTCCTTATTTTTTGACAGCCTTACTAAACAAGAATCTGTCAATCTCCACTTTAAAAATGCCCAATGATTTAGCCTCCATAGCCATCTATGTCCAACGTTACATCGCCTATCCTTATGTATTACCATCTTAACTTCATTCCCTCACAAACTTTGCTGAATATTTTGTATACATAAGTATTAGTCTTCATCATTTAAGCCTGGTATCATTATGTCATATTTCTACATGGCTAATTGTGCTTATAGCTCACAAACACTGTGTTTGCTTACAGGTATTCTCAACCTGTTTTGTACACATAATCTTTCTCTCCACTCCTACCGAAAATACAGCTTGTTCTTTCTCTTTTACTATCCAACATGCCTACATTTTACACACTTTTTTTCTAGTTCAATTGCTCATGCTAACCCCCTTGCTGATTTAATTTAAACCCACTTCAACTTAATGTCATAAGATCATAAGGTCATAAGTGATAGGAGTAGAATTCGGCCATTCGGCCCATCATGTCTGCTCCGCCATTCAATCATGGCTGATCTATCTCCCTCCTAATGCCGTTCTCCTGTCTTCTCCTCATAACCTCTGACACCCATACTAATCAAGAATCTATCTAACTCTGCCTTAAATATATCCACTGACTTTGCTTCCACAGCCTTCGGTAGCAAAGAATTCCACAGGTTCACCACCCTCTGACTAAAGAAATTCCTCCTGATCTCCTTCCTAAAAGAACTCCTTTAATTCTGAGGCTATGACCTGTAGTCCTAGACTCTCACACTAGTCGAAACATCCTCTCCACATCCACTCTATCCAAGCCTTTCACTATTCTGTAGGTTTCAATGAACCCCCCCCCCCCCCTCATTCTTCTAAACTCCAGCGAATATAGGCCCAGTGCCGTCTAAAGCAAAGCATATGTTAACCTACTCATTCCTGGGATCATTCTTGTAAAAATGGTTGTTGTACTGACATACATCGAAATCCCTTCTCTCTAATATCCCTTCTCTATAATAATTCTGCACTCCATAATATCCATTGCCTCAGCAGCAGGAAGGCAACCTACTATGTGAGACTTATGATGAAGTCTAATGAAATGATTGCCTGTCCCCTAACTACAACTAGGATTTGCTGGGCTTTCCTATTGTGCGGTCTATTGCCTTTTGCTCCCATGGTTCTTTCCAAGTGTCATTTCTCCCACCGGACTTTGATGCTGGTAGGCTGTGGGCCGAGCATCAAAAATGTGTCTAGAATCCAGTTTTCGTGACCCAAGTCACCAAACTACATGAAACTTTCCACAGATTTAGATGAAATATAAGTGAGAAGGATGTCATAACTCGTCATTGCCAAAAGCTGCACATTAATTAATTAAACTAATTAGAAAATGAGATCGGGAAAGTAAGCACCATCTAGTGGCCAATGCCCATATTACACCATGGGCAGCCTATTTCCGTGTTGCAGTCCATTTAAACTATATATGATTATACCTATATATATATATATATATATATATATATATATATATATATATATGTAGTTCATGTACTTCATGAATGAATGAGTGAATGAACGAGTGAGTGAGTGAATTGTTGTTGTTGTATTCAATTTATTGTCATTATCTCATTTTAGAGACAACGAAATGGATTTTCCTTACAGTCAAGTAACATAAAAATAAATAATAAATAAATAAACTTTTTTTTTTTTAAAGCACAAACACAGAAGTCCACACACAACATACTCCCACAGCGGCACCAAAGTTAAGGAAGGTACCATAGTCCAGCCAGCCTCCCCGCTGATCTTCCCAGATGTTCACCCATAGTCGGGGCCTCCCGAGCACCCGCAGTCGCCGCCACGGGCGGTCTGATGCTCAGGCCCTTTCGCCGGGAATGGTGGAACCCCGTCGCCGAACCTCGACGGAGAACATCCTCAGCGGCGCGGACGTCCAGATCATCCGGACTCCGCGATGTTGGTCAGTGCCGCCCGCGTTGGGAGCTTCGCGAACCACAGCTCCGCGCTGTCGGTGCAGCAGGCCCAACACTCCGGAGCTCCCAACGCGGGCGGCGCTGACCAACATCGTGGAGTCCTGCGACTCCACCCGGCTCGGCCTGCGGACTCCGGTGGGAGGTGGCTGATCTGGAGGTCTGGGCCGCTGAGGATGTTCTCCGTCGGGGTTCAGCGTCGGGGTTCGACCGTTCCCGGCGAGAGGGCCTGGGCCTCCAGATCAGCCACCTCCCACCGGAGTCTGCAGGCCAAGCCAGGTGGAGTCGCAGGACTCCGTGATGTTGGTCAGCGCCGCCCGCGTTGGGAGCTCCGCGAACCACAGCTCTGCACTGTCGGTGCAGCAGGCCCAACACTCCGGAGCTCCAAACGGCGATCCCCGGTAAGGCATCCCCCGCCCTGCGATGTTTCCAACGTTGTGCCGCTGCTGCCGGAGCGGGGGGGGGGGGGGGGTGGCGAGGACGCGACTCGAATAATAGTCGCATCCTCTCAAGGAAGCGACTGAAGGATGGTATCCCCCTTATCGTACCCTCTTCCCCCACATAAAAACATATTAAAAAACCCACAAAAAACGCTCTTCAAACATAACAAAAACATAACAAAAAAACAAAAAGATACCGGACTGAAGGCGGAGGCAGCTAGCAACAGGTGAATGTATGAATGTGTGAATGAATGAGTGAATGAATGAGTGAATGTACAGCCTCCAAATCTCATTTTTTCACATTATAAAGGTGCAATTAAATTAATTAAAGTGCATACAGATTAATTTTCATAAATTCAGATTTAGATCTTACCTTTTTAGTTCCAGTTGATTCACAAAATTTGACAGCAGCACCTCAGGGAGGGACATTGCTTTCAAGACTTTATTCCACTTAGCTGCACATTCTTCAGACTTCTTCATGCTTTTCTCACTAAATACAATTACCCTGCTGCTAGTTTCCACGACATGTATTCCACAGAACTAGAAAAAATCTTCATCGGAATCTCCAGTAAAACAGGCATCATTGAAGCCCTCTCAGTGCTCCCTGCCTAGCTAGCCTGAAACAAAGCGCGTGATTGGCCAACTGGCATACAACTCAATGTTAAACGTGCTTTGATTGGACTAAAAATACCCGAACATTTTCCGTTTTTTCTCTAATTTAATGAAAATGTGCAAGTCTTGTTCATGACGAGTTTCAGGGGTGATTTATATGATTTTTTTACACAATATGTGAAAATTTCATGTAGTTTGGTGACTTGGGTCACGAAACACTGGAATAAAGCTCCTCGGCCCACAGCCTATGGGTATCAGACTGAGAAAGGCACACATCCAGTAATCTTCCTATTCTTGCAGATGGCTACCCCATTATTATCCTGAAGTATTCTCCCTGTGAACTCTCCTGAGTGTTGGATCTGGGAAAATCTCAGCTGCTCTGATGCTCCACAGAGGCCACAGCTGCCTATAGAGCTTGAAAGTACTGGCCTTGAGTAACTTTAATGGGAGACATTTGCAAACAGGATATTCAGAACATGTGAAATTCCAAGTAACAGGAATCATTTGTGCAGGAATTACAAGTGTAACATTTCTTTTCACCCGTAAAAATAATTCCTTACTTTTGAATCTGGCTAGTACCTTTTTTTAATTTATTTGTTTTAATTTGGCTTCTGGACCCTTTCACAAATTCGTTTTTAGTTTTTTTAGTTTTAGTTTTAGAGATACAGTGCGGAAGCAGGCCCTTCGGCCTACCGAGTCCGCACCGACCAACGATCCCCGCACACTTACACGATCCTACACACACTAGGGACAATTTTACATTCATACCAAGCCAACTAACCTACAAACCTGTACGTTTTTGGAGTGTGGGAGGAAACTGAAGATCTCGGAGAAAACCTATGCAGGTCACGGGGAGATCGTACAAACTCCGTACAGACAAGCACCCATCGTCTGAATCAAACCAGGGTCTCTGGCATTGTAAGGCAGTAGCTTTACCACTGCGCCACCGTGCTGCCCCATTTGTCTCTAACTCAAATGACAAACTGTCAGGCTCACCAGCTAATGAACGACTTGGCTGTCTGTGTTCTTCAGACATGGTAAACATATCTGTCTTCTGCTTTCCAATTTCGTATGCTCTCAGCCTCCAGTTAGTCTGCTGCAACACAGTGTCTAACTTTTATTTTATTTGTTTAATACATTTTCAGATTATTTAGTTGTTTAATTACAGCCAGCTGGTTACTTTCAAGTAAGTTAACTTATCTTAGTTTTTAAGCTATGATCACTGGAAAATAATTTTAGATCAAATTCGAAACTGGAACACATGCTGCCAGGGGTGGTGATGGAGGCAGATACAATAGTGGTATTTAAGAAACTTGTAGAAAGGCACATGGATATGCAGGGAATTAAGTGAGGAAGGGTCTCGACCTGAAACGTCACCTATTCCTTCTCTCCATAGATGCTGCCTCACCTGCTGAGTTTCTCCAGCATTTTATGTCTACTCTAGAAGTGATATTCAGTATTCACTTTATTGTCATTGCACCGAGTACTTGCATACACAGAAGAAACGAAAAATAGTTTCACATATTGCTAATGTGCTGGGAGAGGAGATTATTTATTTCAGTCATAAAGTCATAGTCATACAGTGTGGAAACAGGCCCTTCGGCCCAACTTTCCCACACCGACCAACATGTCCCAGCATCACTAGTCCCACCTGCCTCTGTTTGGTTTATCTCTCTCTAAACGTTTCCTATTCATGTACCTGTCTAAATGGTTCTTAAATGGTGCGATAGTCCCTGCCTCAACTACCTCCTCCGGTAGTTTGTTTCATACACCCACCACCCTTTGCGTAAAAAAGTTACCCCTCAGGTTCCTATTATATCTTTCCCCCTCATCTTAAACCTATGGCCTCTGCTTGTTGAGTTCCTATTTAGGTACTCTGGTTACATGTTTCCCTGCACCTTGCCAGTGATTGCATTTCACCAGAAAATAATTTAACGGCGAGGAAAGGCTCTGATTATCCTCAGGATATGATCAGGGCTGCAATGTGTATTCCTTTATTCCAGCAGTTGGTGCTAATGGGCTAAGGGAAGAACAGTGGTAATGTCACTGAACTAGCAATCCAAAGACCCAACGTTATGATGTGGTGGCTTGCATTCATGTCACAGCTGGGGAACTTAAATTGAATTACTTAAACAAACAAATCTGGTGGATAGGTGAGCGACAATAACATTGCTCTCATTAAAAAAATGGTGCTGGTGTCGGGCTATTGAAAAGCATTAGGATGGATAATGATGGGAGATGTGCAGACTACGTTTTTTTACACAGAGAGTGGTGGGTGCCTGGAACAGCAGATACAATAGTGGCTTTTAGGAGGCTTTTAAATACATGGATATGCAGGGAAAGGAGGAAAATGAATCATGTGCAGGCAGAAGAGATGAATTGAACCTAGCATCATGTTCGACATGAACACTGAGCCAACGGGCCTGTTCCTGTGCTGTACTGTTCTATGTTCTATAGTTGACAGTGGGATAAAATTGGTTTGTTCCATAGATGGTCCCTGCTCTTGATTCCTAGCTTTCTCTGTAATGGGCTAATAAGCCACTCAGTTCAAGGAGTAATTATAAGAATTTCATTGTTTTACCTGGGACATATGACAATAAAACACTCTTGACTCTTGTCTCTTGAATGAGCAATTACTCCTGCCCCTGCCAGAATGGGAAGCCTGCGAATCAATAAAAATGAAAGATCATTCCCTTTGTGCCAATACTGCTACTCTCACTATGCTGCTCCCTTGACGTGACAATATCAAATTTCCCCTGACATGTTTCATTGCTCTCCCCTGCAGAGAGATTTATCTTTGCGTGAATTATCTTGATGATTTCCTCATAGACTATTGGCATGAGTGAAAATATCTCCCCCCCCCCCCCCCCTAATGGGAATTAGATTAGTTTGTAAATATGCTTGAATTTGTATGAAGATAAACTGATTGGTGTACTGGTTGCAGTGTGTATGTAATGAAACATCAACAAAGGAAACTTGCAAATTGCCAAAGATCTTAGCGAATTACCAATTATGGCGCAAAATTATCTTGGCTCCAGCAAGATTTTTTAACCGTGTTTATTAGAAATATTTCAAACAGTTCTTGAAAAAACTCCCTAAAATGGAAAGAGCTGGCTTTTCAGTTTATGTGATATTTCTTCTTTTAAACCTTGTTATTGTCAAAGTTTATTATTGCTTTGTCAAGGTTTATTATTGGACTTTTTTTTTAGTTGGGCAAAGGTTCTACACAACTTCAACATTATTTCCACCTGCAAAACAGAAGGAAATTTATGATGAATTAATTAAACTTCAGAGCTATTAGATTGTTGAATCGCATTTACATAATGTTATTATTGTGCGTTCAGTGCATGGCCATGCTTTATTGGAAGTGACATCTAATTTATGCATATTTGGATTGTACACTATCATAGCTTAAATAACTGGGGCTGAAAAGAATGGGGCTGATAAAATGTGAACCTATACTACTACAGGAATGGGTGAAAGGACTCTGGATCATCAAGTCCACTCTGGTCAAATATAAAGGTGTTCCAGTCCAGTATTGCTTTTCTAATCAAACCTCAGGAGTATCTGTTGCAGAATCTACAAGCAAGCCCCTCAATTTTATGAGTCAACAAAGAAAGATGAGCAAATGTCAGCTTCCTCTTTGGTCTCTTTATGACCTGACCAAAACCACAATTCTGTTCATTATTGAGTCATTTATTGCAATTTTCGCCCAATCGTACTAATATAATTTAATACCACTCATCTCCAGTTTCAGGGACAGTTTCTTCCCAGCTGTCGTTAGGCAACTGAACCACCCTACCACAACTAAAGAGCCGTCCTGAGCTACTATCTACCTCATTGGAGACCCTCAGACTATCTTTGATCGTACTTTATCTTGCACTAAGCCTGTCCCACTGTGGCGACCTAATCCAGATGAGTTTGCCCTCGACTCATACTCGCAGCATGGCCGACACGAGGTCCTAGGAGGTTTTTGTAACTCTCCTTCATGCTCGAGAGTAGTCCCCGCGTACTCGAGGCCTCAGCTAGGTCGCGGCGTATTTTTCAACATGCTTGAAAAATGCCCACGAGTAAAAAAAGGTTGCCATGGAAAAAATCGATATTTTTTTACTCGTAGGTTTAGTCAAGGTAGGTCGTAGTAGGTCGGCATGTTAGTCGTAGGTAATCGAGAGTATTCAAAGGTAATCGAAGGTAGTCGAAGGTGGTCGTAGATAGTCTTCAACATAGTCGAAGGGAGGTCGAAGGAGATCGAAGGAGGTCGTCTTCACTCTCCACTATTCGGTGTCCAATTTTCCCGAAGCTAGTCAAAGCTAGTCGAAGCTAATCTTCAACATAGTTGAAGGAGGTCGAAGGAGGTCTTCCACATAGTCGAAGGAGGTCTTCAACATGACACTTGTTCAAACTCTCCTAAACTCTTCTAAACTTGCCAATTAGGTCGCCGCAGTGGGACAGCCCCTTTACAGTGAACTCTAGCCATAAGCACCTTGGAAATAAACCTGTGAAGATGAATGGTGATATTTATTAATAGAGCAGCTGATGTGATCAATTAAGGCAATGCTGCGTCTCTTTTTGAACCTTGCAAAGCAGCATCCAAAGCTGTTGTGTGAGTGAACAATTCATGCCAATAGAGCTTGAGTTACAATTTATGTCCATTTTTATTGTTGCAGTCCTACACTTCACTTCCACATTCCTTTACAAATTGCTCAGTCAGAGTGCGGTGGTCTGCATTTTTGCACCTTCAGATAAAGGTCAGATTTGTCTCAATCGACAATTTCCTGACTGTTTTATGTGGATAGATTTTTCCTAAATCTAGTGTTTACAAACAAATAAAATGAGCAAGGAGGATCATCAGGCGGAATTATAGTACCACAGGAAAACTACAATTTACAGAGAATCAAAATATATAAAGAGTACAGTTAGAAGATTGATAATTCTATGGAGAAAAATGATTCATCCATTGAGTCTTAGAGCCATAGAACCAAAGACCTGTACAACATAGAAACAGATCCTTCAGCCCATTTTGTCCATACTGTCCCATTGCCTGAATTTGGACCATATCCCTCCAAACCGTTCGTATCAATATATCTATTTAAATGCCTTTTAAAAGTCAGAATTGTATCCACTTCTATAGCTTCCTCTGGCAGCTCATTTCAGATAGGGACTACCCTTTGAGTGGAGAAGTTCCCTTGAGGTCCCTCTTAAATATCTTCCCTTTCACATTATGCCTTAGAAAAAGACTGGGAGTTTATCTATGACTTTATCCATGCCCCTCATGATCTTGTACTCCTCAAGGTCACCCCTCAGCCTCCTATACTCCACAGAAAAAATCCCAGCCCCGTTCAACCTCTCCTTATAACTCAATCCCGCAAGTCTGAAGAAGGGTTTTGGCCCGAAATGTTGCCTATTTCCTTCGCTCCATAGATGCTGCTGCACCCGCTGAGTTTCTCCAGCACTTTTGTCTACCTTCGAAGTCCAGGTGACATCCTGGTGAATCTCTTTTGCACCCATTCAAACTTAATGACATCCTTCCTTTAGCTTAGTTTTAGTTTAGTTTAGTTTAGTTTAGAGATACAGTTCGGAAACAGGCCCTTCAGCCAACTGAATCTGCGAGAGTAGTAGCTTTGCTTTGGTTCTAATATTACAATTATTAATACTATTAATACCAATATTACAATGACCAACATCAAAACACTGGACCCTATTGATTCTTAATAAATACAGAACATAAGGAGTATGATCTGTACTTTGTGCATGGGTGGCAAACGTGGAAGTGCTTATCGGTGCTCCAGTTTACTACATTTCTACAGAATTAATACGATCCAAGTGGGTCACACAAATAAGGCAAGCAAAAAGCAACAATGAGCTTAGCTCCTGCGTAAAAGTGAAAATTAATTGTGGTTTGCAACATTAGACTTTGATACGTTCTGGATGGAGCGGAGGGTGAATGTGAAGGATCAGCAAGGAAATGGAGGAAAAGATTGTGATTGTTTTTGAAGTCCTCCTAGCCCCAGCACATCACTGCAGAATATTCCCAAGGTAGAGTTTGGGCCCAATTATTTTCATCTACATTTCATCATAAGGTCAGAAGTACGGATATTCCCTGAGGAGTGAATAATGTTCAATTCTACACAAAGTTGTAATCCATGCCTGCCCAGAACAAGAACTAAAAATAGTCTAGACCCAGGTGACAAGTGGCAAGTAAAATTGCTGCTCCTTATCCTTCCAGGCAATGGGCATCTCCAACAGGACAAAATCGAATCATCTAGTCTAGACATTCAACGGTTCTCATTAATATGTCCCTCACCATCAACATCCTAAGTCAGAGTTTGGGGTAGAATCATAGAAACATAGAAAATAGGGGCAGGAGTAGGCCATTCGGCCCTTCGATCAAGCCCTGCCATTCAATATGATCATGGCTGATCATCATAAATCAATACCCCGTTCCTGCTTTCTCCCTGCAATTGTCTATTGCCCGAAGAGCTATCTCTAACTATCTCTTGAAAACTGGTTGGGAAGATGCGATCAGTGAACTGAATGATAACATGAGTACTGATCAGAAGCTGTGTAATGTGTGGCAGATCATTCACCTTCTGACACACATAAGTCAGGCAAGTCAGGAAAACCATTGCATGCTCTCCACTTGCATGGATGAGTCCAGCTCCATTAAGCAGCCGACCTGATCGCAATTGTCACATTAATGTGGACATTTATTCCTTCCACCATTGGTACATTGTGGCTGTGGTGCCTACAGTCTACAAAATGTGCTCCATCACCAGACAGCAACACCCAAAGCCACAACCACTACAACCAAGGATGTCAGGCATAGCAGGTGCCAAGGAGAAACACCACATGTAGGTTCCTCTCCATGTCATGCAGCATTCCGATCAGGAAATATATTTTACATTTCCTCGACGTTACTGGATTTAAATCTTGAAAATTCATATTCAACACCACTGTGGGGGACTTCCGGTGGCGCCATGGAGCTGTATGGGCGCAGCATTGAGCTCCGCTCCCGCTAAAATCGTGAAAAAGCCGTTTTGAAAGACGGGACTGATTTAAAAATACTCTCCGGAGCTGTTTGATGTCGCGTAAGTGACGTCATCAGAAATCGCCGCGAAAAAACAGAGTTTAACGGGAGTTTTAAATGAGTAAGGGGAATCGTCCACGCAGTCCCAAGAAAACTGCTACCAGTCTCCATCTTCAGGAATCTGGTAAAGTTCTGCAAACTCTGCAATGAACAACAGAAAGCTCGGGAGAAAAACCTGACTCTCAACGTTTTGTGTCTGAAATGGCTTCAAAAGGAGAGATAAAGGAGAAAGAGAAAGAGATGAAGCAATTGGAACATATGGTAAGAACCAATCTTACTAAGGACTTTTCTCAAATGGTAGTGGAAGTGAACACTACATTGGAGAATAACCTCTCTAAAAAACTTGATACTGCTTGTGGTGAATTAAAGGAGCTGCACACCTCTTTAAAGAAGCAGTTTAAAGAGCTTGATAAAAAGTCAACGGCAGAATTTACCAGAATGGAAAAAGACTATAATAAGAAATTTGAGAAGATGTTTGAGAATATGAAAAAGTCTGATAAGTTGATGGAAGATATGGAGACTGTAATGAGAGAGATGGCTCAGGAAATAACGAGTCTGAGAAAAGCACAAGAATCTGCTGGGGAGCAACTTGTTAAAATGACTGATAAATGTCTGGACTTGGAAGCGAGGTCGAGAAGGCAGAATTTAAGAATTGTTGGAGTACAGGAGGGACGAGAGCATGGAACTCAAACACGTGATTTCGTTGCCAACTTACTTAAAGAAGTTTTTAAACTGCCGGAAAACCTGAGAATAGATGTGGCTCACCGGGTAGGACGTTTCCAAACAGGACCAAATGCTCCCCCAAGACAGATGATAGTGAAATTTCTCGACATCTCTGCACTGGAAAATATATTGAAGATGATTCCTCACGGAGCGAATCTGACATTTGCCGGGGATAATCTTAGATTCTTCCGTGATTATCCCCCTGAAATCGTCAAAAAAAGGATCTTGTTCACAAAGACAAGAAATATTCTGAAAGGAATCCTCAAGGTAAGATATGGGGTGATATATCCTGCAAAAATGAAGATTACTTTTAATTCTACTGAACTCTCCTTTACGGATCCAGAACTGGCATTTAAATATGCACAAGATATCGCAAAGGAAACAGAGGAGAACGCTGAAGATCAGACTTTTTAATAAAAGATTTTGTTCTAATTAAGGTGGCGGAACTCTTTTCCAGACAGTTACCAGACATGCTTATCTGTCTGGAATGTGTTTTCGAGCGTAGAGTCCATGTTTTACCTTGAATGGAAAACCTAAAGATAAACAAAATGAAGTCGAAGATACAGAATTAAAATTGAGGGACACGGAAAGAAACATAAACGGACTGGAATATAAAAATCTGTTGATTTAAGAAAATCTTTAATTATTATATATTAATATTAAATAATCAATTAATCTAACTAACTTAATAATACTAATCTTCTTTTAATGTAATCTGTAAATATAACTAACCCATGGAGCGGGGGGGGGGGGGGATAAAGGGAGCTTAGTCCACGATGTTAAATAATTTTAACCTAGTTTAAAGGTAATGAACTAAATTGATGATAAATACTAAAATACAGTAATTAACTAAAATGTTCATAATAATACTAACATAATATAACCGTGCGTGAAGGAGGGAGGAGCATCATACACTTGGAAAAGATCCAGATGCTTGGCTCTGTTTAACCCCTTGGAACCTGCTTGTACTTAAGATAAAGACTGGGATATAATGTAATAACTTCGGGTGTATAATGTATAATTTACATATGGTAAGGATTAGAACAGATTTAATGCTAGACTAATTCGAAATGCATATATACATATAGAATTGAATGTCTGTTTTTTTCTTTTCTATTTTTTCCTTCTCTTTCTGAAGTTTTTTTTTTCTGTTTTTACCTGCTCTGGTTGGATAAATTTTAAAAATATGAATCGGTCCGCAGCGTTTCACGATACTCGGTCAAGGGGACGGAGCTCAATGTACAATAACAACAATGGAAGTCTACAAATTTTTCCCCACAGGTGGCTTCTCGTTTTTAAGTTATCTTCTCTTAGATACCTTAACATCACCTTTTTTTTAATCACTACCATGATTCTTATTTTTTTGTTTTTTTTAATTAATATCACAACACATTCTTTCTTTTTTTTCTTATCAAGGTATAATAGACGAAGGAGATGCAAAACAAATCGAAAAGTTCGGGACGACCATCCAACACCCAGAGTTCTGAGGTATTTGGTTGCACCATATGAATCAAAAATATCAAACTGATCTATAATGCAAGACGATAAAAAAATAAAGAACGGAGGAATTACGTTCTGCAGCTGGAATATAAGGGGTGCCAATGAACCAATTAAGAGGGGCAAGATTTTTGCCCAATTAAAATCATTCAATTCTGTCATAATTTTTTTTACAGGAAACACATATGAAACAACAAACACAGATGAGATTGAAGGCAAATTGGATAGGTCATACATATTATTCTTCATTTACTTCTAAATCTAGAGGTACAGCTATTATCATTCAGAAAGGTATACCATTTAAATTAAAGAATATTATATCAGATAAAGAGGGAAGGTATATTATAGTTTCGGGAGAAATTTACTCCACCCCATTGACTACGATAAATATTTATGCTCCGAACTTTGATAATCCCCAATTTTTAAATAAAATTCTGGATATAATAGCAGAGTTTAATTACCAAAATGTAATAATAGGGGGGGACTTCAATTGCGTTTTAGACCCATATTTAGACAAATCAGTAAAACAAAGGAGGGGTAACTTAAAATCCAAGACTAATGAACTTCTAAACACATATATAAAAAATACTAATATAACAGATGTATGGAGAACGGCTAACCCAACTGGAAGGGAATATTTGTTTTACTCATCGGTACATAAAACGTATTCACAAATTGATTATTTCTTAGTGGATACAAAATTAATTACATATACAATCAATCCTAAATACCACAACAGTATTATTTCTGATCATTCCCAGTTGACTTTTCTATTAAAATTTGAGGGAATGCCTGGTAAAAAATCTTTCTGGAGGTTTAACTCCCAAATCTTAAACAACCCACAAGGTTATATATATCTAAAACAACAAATGAATTTTTTTTTGAGACTAATGAGACATCAGATATTTCACCTTCTTTATTATGGGAAACTTTCAAGGCATTTATCAGAAGAGTTATAATCTCATATCAAATTTTCCAAAATAAAGAATAAGATAGAACAACTGAAGTTAGAACAAGAAATCAGACAATTAGAGTTAGATAATGCCAAAGATCCAACTACAGATAAACATAATAAGATAATACAATTGACATTTAAACTTAATCGAATTTTATCGGCAAGAGTAGTGAGATTATTCCAAATTACAAAACAGGAACATTTTGAATTTGGTGATAAGCCACATAAACTTTTAGCTCGTCAATTGAAAAAACAAGAAAAGGAAAATACTGTCACTAAAATTAAATCAGAGAAAGGTGAATTACTAACATTACCTAAGGATATTAACAAAAGATTTGCTCAATTTTTATCAAAATGTATATACATCTAAAACTAAAACAGAAGCTAGCAAAATTATACATTTTTTAAATAACTGTAATCTTCCAAAACTTGACCCCTCGGAACAAGAGGAATTATGAGCTCAGATTACACTTGAAGAAATAGGAGAAACAATAAAATCGCAAAAAAATGGTAAGACGCCTGGACCAGATGGTTTTAGCAATGAATTTTACAAAAGATATCACGAGATAACGGCTCCACGTTTACTTAAATTATATACTCATGCCTTCAAAGAAAATAAACTACCAGATACATTAGCTGAATCAACTATTACGCATATACCAAAAAAGATAAAGATTTAGAAGAACCAGGCTCATATAGAGCTATATCACTTTTAAATACAGATCAGAACATTTTAGCAAAGATCTTAGCAAGAAGATTGAGTAAATATATTAGTAAATTGATAAATTCAGATCAAAAGGGATTTATACCCAAAAGACATTCATTTAATAATTTGAGACGTCTGTTTAATATAATGTACTCACATAAAACGGAAGAAGAAGATATATCAATTGTTTCTCTGGACGCAGAGAAAGCATTTGATCAGGTAGAGTGGCAGTATTTATATAAAGTACTGCAAAAAATTAATATGGGAGAGAATTGTATTGCATGGGTAAAATTATTATATGACAAACCGACGGCAAGAAAATTAACTAATAACATGTTATCTCAAAAATTTCAATTATCGAGTGGCAATAGACAGGGATGTGCATTATCACCCCTGCTTTTTGCCCTTACAATAGAGCCCTTAGCTGAATATAAGAACTCATCCGAATATTCGGGGATATAATACTAAGGACTCAAAAAATAAAATTTCATTATACGCAGACGATATACTTTTATACATTACAAATTCGCAAATGAGCATACCAAACTTATTAAATTTAATAGAGGAATTCAGTTCTTTCTCAGGATGCAGAATAAAATGGAATAAAAGTGAAATCATGACTTTAAAACCTCAAGATCCGACACACCTATTAAAATTTGGGTATCCAAATTACTAGCAAATACAAATCATTATTTAATGCTAATTTTACGCCCTTATTAAATAAATTGAACGTGTTGATTAAATTCTGGAAAACACTCCCGTTGTCATTAATAGGCAGAATAAACGCTATAAAAATGTTCTTTTTACCACAAATATTATACTTATTCCAATCTATACCATTATACATACCAAAAATCTTCTTCAAAAAATTAGACTCCAACATTACTAACTTTATTTGGGACTATAGATCACATAGAATTCAAAGAAAATACCTGTGTAAACCCAAAGATGCTGGGGAACTTTCACTTCCGAATTTTTTGTACTGCTACTGGGCAGTGCATATTAAAAATATAATTTATTGGTTGGACAGTCCTACCCAACAGACAGAATGGATAAGAATGGAGAAAGAGGATTGCTCTCCTTGCAATATAGGAGCGATCCTCTTCTCCCCGATAAAACTGAATAACACAATATATATATGAATAATCCAATTATCCACAATACAATAAGAATTTGGAAACAAATAAAATTAACTTTAAAATTAAGAAACCTATCATTGTTAACGCCAATAGTGAAGAATCCTTCATTTAAACCATCTCTTACCGATAAAACATATAACCAATGGGAAAGAATGGGAATGAAAGGGATCGGCGATATGTATGAAATGGGAAATCTGTTATCATTCCAACAATTATAATTAATATATAAGCTGAAAAATAACCAATATTTTAAATACCTTCAGATCTGCGAATTCATGAAGAAATATATACAAAGACATCAAACTATAACTTTAGATCCTCTGGAAGAAGTAATGAATATTAAGGCTGACTCACAGAAATTAATATCATATTTATATAATAGTATTTTAAACATAGAACTACCATCGACAGAGGCATTTAGAGAAGATTGGGAACGAGAATTAATGATAAAAAAATCACGAAAGAAACATGGAAAAAGCATTTGATATATATACACAAATGTTCGATTAATGTAAGACATAACTTAATTCAATTCAAAATTCTACATAGAGTATATTATTCAAAAACTAGACTGAATAAATTCTATCCAAATACTTCTCCCATTTGTGATAAATGTTTATCTCAAAATGCCACTATAACATACTCGTTTGTTTCCTGCATAAAACTTCATAAATTCTGGAGCGATATCTTTGAAATATTTACAAAATTATTCAAGATAAAAATGGAGCCTAACACTGAAATGATTATACTTGGAGTAACGGAAGACGGGAACAAATTGAACACATATCAAAATTCATTTTTTAATTATGGGTTAATAACGGCAAAAAAACGTATACTTAAATTTTGGAAAAATACACCCATACCAACGCTTAAAATGTGGATTTCAAACATGTTGGACACCGCACATCTTGAAGAAATGCAATTCCTTCTAACAGACAAAACAGACCAATTCTTAACGAGTTGGTCTCCATTTATCGACTTCTTGGAAGCATATGGTGCAACAAAATCGTAGAAACCAACTGTTTGAGGACTGGGTGAAGGATGGTCAATAATATAAATAACTATCTCCTATAAGCTACTACTCTCTACTCCTTCTCTTTCTCTCTCTTTTTTTTTACTTCCCCTCTTTCTCCCCTTTTCCTTTTCACACACCAATACATCACACGTTTTTCTTTTTTATTACCTATTCTTTCTTTCTCTCTTATTATTAAAGGGGAAAAAAATACGAAGCTGTACATAAAATGTAACATGTCAATATATATTAGGCACCTTGGTGCCACATTACTGTACTTACTTTTAATATAATAAAAATATTTTAAAAAACAACACTGTGGGAATACTTTCACCAGAGTTAAAAGATTCAGTAAGGCAGCTCACGTCCACCTTCACAAGGGATGTTAGGGTTGGGCATTAAATGTTGGCCTTGCCAGGTATGTACACAAAAACAAATAAGCAGAATAATGTGATTGGTTGCAGAGCTGGCAGTGTGTGTACACTGTGAGATATGGGTGTGAGACTTGTGGCAAGGCTCATTTTATGAAGGAAACAACTAACTAATTAGGTATGGCTTGGAATCAGTGGAAGAAACGGGGCAGCAGGGAGATGCAGATTGTAGAGTGACTGGGTTTAATGCTTACGTCTAGTGCTGTCTGTGTGGAGTTTGTTCTCCCTGTGACCGCATGGGTTTCCATTGGGTGCTCAGATTCCCTTGGAGGGAATGGGAGCCAAGCCCACAGCCCAGTCACTGGCACCAATCTCCTTCTCCGTCCACCACTGTCGCCAATTTACGGCCATGTGCTGAGAATCTTACCACGTGGCTTTGCAGGTCTGATGGTCGCATTGAGGCTGCTGTCTCCATGCTGAGACCCCCCCTTTGAGGCTGTGTGGGCTGCCCGCTGATCCGTACAGCAGAGACTAGGGTCGCTGCCAGAAACCATCCCACTCAGACTCATATACACGCAGACACACACCCACATGCATGCAAACTCCCCCACACACATATACAGATGCAAACAGATACAAATGCACACACACCCACACACAAAACGCACACATAGCACTCAAATACGCCACACACACATGACACGCACATACATACGGAAACAAACCAAACACGCACAAGTCACACACGTACACACATATGCACTGACATCCATATACAAATGTGCACACACATGTACAAAACACACTCAACCACACACAAAACACACAGACATGCATGCACAAACCCATATGCACACACACACACACACACACACACACACACACACACACACACACACACACACAAACCCATCTGCACACACACACACACACACGCACACACACACATGCATGCACAAACCCATATGCACATGCACATGTAAATCCTGGCTGAAACAAAGCAATAATAGCACCAACATTCAGTAAAGGACTCGTTTATTGTTAGGCCATTTTGGTCAAGTCTGATGTGCTCTGCAGAAATAAGACAAGCTGCTGAGTGGCGCCATTAAGTCTAGGTCCCAGATCAGTGTTGCAGCTTCAATTGACAGAATGAATGAGATTTCTGCAGAGGACCTCCAAGGAAGTGTAAAATGCATAACGTTGATTGGTTTACTGCAAAAGCATTGTATATATTGTAAATAATGTTGCTAGACAGTTACCTTGCTGTTTGTTGATTGGCCAAAGTGTTGAGCCCTGGCAGGTTTGATTGAATTCCAGGGTAAATGTTGCATTATTCAAGTTAAGTTGGCTTCTTCTAGAAGCTTCTCCTGCAACAATGTATGGGAGATTCTGTTATTGGTTTGGGGAACTGTCAATAATATACTGTTGTTATTTAATGTGTTTGATTGGATTGTAAAGAGACCACCCTTATGTAGTTCGGCCCCTCAAGGTTCGAGGACCTATAAAAGCAGTCCCAATGAGGTCCTTTGTCGATCTTCTGGAAGAGCGCTTGGGACTGCGTGTCCTTTTGGAGTGTATCTGCTCGCACGAAGCTGAAGGACATGGCCAGGCAGATACAAGGATTGAACCCCCGGTGGTTTGGGTATCGTATAAGGGAATTTGCTGTTCAATCTAAAAATAAAGTCTAGTTGTTCCAGTGCTTGACTAGTGTTTTTTTGACTGAACTAGACTGGGGGGAAGCTTAGAAAGAGCGTATTTACACACACACACACACACACACATACACACACACATGCATGCACAAACCCATATGCACGTACACACACACACACACACACACACACACGCACGCACGCACGCACGCATGCACGCACACACACACACACACGCATGCACATGCAAACCCATATGCACATGCACACATGCACATGCACACACACACAGCTATGTAGGTCTCAGTGCTGGGACAACTGATCTGGAGGGTGACAGGATCACTCACCCCTTCCACCATCAAAACCCGTTATGGAAAGCCTTCCCTCCCCAGAGACTGGATACTGTTGGACCATATTCACCCTCTCCCCGAGGCTTGAGGTTTAATTTATTCACGCTTAGTCCTTCCAACGCTGTGCTAAGATCAGAGATGTTGTTGGAAGTGAAGAAAGAGATTGTAGGTGGGGAGAGAGCAGGCCGAGAAAGACAAGGGGGGGTAGGGAAGAGCACAGAGAGAGGGAGTGTGGGGGTGGAGAGGAGTTTGGTGAAAGATCAAGAGGGTGGGAGTGAGGGAAAAGGGTAGGGATGAGGAGAGAGAGAGAGATGGTGAGAGAGGGTTGGAGAGAGAAAGAATAATAGAGCTCAGGATGAGGGGGATTCTACAAGCAGGTGAGAGAGGGAACAAAGACAACAAAATGGAAAAGGGGAGGGAGGAGAGAAAGGAGGATAGGAAAAGAGTAGGAGTAGTGGAGGAAGAGAGAAAGAAAGGATGATAGTGAATGAGCAGTAGGACTGGGAATGGCAGCCAGAAGGGTCGTCGGAGCAAGATGGAGTGAAATAGATTTTTTTTAAAAGGGAGGAGAATGAAGAGGTTTGTGTGAAGAGTTGGGATGGACAGGGAAAAATGAGAGAGAAAGGTGGCGTGGGAAGAATGTTCAGCATCAGGGGAAGGCAGGAATGGACAGAGGGGAAGGAGAGGAGAAAGGGCAGGGGGGAGGTGGAGGAAAATGAGGGAGGTGTGAGAGAGAAGTTGAGAAGATAGACACTGGAAAATAAAGAGACAGGGAAAGGTAGTTTGCGTGGCAGTGAGAGGTTTTGCACAGAGGGTGGGAAGCTACAGTGTAAGCAGGCCTCACCCAAACACTGAGTCTGGATAGACACAAAATGCAAGAGTAACTCAACGGGGCATGCAGCTTCTCTGGAGAAAACGGATAAGTGACGTTTTGGGTCAGGACCCTTCTTCAGAAGAAATGGAACTCCTCCATTTCCATTTCCTCAACCGCCCTTTCTATTCTCCCCCACTTCCTCTGTATTCTCATCCATATCCCCTCCCTCTAAAAGCCCTCTTCCTATCCCTTTATTACTTTCCCCTTGTCAATTCTATGCACTTGTCTCCTCCCTCACTCTGCACCTTCTCATTTAACCACCTTCCCAACCACCAACTCTCTCCCACTCCCTCTCAAAGGCAAAGTCAAATGGTATTTTTCAAAAATACAGCTATTCCATTATTGTTTTACAATCCAATTAAAATTCAAGTCATTCACTTTTACGGTTTCAAGCACACAATTAATCATGATTTTAATTACTCGGAACTCTAAATGTTTGATTATGAAAACTGTTGATGGTGTTATATTTATTATGTTGCCATCAACTTAATTTTGCAGTTCTCAGTTCATAAGCAGGTCAAAGGTTTGTAATTTGTCATGATTTTGCATTATTGCTTTAATGTTTGTTTGTTGAGTCACTTTAGTTTACATTAGAGATGCTTGGAAGCAAGCCCTTAATCCCAGCGAGTGGGTGCTTCTCCAGACTCAAACTGTTGAGAGAAAAGATCGATTGAGTGTGGGCACCTGAAAACCTGGTTGGGTCCGAACTGGGAGGCTAGACATGGAGGTGGCAGCTATGTGGCACAAGATGGCGGCACAGGCAAGTGGTGAGGAAAGACACGTGGCTGTAGTAGCAAGTCCGGGTCAGAACATGGTCGCACAGCAGGAGAGCAGCAGGAATCATAGAGGGAGTGAGAAATGGTCTCACGGAACTCCTATCAGAGAGAGGAGGAGAACTTGTTCAAAGTAGGCATACCTTGAGGAGATTTCGCAATTGTCAAATGCCGAAAGTAGGAACTGTAGATGCTGATTTGTAAAAGTAGAGTTAGATTTAGCTCGTATGGCTAAAGGAATTAAGAGATCTGGGGAAAAAGCAAGAACGGGCTACTGATTTTAGATGATCAGCCATGATCATGTTGAATGGCTGTGCTGGCTCGAAGGATTGAATGGCCTACTCCTGCACCTATTTTTATATGTTTCTAGGCTGGAAAGTGGGATCCTTTTGAAGGTGTGGTGACAAGAGTTCAAGGCCTGCATGTTCCTGTTAGAGTGAATGGCAAGGCAGGTGGGAACCTTGGATGACAAGAGAAATTGAGGATCTGGTCAGGAAAAAGAAGGGGAAATGGGACAGGTATAGGAAGCTGGAATCAAATGTACCCCTGGAGGTGTTTGGGGAACTGAGGAGAATACTTAAGAAGGAAATCAGAAGAGCAAACAGAGGGCAGGAGATTGTTTTGGTAGATAATATTAAGGGAAATCCAGAGAGATTCTATATGTATATTAAGGGAAAGAGGGTGACCAGAGAGAGAATTGGGCCTCTTAGAAATCAAAGCGGGATATGGATCATCAGCCTACTCCTGCACCTATTTTTCTATGTTTTCCAAACCACAAAGTGCTGGAGTAACTCAGCGGGTCAGGTACATTATCTGGAGAACATGGATAGGTGATGGGTCTGGTTGGCTGCTTTCTTCAGACTGGAACTGGGAATTGCATGGGAATGCAGAGTAGGGGCTATAACTCTGATGTGATCCTATTAAATAGTGAAGAAAGATTCAAGGGACTCCTAATTCATATGTCCATGATGCAAGTCTATTTCTTGCCATCCTGGGAAATATTGTATAAAGTTAAAACAGAAAATGCTGCAAACATCCGGAAAATCAGGCAGTTTGAGGAGAGAGAAACAATTCTGGATTCACGGCTTGAGCTTCCATCAAGGCCTGAAACCAGGAGTTTCAGGGAGAGGAGGATGGCGGGAGACAGCGGCGGATGCTGGGTAAAGGAACAACCGAGGGGTCTTACCTTATGCACCTTCAATGTCAGCTGTGGAAGGCTGCCTTCCAGTGAACAAGGGCTGAAGAGGGCCGTGCAAGGAGAGGGGCGAGGTTGGCGGGACCACCAGAGTGGAGGCAGAAGCTGCAACGAGCCTTTGTGGCCAGCTGCAGCTGGGACTGTAAAATGGCGTCAAAATGCCATCTCTTGCGTATAGACTCAGTGGGCTTTTCTCCACATTCTGTACTAACTGAGGTACTGTATGTGCTTATACAGTGGCTTGCAAAAGTTTTCATACCCCTTGAACTTTTCCACATTTTGTCACGTTACAACCACAAACGTAAATGTATTTTATTGGGATTTTATGTGATAGACCAACACAAAGTGGTGCATAATTGTGAAGTGGAAGGAAAATGGTACATGGTTTTCACATTTTTTTACAAATAAAAAACGGAAAAGTGTCGCGTGCAAAAGTATTCAGCCCCCCTGAGTCAATACTTTGTAGAACCACCTTTCGCTGCAATTACAGCTGCAAGTCTTTTGGGGTATGTCTCTACCAGCTTTGCACATCTAGGGAATGAAATTTTTGCCCATTCTTCTTTGCAAAATAGCTCAAGCTCAGTCAGATTGGATGGAGAGCGTTTGTGAACAGCAATTTTCAAGTCTTGCCAGAGATTCTCAATTGGATTTAGGTCTGGACTTTGACTGGGCCATTCTAACACATGAATATGCTTTGATCTAAACCATTCCATTGTAGCTCTGGCTGTATGTTTAGGGTCGTTGTCCTGCTGGCAGGTGAACCTCCACCCCAGTCTCAAGTCTTTTGCAGACTCTAACAGGTTTTCTTCCAAGATTGCCCTGTATTTGGCTCCATCCATCTTCCCATCAACTCTGACCAGCTTCCCTGTCCCTGCTGAAGAAAAGCATCCCCACAGCATGATGCGGCCACCACCATGTTTCACAGTGGGGATGGTGTGTTCAGGGTGATGTGCAGTGTTAGGTTTCCGCCACACATATCGTTTTGCATTTAGGCCAAAAACTTCACTTTTGGTCTCATCTGACCAGAGCACCTTCCTCCACATGTTTGCTTTGTCCCCCACATGGCTTGTGGCAAACTGCAAACGGGACTTCTTATGGCTTTTTTTCAACAATGGCTTTCTTCTTGCCACTCTTCCATAAAGGCCCGATTTGTGGAGTGCATGACTAATAGTTGTCCTGTGGACAGATTCTCCCACCTGAGCTGTGGATCTCTGCAGCTCCTCCAGAGTTACCATGGGCCTCTTGGCTGCTTCTCTGATCAATGCTCTCCTTGTCCGACCTGTCAGTTTAGGTGGACGGCCATGTCTTGGTAGACTTGCAGTTGTGCCATACACTTTCCATTTTCGGATGATGGATTGAACAGTGCTCCGTGAGATGTTTAAAGCTTGGGATATTTGTTTATAACCTAACCCTGCTTTAAACTTCTCCACAACTTTATCCCTGACCTGTCTGGTGTGTTCCTTGGGCTTCATGATGCTGTTTGTTCACTAATGTTCTCTAACAAACCTCTGAGGCCTTCACAGAACAGCTGTATTTATACTGAGATTAGATTACACACAAGTGGACTCTATTTACTAATTAGGTGCCTTCTGAAGGCAATTGGTTGCACTGGATTTTATTTAAGGGTATCATCAGAGTAAAGGGGGCTGAATACTTTTGCACGCGACACTTTTCAGTTTTTTATTTGTAAAAAAATGTGAAAACCATGTATCATTTTCCTTCCACTTCACAATTATGCGCCACTTTGTGTTGGTCTATCACATAAAATCCCAATAAAATACATTTACGTTTGTGGTTGTAACGTGACAAAATGTGGAAAAGTTCAAGGGGTATGAATACTTTTGCAAGCCACTGTATATGGTGATAGTCTTGGTGCAGAGGTTCACTTGCACCTCCTCCAACCTCATGAGAGGTTCACGTGCACCTCCTCCAACCTCATCCTTTCAGGTTAGACAGAGTTTCACTTGCACCTCCTCCAACCTCATCTACTGTATCCGTTGTTCAAGATGTGGACTCTTATACATCAGTGAGACCAAACGTAGGCTGAACATGAACACTGAACATCTTGGCTCAGTCCGCCTGAACTTACCTGATCTCCCGGCTGCTAAACACTGTAATTCTCCTTCCCATTCCTAAACAGACCTTTCTGTCCTCGGTCTCCTCCATTGTCAGAGTGAGACTAAATGCAAATTGGAGGAACAACATCTCATATTTCGCTTGGGCAGCTTACAGCCCAGTGGTATGAATTTTGATTTCTCTAACTTCCCCGGCATTCCCTCTCTCTCTATCCCTCCCCCACCCAAGTCGCACTAGCCTCTCGTTTTCACCTAACAAACAGCTAACAATAGCCTGTTCCCTTTATGATCGTTACTTTGAGAATATGAGAATATAGAAAACATTACCATTACCAAGATTCAGTTTTTATTGTCACTTCACATCATCTGCGTACTCCATTTTTGCACTGATAGAAACATAGAAACATTGAAATAGGTGCAGGAGTAGGCCATTCGGCCCTTCGAGGCAGCATTCAATATGATCATGGCTGATCATCCTAAATCAGTACCCCGTTCTGGCTTTTTCCCCATATCCCTTGATTCCCTTAGCCTTAAGCGCTAAATGTAACTCTCTCTTGTGAACAGCCTGACTGTGTGATTCGTCTCAAATTTATAGCTTTGACCAATTTCAATTTTGATTGCGG
This sequence comes from Malacoraja senta, assembly GCA_038087875.1. Taxonomy (NCBI): domain Eukaryota; kingdom Metazoa; phylum Chordata; class Chondrichthyes; order Rajiformes; family Rajidae; genus Malacoraja; species Malacoraja senta. Next base: position 266,940,022 of record CM075977.1, on the reverse strand, counting down.
GTCAACCCCAAAGTTGAGACCTTCAAGTTTAATGACGAGCAAATAAACTTTTTTCCAACAGGCTGGCTGGTAAACGCTATTATCTAATTAGATGTCCAAAGAATCTAATCTTAAATGAAGCCCACCAAATATACATCAATCTCAATGTTCTTTCAATGTCAGCTGTGGAAGGCTGCCTTCCAGTGAACAAGGGCTGAAGAGGGCCGTGCAAGGAGAGGGGCGAGGTTGGCGGGACCACCAGAGTGGAGGCAGCAGCTGCAACGAGCCTTTGTGGCCAGCTGCAGCTGGGACTGTAAAATGGCGTCAAAATGCCATCTCTTGCGTATAGACTCAGTGGGCTTTTCTCCACATTCTGTACTAACTGAGGTACTGTATGTGCTTATACAGTGGCTTGCAAAAGTTTTCATACCCCTTGAACTTTTCCACATTTTGTCACGTTACAACCACAAACGTAAATGTATTTTATTGGGATTTTATGTGATAGACCAACACAAAGTGGTGCATAATTGTGAAGTGGAAGGAAAATGGTACATGGTTTTCAAATTTTTTTACAAATAAAAAACCGAAACGTGTCGCGTGCAAAAGTATTCAGCCCCCTGAGTCAATACTTTGTAGAACCACCTTTCGCTGCAATTACAGCTGCAAGTCTTTTGGGGTATGTCTCTACCAGCTTTGCACATCTAGGGAATTAAATTTTTGCCCATTCTTCTTTGCAAAATAGCTCAAGCTCAGTCAGATTGGATGGAGAGCGTTTGTGAACAGCAATTTTCAAGTCTTGCCAGAGATTCTCAATTGGATTTAGGTCTGGACTTTGACTGGGCCATTCTAACACATGAATATGCTTTGATCTAAACCATTCCATTGTAGCTCTGGCTGTATGTTTAGGGTCGTTGTCCTGCTGGCAGGTGAACCACCCCAGTCTCAAGTCTTTTGCAGACTCTAACAGGTTTTCTTCCAAGATTGCCCTGTATTTGGCTCCATCCATCTTCCCATCAACTCTGACCAGCTTCCCTGTCCCTGCTGAAGAAAAGCATCCCCACAGCATGATGCGGCCACCACCATGTTTCACAGTGGGGATGGTGTGTTCAGGGTGATGTGCAGTGTTAGGTTTCCGCCACACATAGCGTTTTGCATTTAGGCCAAAAACTTCACTTTTGGTCTCATCTGACCAGAGCACCTTCCTCCACATGTTTGCTGTGTCCCCCACATGGCTTGTGGCAAACTGCAAACAGGACTTCTTATGGCTTTCTTCTTGCCACTCTTCCATAAAGGCCCGATTTGTGGAGTGCATGACTAATAGTTGTCCTGTGGACAGATTCTCCCACCTGAGCTGTGGATCTCTGCAGCTCCTCCAGAGTTACCATGGGCCTCTTGGCTGCTTCTCTGATCAATGCTCTCCTTGTCCGACCTGTCAGTTTAGGTGGACGGCCATGTCTTGGTAGATTTGCAGTTGTGCCATACTCTTTCCATTTTCGGATGATGGATTGAACAGTGCTCCGTGAGATGTTTAAAGCTTGGGATATTTGTTTATAACCTAACCCTGCTTTAAACTTCTCCACAACTTTATCCCTGACCTGTCTGGTGTGTTCCTTGGGCTTCATGATGCTGTTTGTTCACGAATGTTCTCTAACAAACCTCTGAGGCCTTCACAGAACAGCTGTATTTATACTGAGATTAGATTACACACAAGTGGACTCTATTTACTAATTAGGTGACTTCTGAAGGCAATTGGTTGCACTGGATTTTATTTAAGGGTATCAGAGTAAAGGGGGCTGAATACTTTTGCACGCGACACTTTTCAGTTTTTTATTTGTAAAAAATGTGAAAACCATGTATCATTTTCCTTCCACTTCACAATTATGCGCCACTTTGTGTTGGTCTATCACATAAAATCCCAATAAAATACATTTACGTTTGTGGTTGTAACGTGACAAAATGTGGAAAAGTTCAAGGGGTATGAATACTTTTGCAAGCCACTGTATATGGTGATAGTCTTGGTGCAGAGGTTCACTTGCACCTCCTCCAACCTCATGAGAGGTTCACGTGCACCTCCTCCAACCTCATCTACTGTATCCGTTGTTCAAGATGTGGACTCTTATACATCAGTGAGACCAAACGTAGGCTGAACATGAACACTGAACATCTTGGCTCAGTCCGCCTGAACTTACCTGATCTCCCGGCTGCTAAACACTGTAATTCTCCTTCCCATTCCTCCACAGACCTTTCTGTCCTCGGTCTCCTCCATTGTCAGAGTGAGACTAAATGCAAATTGGAGGAACAACATCTCATATTTCGCTTGGGCAGCTTACAGCCCAGTGGTATGAATATTGATTTCTCTAACTTCCCCGGGATTCCCTCTCTCTCTATCCCTCCCCCACCCAAGTCGCACTAGCCTCTCGTTTTCACCTAACAAACAGCTAACAATAGCCTGTTCCCTTTATGATCGTTACTTTGAGAATATGAGAATATAGAAAACATTACCATTACCAAGATTCAGTTTTTATTGTCACTTCACATCATCTGCGTACTCCATTTTTGCACTGATAGAAACATAGAAACATTGAAATAGGTGCAGGAGTAGGCCATTCGGCCCTTCGAGCCAGCATTTAATATGATCATGGCTGATCATCCTAAATCAGTACCCCGTTCTGGCTTTTTCCCCATATCCCTTGATTCCCTTAGCCTTAAGCGCTAAATGTAACTCTCTCTTGTAAACAGCCTGACTGTGTGATTCGTCTCAAATTTGTAGCTTTGACCAATTTCAATTTTGATTGCAGGTCAACCCCAAAGTTGAGACCTTCAAGTTTAATGACGAGCAAATAAACTTTTTTCCAACAGGCTGGCTGGTAAACGCTATTATCTAATTAGATGTCCAAAGAATCTAATCTTAAATGAAGCCCACCAAATATACATCAATCTCAATGTTCTTACAGTGGCTTGCAAAAGTATTCATACCACTTGAACTTTTCCACATTTTGTCACGTTACAACCACAAACGTAAATGTATTTTATTGGGATTTTATGTGATAGACCAACACAAAGTGGCGCATAATTGTGAAGTGGAAGGAAAATGATACATGGTTTTCAAATTTTTTTACAAATAAAAAACGGAAAAGTGTCGCGTGCAAAAGTATTCAGCCCCCTTTAATCTGATACCCCTAAATAAAATCCAGTGCAACCAATTGCCTTCAGAAGTCACCTAATAAGTAAATAGAGTCCACTTGTGTGTAATCTAATCTCAGTATAAATACAGCTGTTCTGTGAAGGCCTCAGAGGGTTGTTAGAGAACATTAGTGAACAAACAGCATCATGAAGCCCGAGGAACACACCAGACAGGTCAGGGATAAAGTTGTAGAGAAGTTTAAAGCAGGGTTAGGTTATAAAAAAATATCCCAAGCTTTGAACATCTCACGGAGCACTGTTCAATCCATCATCCGAAAATGGAAAGAGTATGGCACAACTGCAAACCTACCAAGACATGGCCGTCCACCTAAAGTGACAGGCCGGGCAAGGAGAGCATTGATCAGAGAAGCAGCCAAGTGGCCCATGGTAACTCTGGAGGAGCTGCAGAGATCCACAGCTCAGGTGGGAGAATCTGTCCACAGGACAACTATTAGTCGTGCACTCCACAAATCGGGCCTTTATGGAAAGGTGGCAAGAAGAAAGCCATTGTTAAAAAAAAGCCATAAGAAGTCCCGTTTGCAGTTTGCCACAAGCCATGTGGGGGACACAGCAAACATGTGGAGGAAGGTGCTCTGGTCAGATGAGACCAAAATTGAAGTTTTTGGCCTAAATGCAAAATGCTATGTGTGGCGGAATACTAACACTGCACATCACCCTGAACACACCATCCCCACTGTGAAACATGGTGGTGGCTGCATCATGCTGTGGGGATGCTTTTCTTCAGCAGGGACAGGGAAGCTGGTAAGAGTTGATGGGAAGATAGATGGAGCCAAATACAGGGCAATCTTGGAAGAAAACCTGTTAGAGTCTGCAAAAGACTTGAGACTGGGGTGGAGGTTCACCTTCCAGCAGGACAACGATCCTAAACACACAGCCAGAGCTACAATGGAATGGTTTAGATCAAAGCATATTCATGTGTTAGAATGGCCCAGTCAATGTCCAGACCTAAATCCAATTGAGAATCTCTGGCAAGACTTGAAAATTGCTGTTCACAGACGCTCTCCATCCAATCTGACTGAGCTTGAGCTATTTTGCAAAGAAGAATGGGAAAAATTTCAGTCTCTAGATGTGCAAAGCTGGTAGAGACATACCCCAAAAGACTTGCAGCTGTAATTGCAGCAAAAGGTGGTTCTACAAAGTATTGACTCAGGGAGCTGAATACTTTTGCACGCGACACTTTTCAGTTTTTTATTTGTAAAAAGATTTGAAAACCATGTATCATTTTCGTTCCACTTCACAATTATGCACCACTTTGTGTTGGTCTATCACATAAAATCCCAATAAAATACATTTACGTTTGTGGTTGTAACGTGACAAAATGTGGAAAAGTTCAAGGGGTATGAAAACTTTTGCAAGCCACTGTAACTGTCAAATTTATGATCAGCAAGGCATTTAGCACCCAGTTGCTGTGCCCTTACATTGTTGCCTTTGTATCCTTTGTTATTCATTCTGTCAGTTAGTCCACACTGACAAAAAACAATTTACATGCTTAATTGGGCCAATTTTAACTCCCTTCATTCTGTGTAAATGGATTTTAAGTCCAAAAATAGCATTGGGTCATTTACCATCCTGTTCATAATAACATCACAGCTAACAACGCGCAGAGTAATACAAGGCCTGCCTGTTTCAGGTTTAAGGTCGCTTATAAAATGCAGAGTCACATTATGCTTGCGATATAGGGGAGGGAGGGGAGGAAGATGCAGCACCCACTGTGTCCATTTCAGCAAGGTAACCACTAATTCCATGCCTGTGGACTTCAAATGCTGCGGTACTCAGAACAGAATAAAGAATTATCCATATATGAATGCAGACTGGTTTCTTTGTTGGATTGGCCACACAATAGGTAACGTGAGCATATCTCAATGAAAAAAGAAAACATGGTGTCATTAAGGTGGAAAAGGTGCAGAAGAGATTCACCAGGATGGGTACCTAGAGCTGCAGGCTTGGATTATAGCCAAAAGCTGGATAGAATGGGACTTTTTTCCTCAAAGCATAGGAGGCTGAGGTGTGATAATACTTATTAAAGTATACAAAATCACGAGGGGCGTTGTGACAAAATCACGAGGGGCGGTCACGGTGTCGCAGCGGTAGAGTTGCTGCCTTACAGCAAAATGCAGCGACGGAGACTCGGGTTCGATCCCGACTACGGGCGCTGTCTGTACGGAGTTTGTACGTTCTCCCATTGACCTGAGTGGGTTTTCTCCAAGATCTTCGGTTTCCTCCCACATTCCAATGACGTACAGGTTTGTAGGTTAATTGGCTTGATTAATTGGCTTGATAAATGTAACAAATTATAAAAAGTATTAAATAATTGTCCAACTTCCAATATAGTCCCTGGTGGACTCTTTGGAAGGTACAAGGTACAAGATAAAGTGAATGCTCACAGAATTTTACCCAGAGATTTAAAAGGGGCCTTAGGGGCAACTTATTCGTGCAAAGAATAGTTTTAACTAACACAAGCTGATAGAGAAAGTTACAGAAGCAGGTACAATTATGACTTTCAAATGGCATTTGGACAGATATAATGGATAGTAAGGGTTCAGAGGATTGTGGACCAATGACAGGCAAATGGGACTAACTTAGAATGCTAACTTGGTTGGCATGGGCAAGTTAGGCTGAAGGGCCTGTTTCCTTGCCGTGCAGATCTATGACTCTATTTGCATTTCCATCGTGACTTTCACCCCAACAGGACATCTCTCAGTATTTTTAAAGCTCTCTGTGGAGAGCAATTAGTGCGGCTATGGTCAAGAGAATCCTTATAGTGGATAATGATGTTTAAACTGATTGTAATATTAATCACTAAGAGTCTTGATTATTTATAATAAAGATTTGTAAGCATTTGCTTTCAATAACAAACATATAGGTAATGATTTTTCTTTTATTTTATAAATATATTGCACAAACATTTTAAAATAATTTTTAAATAATTTCATTGATTTTCTATTTTAAATATACAATTACCACAAAAAACATAATACCCTTTTTTCTAAAGAATTGGACAAAATAAAAACGACACAAAGTTAATTCTAGTTGTGACATACAGAAATGGGATGGACAAAGTTGTTCGCAATGTTAATCTGTGCAAAATCTGGGCGAGGATGTGAATATAAAATACACTGGTCAAAGTCCAAAACTGGGAAATATATTCAAAGATCTCACAATCTTAATAGTTGTGCACCATGTATGTAATGTTGTAAGTCATTTTAATTATTATTATTATTATGGTGAAGTGACTAATTTAACAAAGACTTTTTGAAATGTAACTACATTATCCGGTAATCTAAAACCAACGGCCAAAGGACCATAGCATAGAAAGCCCTAAAAGAATGAAGAACTACCATCAGGATGTTATAATGAAGTGTGCATCATTCACTTATGTTGGAGTTCAAGAGGTGATCCCCACTTACAATTTTGCTATCAAAAGGGGGCTGCAGGATGAGGGACTGCAGAGCAAAGGCATTATCAAAAATTAAAATGATGCACTCCCTCAATCAACTTAAGTGATTTATAAATATATGCCTAGCCATTGAATTTCTCCCTTTCTTGGTGCAAGAAACCTTTTGCCCAATTCACTCTCAAGAAAAATGGCCCAAAACACTTTAGAAATATCATTGTGGCAGTTTTCAGATTAAAATAACCACTAACATGGGTCCTACGCCGATCCCAGCAGGGAGAGGTCCAATTGAAGAGAGTTTCTGAAAATCGCTGTACGCTTATCTGAGACAGGCATCAGCCCTTAAAGGCACACTCCCTGTGTAGCCAGATGCCATGTCTTGCCATGGAGGAGGGAGCTCTCAACCTCAGTCAAAGGGAAACATGTGAGAAACGAGATCCTGTGTGCTGGGAGATCCACCAGGGGCTTCATAGGAAGAGCTTAACTCCAGCTGTCTTTTTCCCGGAATTGAAATCCGCACTCATTCAAGTAATGTAGGAATAAATTCATGTCCTGACAAGATGGGGAAAAAAACATAGTTGTAATGAACTATTTTAGTGTATGGATCAGGGATTCATTTATTGCTACATTGTGATCAATTCCTTGCTCCCCAGGCTCCAGGTCGGCAAGCCTCCCTTCCTCTTGACACAGGTGCAGGCCAATCGGTCTAGCTCAGTTGGCATGGATGAATTGGGCCGAAGGGCCTGTTTCTGTGCCAATAGCTCTACGACTGGCACCAGCTGCTCTCTTTTGATTACCAGGTTAAGTAGCATCCAACATACAATGATGAAGCTTCTGCATTTGCTGTCTGAATATTGCACTGTGTCCTCAGGCTAATGGATACACCTCGAAGTTCACATTTAGAAGCCCATTTGCCACTTTGCAGAATGAACCTGGTACTGGCGTGTCTCCCATTGCACCTGCTCTCTATGGCCATGACAAGGCAGCAAGTTGGCGTCAGGAGCCAGAGAGGTAGAAGGTAGCCTTTGACTCTTTGGCCAGTAATTGACGTGGAGAGCATCCAACAATTCAGTCTCCCGTACTTGGTTCTGAAATTCCTCTGTTGACCCACAACTACCTTAACACTGAGGAAGTGGAAACCTTTCCCATTGAGAAAAAATCTCACTTTTTTATGGGATTCCTTAAGGCCACATGACTGCAAACCATGACTGCCTATACTCGAGGGATCTCGGCCACACTGGTGGATTCCAGAATCCTCCAATTCTTCAATGAAGCCAATGTTGCTGAAATAATGTTTTGCATGAATACTGCATTGCGCACGCTAATGCTGTGATGAGCCGTGAATTGAGAAGTATGGCTGAGATCTTCTGTGACCCCTTGGAAAGATCCTGTCATGAGACACAACATGAATATGACCTCCAAAGGAAGATCACAACAACCTAGCTGAAGGTCGTCTCACAAAGCTTTGTGTGCCTCAGTGATGACAGCCTTGGAAAACCTAAACCATGTAAGCCTATACCCCATCGAAGAGAACCAGGTGGGGTATGGTGTCTCTGAAAACTCAGTGGCAGTAGCTCCTTCAGATGGGTAAGTCTTCACCTCCTGGCCTGAGGCCCCATCTCAACCTGTGTACCATTCTATAGTTGGAAACAAAAATGCTGGAGCTACTCAGCAGGATAGGCAGCATCTCTGGATAGAAGGAATGGGTGACGTTTCACCCATTCCTTCTATCCAGAGATGCTGCCTGTCCCGCTGAGTTACTCCAGCATTTTGTGCCTATCTTTGGTTTAAACCAGCATCTGCTGTTCCTTCCTACACATTTCGTCTGAGTACCATTCTGATGCCTTCTTTATTGGAGTACTGCCCATGATATTACTACTGAGGCACCCATCTCAGGACTAAAATGCTGGAGAAAATGCTCTCTAATAGTTGTTGCACAATCGGAGGTATTTGACAGGTGCAGTCACTTATGAAGCTGTCTAATCAAGTATCTGTCTGTCTGCTGAGTGTCCCTTTAAATAGTGATAAATGCGATATGGCGTGCCCCTCACTGTACTAAAACTGCTAACCCTAAACTGATTTACACTGGCAAGGGCAGAATATAAGGTAGAGGGTAGGCCTTGTCACTCTCAGCCAGCAATTCAGTCTCCCAGAACACAGCATACATCGTGAAAGGCTGCAATATTGTGACTGTGCATTTGTGGTTGTGCAGAAGAATTTCACAATGCCGTGCATATGTGACAATAAAGAACCATTGAACCGCTGAAGAAATTTCTCTCTTGATCCACAACCAACTAAACTATTTTTGTGGATAGTTTCATTAGGTGTTTGCCTGACATTGGTGTGAACAACTCATCAAAAGATCCTGTGAAATTTATCACAGGTTAAATAACATGATTTCTGCATAAGAAATAGCTTCTGCTTATTCCAGTTTCCTGGTTTTGGTGTGAACTGTCATATCGTAAAGAGCAAAAGAGATGCGCCTACATAGTAGATTTTAAGCTGCATGTCAAATTGAGATTGGGATATATAACTGTACTGAGGGGAAGCAAAACTGTCTCCCATTTATCAATGTAAAACACACGAAGATACAAGACTTCCATGGTTTTAATTCTATAATAATATTGGATGAGCTCTAGGATATACATTCATTTCATTATTGTGCCAAAATATTTCCTCGTACAGCAATGAGATTAAGTAGAATGATTATGAAGTTTGAAACATTGAATTATGTAAAAAGTGTCAGCTGACATTCTGTATTTCGGTTCAATATCGTAATGGCCACCCTTTCCTTTAAAAGCACATCTACTAAATAACGGTGATAGCTTTGATTTTTTGTACCACATTTGATACCCCTTTCTAACACCAAATAGATTAGACAAGTCAAAGAAGCAAAAACTCCCACTTGCAACAGATGCTCAATCCAGATTCAATACAGTATTAATACACAGCCAGGAAACTCTTTGGTGATGCATGGGAAATTGTTTGAAAATCTAGGGGTTGGAGACACATTTATGAATTCACAGTCTATAGAAATTTAGTGTGACAATGACTAACGTCAAAATGTACTTTATTGAAATTATCACTTTGAACAAGGGCAGTGATTTATTTGTGTTGGGCCACAAGCTTTGCACATTCTGAATCCTCTGGGAAGTTCTACATTACAGTACCCATTTTAGAACTATACAGCATCATAACTTCACGTTGCTCATCGCCCGGTGGTAGAGTGAACTAGTTGTTTCAGCTGCCTATTGATGGAGGGCACAAGTTTCAACTCTTCAATTCCTGGCATTGATGGATTATCATGTTCATAAGTGATAGGAGCAGAATTAGGCCATTTGGCCATCAAGTCTACTCCGCCATTCAATCATGGCTGATCTATCTATCTTTCCCTCTCAACCCCATTCTCCTGCCTTCCCCCATAACCTCTGACACCCTACTAATCATGAATCACAATATACATTTTTCTGATTAAAGTCTGGCTTTCTTTAAAATATGTAGTCATGTCCATCTTGCATAAAGGTTGAGGCTTGTGAGTCCACACGGGTTTCTTGGGACCTTAACATTGTTAAATTAGTTGATGTATTTCCTAAAGGAGGATTTTGATTGTTTTCTGGTTTGGACTCAGACAGCACTTTGTCAGACCATGTCAACATTTAATATTTATACAATTAAAAGTAAAAATAAATGCAATGATCTAACTGTAGTGATAACTTTAAGGTGAGTGTTTCTTGAAGATTTCAGCACATTCAATGCTGGCTTAAGCCAAGGTGATGTCGGTGTGTTAGAAATGAACAAGAAATACCAGTCTTGCTTTTCTTCATCAGCCAGTGTATTCTGAGCAACACATCTCATTAGAAAACTTTACTCTGTTTGATCAAATGTCCAGAGTGTTAAGTCATAACTATTACACTGTTGAAAGACTGGTTTTCCAAGATTAGCATTTCGAAACAGAGCCTAACAATAGCAAAATGTTTCATCATAAATGCCATAAAATTAAAAGTGCTTCTCCTCTACAAAATCCTAAGTAGGATATTGCACACATTCTCTGTGTACTACATGTACCATGTCCAACACCATGGAATACACCACTACTTAGTTCACTTCCACAGGCAGCGACGTGTTGGTTTTCTGCTGACCATGCCTGTTTATTTTCTGTACTTCTGGTAGGATTCTGAGAAGGACTGCGCTATTGTAAGTCCTGACAATTTGATACTTGTGAAAGGAATGGATTAAAAAAAAAACTGCTTGGGTCTTCAAAAGGACTTCAGAAAGACGTCACGCAGGTGCGACTTCAAGAATACCAACCTGTACCTCTGGTGCTCTCTGTAAGGTTGTGTTTGTTTGTGACACTGGCACAGTAACACTGTCTCTGTTGTCAGAGCACTGCTGATTTGAAGTGTTCCTATCACCAATCTTTTTGCCAATGTCTGGGCAATTCTGTACAAAGATGACCCTGTTATATGCTTTCAGTCTTCGCCATAGTTGAAAGTAGACTTTACACTGCACATACATGAAGACAAGACCTCCTGTAAATCCAATGGCTACCACCACCAATTTTGTCCAAAAGGGCCATTCGAGAACACCTATAAAAAATAAATACCATATTTATCCATTGCACATTTCTTTTTTCTTGTTTTATTTTTATCCTTGAAAAACGGTGAATGTAGACATTTCTGAAAGATTAGCCTGAGGCTTTGTTCTATCTGGCCACGCATGCATGTTACTACCGGTATTGCTGCAATAAAGGTGCAGAAGCATTTATTATGCTTCTACACATATAAGCATAATATAGGTGCAACCTATTATTCCCTTATGTAGACATATGAATAACTGCAAACATTAAGCAAGGTCTTGATGCTAAATCTCCCTGGTAGAGATTCTAGTGACCTTTGCCTACACTACTGTCTATAGGCGATTCCTGCGTTATGGTCATTTGGATTACGGAAATTCACCTTCGCAATCCACTATTCAAAAATTATGAGATATGAAATAAAGTTTGCTCTTGTGGAATTTATGTGGAAAAGTGATAAATACTGTATATAACAGCGAAAGAGACACCAAATTGTGTTTAAACCTGTCTGTCACCATTGTGGAGACAGAAGCTAGAAGCCGATAAACAGAGACACATCTGTCACCGCCCCCTCCCCTGCCATCCCCATTCCTCACCTCACCCTACCTGTTCCTTTTCTCCTCTATCTTAACTTGCCTCCATCACCATCATCTCCCTTCCTTAGGTTTGTTCTTTGCTGAAGATGATAGCACCTGCAGTCGCTCGCATCTCCAAACATGAGATGAATACTCGTGATCTCCCTGCCGCAATCAAACAGCCTCCATCTGAAAGTATAGGCTATTTAAGAGATTTGTTTTGGAAACTGGCAAGACAATCTCTTAAGTCACTGTCATGATCCAGCAACTTAACTGGTTCTCCTTCGATAGATGCTTGCAATAGTGGTGTTTAAAAGGCTTTTGGAAAGATGCATAGATATGCAGGCAATGGAAGGATATGGATCATATATGGGCAGATGAGATTAGTTTATCTTGGCATCATGTTAATTACAAACATTGTGGGCTGAAAGGCTTGTTCCTGTGCTGTTCTAAGTTCTATGTTGTCTGTCCTGCTGTTTGTTGGCAGCATTTTCTGTTTTTGTTTCAGATTTCCAGCATCTGCATTCTCTTTACTTTCTCATTCTGATCAGGCACTTATCAGATGATCGGAATCTTGTCGCTGCAACTGTGATCTCTGCTAAAATAGACACGTGGGCATTTTGCCAGTGTGCTGAAATCGTTCAGTTACCATTAATAGCAAGCATTGTAATATAGCCCAACGTGCACTGACATTGTTAACTCTCAAGGGTTTGCATCCACAATTTAAAGCTTGTGATCCAGCAAGCAGGTTCTGAAATATTTCCTGGAAGTTTTCCTTAGGGAAATCCACTGATGCTGATTCTGATTCCTTTGTTTCTTTCACGCCGCCGCTCAGCAAGTTTCCAGAATAAAAGAGCAGGTTGCTAAATATTTTGTTCTTACCATTGTCGTTACCCTGTTTGATCTCCTCCGCTGTTCGGTCTATGAGAACGTACAAGGACCACACTACGCAGGTGATCGCAACAACGTGGAAGGTGACAGAGCAGATAATCTTCCTCCTCTCACTTGTTGACATTTGCAGTTTTTCCCACTGGAAGAAACACAGGCGGGAGACAGTGAAGGAATTACTTTTGTGGCTAAATGCAAGTGAGCAACCATGTAAACAGCACGTCATAACAGTGACTGCAGGTGGTGTGACTGTACCAGAGCAAATTGAAGCAAACATCTGCAGAGCAGAGAGGTTGCTTCTGAATGACAGGACATCATCCCATTGTTTTTAGTTTTTAGTTTTAGTCTTTTAATTTTTAGTTTTTAAGTTTAGTTTTAGAGATACAGAGCGGAAACAGGCCCTTCTGCCCAACAAACCTGCATCGACCAGCATTCCCCGCACGTTAACACAAGCCTACACACACTAGGGACAATTTACACTTATACCAAGTATACAAACCCAAGCCAATTAACCTACAAACCTGTACGTCTTTGGAGTGTGGGAGGAAACCGAAGATCTCGGAGTAAACTCACAAGGTCACGGAGAGAATGTACAAACTCCGTACAGACAGCACCCATAGTCGGGATTGAACCAGGTCTCTGGCGCTGTAAGCGCTGTAAGATGAACTGTACCGCTGCGTCACCGTGCCGCCGTCTGTAAGCAATTATCATGTTTATAAATCTGAAGTAACTATTGTCAAAAATCCATCTCCACTGTTTATTTAAAAATATGCTAATTAATTTGCTTAAATTGAAGCCTCAGAATTAATGGGTTATGTATGCACTTGCTGAGTAACAATGCCTTCTCATTTCAGGACTTAGAACATGGAACAGTACAGTACAAGAACAAGCCCTTCAGCCCATGATGTCTGTGCTCAACAGGATGCCAAGACCATGTCTTATAGACTTGATCATGATACATATCCCTCCATTCTCTGCCTATCCAGAAGCCTCTTAAATGCCACTGTCATATCAGCTTGAAACACCAACCCAGACAGCTCCTTCCAGACACTCACCACCCTCTGTGTAAAAAAGTTGCCCTGCTCATCTCCTTTAAACGTTGCCCTTCTCACATTAAATCTATCAAGAGAAAGCAGGATACCTCAGATATAAATTGTACATCTGTAATTAGCATGTGGTTTGCTTATCTTGCTAGAGTATAATAACGTTAGTACTTGCAATGCAATGGATTGTAATATTTTTAATGGAATGGGATGCCATTGGCAATGCCAGTATTTTACTGCCCATTCTTAGTCACTCTTGGGAAGATGGTGGTGAGCCATTTTCTTGAACTGCTGCAGTCCTTCTGGTGTAGGTACTTCCCAGAGTGTTGCTAGGCAATGAATTCTAGGATTTACATCAAACAATGATGAAGGACCAGCGGTATATTTCTAAGAATGGATGGTCGTGAATTGAAGGGAATTTCCAAGTCCTAGTGTTCCCAAGCAACCTATTATTTTTGTCCTTCTTAAAATTGCATGCCTAGGCGGCACGGCAGCGCAGCAGTAGAGTTGGTGCCTTACAGTGCTTGCAGCATCAGAGACCCGGGTTCGATCTCGACTATGGGTGTTATCTGTACTGAATTTGTACGTTTGTACTGTGTATGTTTGTACTGTGGCCGCGTGGCCTCATCTCGGAGATTCGTGAATCTTTGGAATTCCGTGCCCCAGAACAATATGATGGTTGCATCAGCAAGTGTATTCGGGTGGAGACTGATAAATAATTGAACGAAAAGGAATTCAAGGGGTATGGGAAAAATAAAGAGGAAAGTTGTGTTGAGGCCATAATCTGGTGTCTCTGCACAACCTCATGCAAGTGCATGAGGATACATTCATGATTGAGGGAGTGAAAAAATAAATGGAACCTGTTTCTAGTTTAGTTTCTAGTATAGTTTAGTTTAGAGATACAGCGTGGGAACAGGCCCTTCGGCCCACGGAGTCCGCACCGACCAGCCAGCCCAGCATATTAACACAACCCTACACAGACTAGGGACAATTTACACATACCAAACCAATTAACCTACAAACCTGTATGTCTTTGTAGTGAAAGAGCTAATAGTCAAATCTAATAGTCAAATCTAAAATGGACTAGTAGAACAAAAGAATGGCTCGGTGCCAAGTCTGAATGACTTTGTAAAATATATGGAACACAATCTGGAGGACAGGTTGTCTTTTCAATAAAGACATTAAGATGGCAGCCTGCAGTAATAACATGTGCTTCTTTTCAAGGCCATAAAGAAGCCAAGATTGAAAAAAATAGCTGACGCCCCAGAGATAAGTAATAACTTGTTATTGGATGAGCTCGATTTGGACCCAGCTTTTCCTATATTGTGAAAGGCTACAGAATCTTTCAGTCATGCCATATTCAGACTAGGTAGGAGTGTTTTACTGATAAGAAAAATGTATAATTGTGCTAACTCTCCATTGTTCCGTGAGTGGAGCCCGAGAAGCACTGAGCAATGTTTGTGCTCATTGTAGATGTCTTGCCACTCCCGCCTGACGAATCAATTAAAGATTGCCATGGTCTACCTTCAACATTTGTTGCTATCTGCTTTTTAAGAAACAAACTTTGACAGTAGTGTGGGAGGAAACCGAAGATCTTGGTTAGTTCAGCATCTTACCTACTGAACGAACCTCTTGTTAATCACAGCACACTCTGATGTTGGAAGGTGTTTCTGTACGCAGTCAATTTGGCACCCATTCCTTCTCTCCAGAGATGTTGCCTGTCCCGCTGAGTTACTCCAGCTTTTTGTGTCTATCTTCAGTTTAAACTAGCATCCGTGGTTCCTTCCTGTACACCAACTAGTAACAACTGTACAGTTTACAACTGGAATCTACTCTGAGTTGAATCGAATCTTGTGACCAATTCAATTTCTAAACTCAGGTCTAATCCATTGCTATAAGTTCAACTACTGAACCTCACATGGCATGGCCTTGAAACTATTTTGTGGAATTCTAAGTACTTACCCAGTATTTCCGTCTTTGTTATTTTAGCATTACATTAGATTTTAGATTTAAGAGATACAGTGCGGAAACAGGCCCTGTGATCTACTGAGTCCGCACCGACCACCGATCACCCCCGTACACTAGCACTACCCTACACACTAGGGACAATTTACTATTTACAGAAGCCAATTAACCTACAAACCCGTACATCTTTGGAGTGTGGGAGGAAACTGGATCACCCAGAGAAAAGCCACACGGTCACAGGGAGAAGGTACAAACTCCGCACAGACAGCACCTGTAGTCAGCATCAAACCCGGGTCTCTGGCACTGTAAGACGGCAACTCTACCGCTGCACCACTGTGCTGCCCAACAACATCGGACTCTTATTTTAAATAGGTTTGAAACCCTACAAAAAAAATCAGATTAGAGAATTTGTGGTAATAATGTTGTATCCGACAGTGGATGCGTGGATTAACATCACTATCGCATGTCTTCTCAGTGCTGCTAAACATCGAGAAAGAAATTTCAATGTTATTTCAAGACAAACTTTGCATGATGAAAGCAAACTATAACAGGTAGATGATAAAATGGTTCACATTTTTGGCCAAGTACTGCTATGCACCGTCTCCAATGACACCAAATCTAAAGGGGCTGTCCCACTTGGGCGACCTAATCCTGGCGAGTTCTGGCAAGTTTGCACTCGACTCATACTCGCAGCATGGTCGACACGAGGTCGTAGGAGGTCTTCGTAACTCTCCTTCATGCTCGAGAGTGGTCTCCGCGTACTCGAGGCGTCAGCTAGGTCGCGGCGTTTTTTCAATGTTAAAAAATGTCCGCGAGTAAAAAAAGGTCGCCATGGAAAAAATTGATACTTTTTTTACTCGTAGGTTTAGTCGTGGTAGGTCGTAGTAGGTCGGCATGTTAGTCGTAGGTAATCGAGGGTAGTCGAAGGAAGGTCGAAGGAGATCGTCTTCACTCTAAACTATTCGGTGTCCAATTTTCCTGAAGTTAGCCGTAGCTAGTCTTAGCTAGTCGAAGCTGGTCTTCAACACAGTCGAAGGAGGTCGAAGGAAGTTTTCTACATAGTCGAAGAAGGTCTTCAACATGTCATTTTTTTAAACTCTTCTAAACTTGCCAATTAGGTCGCCCAAGTGGGACTACCCCTTAACTCTTGCACTGGAGAGGTTCTGGAAGAGAGAGGTATAAGAATTAAGCCAAATAAGTCAAAGCAAAACTATTCAGGATCAATGAATCGAAATGAAGAGATAACTTTATTCTTTCTACCAATACTTTTCATGAAATACTGGCGACAGCTGCTGTCAATCTTAAGTTCCACCCCTTCCACTGGTATTCTGAGCATTATTGAGCTCAGACCATCCACATACAACCTGCCCTTGACCCTCGAATACCAGGAGGAGAAAAATGTCTGATTAAAATTATAAGCTCATACGTAATAGGAGCAGAATTAGGCCATTCGGCCCATCAAGTCTACTACACCTTCAATCATGGCTGATCTATCTCTTCCCCCTAACCCATTCTCCTGCCTTCTCCTCATAACCCACGACACCCGTATTAATCAAGAATTAGTAATAAAAATATCCACTGAATTTGCCTCCTGTGGCACAGCCTTCTGTGGCAAAGAATTCCACAGGCTCACCACCTTCTGGCTAAAGAAATTCCTCGTCATCTCTTTCCTAAAGGAACATCCTTTAATTCTGAGGCTATGACCTCTCGTCCTAGACTCTCCCACTAGTGGAAATATCCTCTCCACATCCACTTTATCCAGGCCTTTCACTATTCGGTAAATTTTATTTAGGTCCCCCAACATCCTTCTAAACTCCAGTGAGTACAGGCTGTCAAAATGGGTAAATCCAAGTTCCTTTCCTTCTCTTGTAGCTCCCTGCTTGCACTTTGCCCAAGTACTCAACTTTGTTGTCAAGATTGGTGTCAATATCTGGAGTTGGTGGCTCAAACCCAGCTCTCACTGCCCATTATGATTTATTTTTCACAATTAGTTTTGATGTACAGCAATGAGGTGATAATGTCAGATCAACGATTATTTATTTTTTCTTGACAATCTGTGATATCAAATATTACCCCAAAGGTGCTGACAAAATTATAGAGCGTGCCAACATTTTGTTATTAGTATGTCAAGCATAAGAAGCCTTGCTCAACATTATAACTCCTTTGCTCCCAGCACCATGTCATAGCTGGTAGAGCTGCTGCCTCACAGCGCCAGAGACCCGGGTTCGATCCTGACTTCGGTACTATCTGGGAGGAATTTGCATGTTCTCCCTGTGACCGCATGGGCTTCCTCCAGGTGCTATGGTTTCCTCCCACATCCCAAAGACGTGCGGGTTTGTAGGTTAATTGACTTCTGTAAATTGCCCCTAGTGTGTACAGAGTGAGAAAATGAAATAACATTGAACTACAATGAAGAGTGTGAACTCAGTGGGCCGAAAGGCCTGTTTCCATGCTCTATCTCTAAACCAAACCCATTTAAACTAATTAGTGTGAACCGATGATTGATGGTCGACATGGACTCGGTCGGCCGAAGGGTCTGTTTCCATGCTATTTCTCTAAACTAAACTCCTTCCATTGCATTTACCCTTCTTGAAATATCTATACATGTTTTTACAAACAGCCGATGTGTCAGTGCAATATTAGTGTCAGTCATGTTGAAGTGCAGACAAGCGTTCCGCTTTTAGATTGTATCTTCTGGGAGTTTGGTTGACAATTTCCACACATGCCACTTTGGAGCAGTTAGACATCACAGAGAAGATGTGTGATTATCCATCCTGCTGAGCCCGGCTGGCTCTGCTCTCCCAGCTAGTGGGAGAAGGAGCAGTTACAGAGGACACAGCCGTTAAGAAAAATAATTTAAAAAATGAACACCATTGAAAAAATCGTTTCCAGATGGAGGCAATCTTATTCTGTCCCCGTAAAGTAATCTTTTAATATTAAAAGATTTCCTATGCCGATGAAGGTAAAATAATGTAAAATAACCTTTTCATGTTTCTTGCAAATCCATTCTGTCTATCGCTTTGTTTTCATTTGCTTTTCACAGACATTGCCTCATCCTCCCCGTGAGTCACGTCTGCCAAGTTTCTCACTCGTGTTGCGATTCTTCCGAGGGAAGCAGATGGAGATGAGGGTTTGGGAGGGGGTTGCGAGAGACAAGACAAGTGGGGTCCGCATGGGAAAAGTTAAAAGGAGGTGTTTTTTATGAGATTGCTCGGTCAGTAGGAACACGTTTCTAACTCTCAGGCTTTGCTGTGTTGGGGCTGCAGCAGAGTGTTGTTGTGGATCAGCAGGGTGACTTTCAGATCGGTGCCCTGGCTGTGAAGGCCGTGTATCAGGGGTTTTGTCTGTCACGTTGGTTTTTAGCCTGAGGAGGAGGAGCAGCACTTAGTGAATTACTGAAGGGCTGGTGTTTACAGTTACGGGGCTACTGGTCCACAGCGATAAAGGACTGGTCCACAAACTTGATGATCCAGGATAGACACACAATGCTGGAGTTAAGGGCCTGTCCCACGGGCATGCGACTCCATGCGGCAAGCACGACCTAACTGGAAGCGGGCGCCGCGCGGAGGTCGAGTGATCCCCGTACAGGGCCTGTCCCACCAGCATGCGGCTGCATGCGGCAAGCGCTACCAAACCGGAAGCGGGGTCCGCTCGGAGGTCGAGTGACGTCAAGACGGTGCGCATGGCCTCGAGGCGGCTGCGTACGGCATTGAGGCGGTGCGCACGGCTGTCGATGCGGCGCGCACGGCCTCGATGCGGCTGCGGGGCGGCAGGCCGTTGCCGCGCGGAATATTTGAACAGTGTCAGTTTTTCGGAGCCCCGCGCGGTGTCGGGACCAGCTCCGCACAACTCCATACGGCTCCGGCGATCGAAGTGGGACCGGCCCCGCGATCTCCGCACGGCCCCCGCCTCCGGTTAGGTCGTGCTTGCCGCATGGAGTCGCATGCCCGTGGGACAGGCCCTTAACTCAACTGTGATGGGTGGCACAGTGGAGCAGCGGTAGAGTTGCTGCCTTGCAGAGCCAGAGACACGGGTTCGATCCTGACTATGGGTGCTGTCTGTACGGCGTATGTACCTTCTCCCCGTGACCTGCGAACATTTTCTCTGGGAGAGCCAGTTTCCTCCCACGCTCCAAAGACGTACAGGTATGTAGGCGAATTAGCTTGGTGTGAATGTAAATTGTCCCTAGTGTGTGTAAGATTGTGTTAGCGTGTGGGGATTGCAGGTCGGCATGGACTCGGTGGGCCGAAGGGCCTGTTTCTGCGCTGTATCTCTAAAGTCCAAAGAAACAGGCCCTTCAGCCCACCGTTCATATCAACCATCGATCACTGGTTCACACTAATTCTATGCTACCCTGCTTTCTCATCCACTCTCTAAACATTAAGGGCAATGTTACAGGAGCCAATTACCCTACAAACCCGAATGTCTTTGGGATGTGGGAGGAAACCGGAGCACCCAGAGGAATCCCACGTGGCTACAGGGAGAATATGCAAACTCCACACAGACAGCACCCGAGGTCAGGATCGAACCTTGGTCTCCGGTGCTTTGAGGCAACAGCTCTACCAGCTGTGCCACTGTGCTGCATAAAGAAAGATTATGCCTGATCTAATATCTTGGCTTAACTTTCCTGGTGACTAACCTTAAATTTATTCATTCTCTTGGCATCTAAAAATCTATCACTTTTTGTCTCAGATATACTTACAATTCCCAAGATATACTATGCTTTGTGTGGAAAAAAATCCCATCTCTGTCCTGAATGAGCAATTGTTTAGTTTGAGACAATGACTCCAGGTTCTACAGATCCCAGCCAGGGGAATCATTAATTCAGCATCTAATCTTCAAGCTGCTGAAGAATTTACTATGGTGCAATGAGATGACATCTGACTCTTCTGAACTCAGGAGAATGTTGGCCTTTTACCTCAACTTTTACCTCCACTCTAACGAAAAGCCATCATCTCGCAAATGAATCTGATGACTCTTGCTGCATGCTTCCTATAAAAAAGACATCTTTCCCCATGTAGGATGAGCAGACTGGTACATGTTACTCTAGGGCACTAGATAATTAGTGAAAGTCATTATTACTTTTTTTAATAAAGCCAACAAAATCATTTTCCCCCCTTTAATTTAGTGATACAGCGTGGAAACAGGCCCTTCAGCCCACCGAGTCCGCATCGACCAGCGAACCCCACACAATAACACTATCCTACACACACTGGGGACAGTTTACACATACACCAAGCCATATATTAACCTACAAACCTGTGTACGTCTTTGGTGTGTGGGAGGAAACCGAAGATCTCGGAGAAAATTCACGCAGGTCACGGGCAGAACGTACAAACTTCGTACAGACAGCACCCGTAGTTGGGATCAAACCCGGGTCTAAGGCATTGCAAGCTCTGTAAGGCAATAACTCTACCGCTGCACCACCATGTCGCCGTACATTACAAAAGTAATTACTACTTTTTTTAATAAAGCAAACAAAATTATTTTCCTCTCTAATTGCTTGCTGAAAGTATTTGTGACTCATGCACAAGGACACTCAGTTACTCTATTGTAATCTATCTTCCATCTTTGTTTATTCATTGAAGACTGTACAGATAATCTGCACCATTTCCGCATCTCCCTCAACACCCACCTTGCCATCTAGCTTTGTACATCAACAAGCTTCATGTAATAAGGACATAGCCCATCCTCTTCACTTTCTCCACACTCTTTATATCTTATGACATCTCAATTAATTCTCCCCTCAACCCTCCATGCTCACCAAGAAAATAAACCTCATCAATCTAAGCTTTCTTCATCAGACCAGCACAGTGGTGCAGCTGATAGAGCTGCTGCCTCACATCGCCAAAGACCTGGGTTCGATACTGACCTCGGCTTTTGTCTATGTGGGATTTGAAGTTCTCACTGTGATTGCGTGAGATTCCTTTGGGTGTCCTGGTTTCCACCCACATCCTAAATGTGCCAGTTTTATAGGTTAATTGACATCTATTAATTCTCCCTAGTGTGCAGTAAATTGATGCAAAAGTAGGATTACATGGAACTGGTGTGCAATGGTGGGCCATAGAGCCTATTTCCATGCTGGATCTTACAATCAATTAGAGTTACCATTTCCCATCTCCGAGTCACTCAGTCATAGAGCCCTAGAGCATGGAAACGGCCCCTTAAGCCCAACTTGCACTTGCAACCAAGATGTCCCAGCCAAGCTAGTCTCACCTGCCCATGTTTAACCCTCATGTCTCTAAACCTTTTCTTTCCATGTACTGGTCTAAATGACTTTTAAATGTTGCTATAGTGCCTGTCCCAACTACCTCCTCTGACAGCTCGTTCTCAATGCCCACTACCCTCTGTGTGAAAAAGTTGCCCCTCAGATTCCTACTAAATCTTTTCCCTCGCACATTAAACCTACGGCCTCTGGTTCTTGATTCCCCTACTAGGGGTAAAAGACTGTGCATTAATCCTATCTATCCCTCTCATGCCCTGAGCCTTGTGCACTCAAAGGAGTAAAGTTCTAGCCCTGCACAACCTCATCCTATAGCTCAGGTCCTTAAGTCCTGGCAACATCTTAATGCTGGGAAAACTATTACTTCATGCCCAAACACATCTTTCCTGAATAATAGCGTGGACTGTACAATCACCATGACTCAACTGGTGTTTTGTGTGATATAGCAGCAAATCCTTGTTGTTACAATTTAAACCCTTATTGATATGGGAAAAATCTTGTCTGTCTACTTAACCACCTAATCAATTTGTTTTGCAAAATTTTGGACCTGTAGTTCCAAGCTTCCTTTCCTATCCAAGAGCACTCCTTTTACTACTGAATGTATTCAGTTACCATGTTAACCCTCTCCAGGTAAAATGCCTCATATATTTCTGGATTGAAATATCTATGGCTCCCCACCATCGGATAAGACTGGGGTTCTCCCAAACTGAGAACTATTATCTCTACTAGAAGGGAGAATATGATAGGGAAGGTTTAGCTTCAAAGCAAGAGAGAACGGGTCACTATTGTTGCCTAAATGACCTCAGGCTGGATTATACTGCTCACGTGTTACTGACGGTCAGCTCGTTCCTGACTACTGCATGTCCACTGCATTGTGGATGTCAGGAGCAAGCTGGAGTCTGGTCATAAGGTCATATGTAATAGAAACAGAATTAGGCCATTCGGCCCATCAAGTATACTCCGCCATTCAATCATCAGACACCACCATGTACAACCTCTAACTCTGCTGCTGGACCTCACACAGAGTCCAAGGGCAGATCTCAGAGGCACTGACCGGGTGCTCTTCCCATCTGACCTCATGAACAGCACAGGGTACTGAGCAATGTGAAGAGTGAGCTGCATCATTCCCACTAGCTAGTCCTTAATGGTCTCATGGGTTTAACACTGAACACAAAATGGTTCAATGGTTATTTTCTATCACTTGTACAGAGGTACAGTGAAATTATTTTTTCTATACAGTTCAGTAAAGTATTACCATACCCAAGCACAATCCCCGATTAGTAAAAGGTGTATAGAAATAGTCCACTGAGACTGTATACAAGAGTCACCAGGTTTGGCACCATTTTCAAAGTCCAGTCGCTTGGTCTTCCGGAGTGCTGCCTGATTAAGGTGAGCCGCTGGCTGAGGTGATTTGATAGGGCAAATGTACAGTCTTTTACACAAGAGTAGAGGAATCAAGAACCAGAGGACATAGGTTTAAGGTGAGATGGAGAAGGATTTAATAGGAACCTGAGGGGCAACATTTTGTTACAGAAAGGGTGGTGGGTATATGAAACAAGCTGCCATAGGATGTACTTGAGACAGGTAGTATCACATTGTTTAAAATACATTTGGACAGGTGCTTGGATAGAATAGGTTTAGAAGGCTATGGGCCAAACGCAGACAGGTGGGACAAATGTAGATGGGGCATGTTGGTTGGCATGGGCAAGTTCAGCTGAAGAGCCCATCTCCAATCTGTATGATTCTATGACTCTAAACAAGGAACTGCTATTGCTGATCCACAAAGGAAGACACAAAGTGCAGGAGTAACTCAGCATGTCAGGCAGCATTTCAAGAGCACATGAACACGCTGAGCTACTCCAATTACTTAGAGCAGCTCCGGTGTGGTAGGATTTGAACTCAAATCCACTGGATTAATTGTCCTGAACCCCAGTCATGTATCTTAGCCACTATGCTGCCTACCATGGTCATAGAACATATTATAGTACATAGGTCATAGAACATAGACCAGTATGAAGAAGGGTCTCGACCCAAAATGTCACCCATTCCTTTTCTCCAGAGATGCTGTCCGACCCGCTGATTTACTCAGGCTTTTTGTGTCTATCATCGGTTTAAACCAGCATCTGCAGTTCCTTCCCACACATAGTCGTGTCTATCCCTCGAGGTCGAAGATGATGGTCTACATCCTGTTGTTTTTATGGACTCTCAGGTAGCTTATGAGTCCAATCCTGGCTTTGCAGCTCACAGAACGAAGACGCCTGTGCGTGTGTTTGTTTAACGTGTACTTGATGTTGTACTCCAAGAAGCACACGGTCCTTCACAAATCAATCAACTAATTCCAATGGCAAGGGAACCAAGACGATTGGAGCTGATAGATCTGTTGCAGCCTTCATCCGCCTTCACAGCCGTTGAGTTCAAGATAACTTCGTCCATCTGGTCCGCCGTTGAGGTCTTGTAGGTTGTATCAGTCTTAGTCTGGACCCTCATCCTCGAACTTATCGCCATGGGTGGCCCTTCCAGAAACTGGTGCTTCCGACGTCATCGTTCTCGGAATCATGGGGTCACTCGAGCCTCTTCACCACGACAAGGTAAACGATCCGAAGATCCCACACATGGAATTGTACAACACAGGAACAGGCCTTTCAGATCACAATGTCTATACCGAACATGATGCTAAGTTAAACTAACCTCCTCTTTGCCTGTGATCCATATAGCTCCATTCTGTGCATATCTATGTGAGATGGAGAACGATTTAATAGGTCAGGCAGCATCTCTGTAGAGAAGAAATATGTGACGTTTTGGGTCGAGACCCTTCTTCAGACTAAGAGTCAGGGGAAAGGAAAAGAAGACTGATGTAGAGAGATATAGAATAAATGAATGAAAGATATGCAAAAAAGGAAGATGACAAAGGAAACAGACCATTGTTAGCTGTTTGTTAGGTGAGAACGAGTACAGACAATGAGACGCAACATGACGACTTTGAAGCTGGCACGACTTGGGTGGGGGAGGGATGGAGAGAGAGGGGATGCACGGGTTACTTGAAGTTAGAGAAATCAATGTCACCTATTCCTTTTCGCCAGAGATGCTGTCTGACCTGCTGAGTTACTCCAGCTTTTTGTGTCTATCTTCGGTTTAAACCAGCAGCTGCAGTTCTTTCCTACGCATCTCCTTTAAACTTGGCCCCTCTCACCTTAACATGGACAAACTAATAAAACCCGATCTGTCAACCATTAAATACGACCAATGCACAAATTTAGTGCAACCTGAGGAAAGTTATCTCAAACTGGTCAAAAAGCAGGGCATTTCTGTGATTCTGATTTAAGGGTGAGCAATGCCATCTAGTGATCATAAATTGATTGCACTCTGAACATCACAATTTTATTCCAGTTTAGCCGAATCAGGATTTCCTGTTAGATTATGATTATGATTTTGATTTTCCTCTTTGTGAAAATAAAATAAAATCCTTGCCATGATAAGCATGCACGATCCCTTTTATGATGCAGCTGGGTTTTTAGCAATTTGTAGATCAGAGTTCTAATTACATGTTTAGTTGCCATTCAAAACACAATTGGTAGGCTTTTAGACAAAAGTCCCAGCAGTACAAAACTCAAGCAATAGACTAAGTTAAAATGCAGGGACATGAGGAGGATGGGGTTATGGGGATGTCAAATGATAGAGGTGGGATCCTCACGCAGTGCAAAGTTCCCTAATCTGGAAATCAAGGATCTGGAAACCTCGTGTAACTGTGTGGAGTTTGCACTTTCTCCGCATGTGACCACGTGGTTTTCCACTGGGTACTCCCGTTTTCTCCCACATCCCAAAGACCTGTAGATTTGTAAGTTCATTGTCCTCTGTAAAATTGCCCCGAATGTGTAGGGGAGTGGATGAGAAAGTGGGACAAAATAGAACTAGTGTAACAGGTTGGCACAGTCTCTGTGGGCTGAAGGGCCTGTTTCCATGCTGTATCTCTAATTCCGAATCTTTGTGTCGTTAAATGCTGTAGTTTCAATTTGCGGGATTGTCATGAGTCATACAGCAAGGAAGAGGGTCCTGAGGGCAACTGAGTCCATGACAACCATCAACCGCTGTTCACATTAATCCAACATTAATTCCACTTCATTCTCACCACTCTCCCATCATCTCTCTCCAGATTCTACTCCTCACAAAAAAACCTGCCCCGCACATCTCCTTAAAATTTGCCCCTTTCACCATAAAGCTATCTCCTCTAATTGGACTCTTTATCGCACTTTACTGGACCGTATCTTGCAGTAAACAGCATTTCCTTTATCTTGTATCTGTGCACTGTGGACGACTTGATTGCAATCATTTATAGTCTTGCCTCTGACTGGATAGCACACAACAACAAAAAGCTTTTCACTGTAACTCAGTACACACGACAATAAACTAAACTATAGTCTTTGTCATGAATCTATTTCTGAAGCTAAAAATACCACATGGTTTATTAACTGCTCTGTTAACCTGTCCTGCCACATGTAAGGTTTATGCAGGTACTTTGTTCCTGATTCCCCTGTAAAACAACATCCTTTTGCATGTATTTATTCCCATTCTCCTCATAATTATGTTACAGCTCGCTATTTTGAATTATCAGCACCAGAGGGCAGTATCACACTGACTATCACACACATGAAGGGAGAAATCGCTGGAAACAGTCAGAAGGTCAGAGAGCATCACCATGCACTCCTGGGGTTTGGGTAGTCTGGTCACAGAATACAGCTTCAGAAACCTGCCTTTGTGCCAGATGACCTCCATAGCTTGAACAACTTCCGTTCAGCTCTCCACAGATGCTGTTGAGTATTTACAGCATTTTATGTTTTTAGCATCTCCATTTTTTTGTTGTGCTTTTTGACAGGTGTCTAGAAATTGCTCAACATCTCCAACTAGGTTGTTGGGGACAAATGAACAGTATGATTTGCAGTGTAATGATGAGTAATTTAATGTTTGCACAGTAACGCAGCTGGTAGAGCCGCTGCGTCACAGCGCCAGAGACCTGGGATCGACCCTGAACTCGGATGCAGTTTGCACATTCTCCCTGTGACCACATGAGTTTCCTCCGGCTGCTCTGGTTTCTTCCCACATCCCAAAGACGTGCGGGTTTGTAGGTTAATTGGCCCCTGTGAATTGCCCTTAATCTGCAGGGAAAGTGGCATAACATCGAACTAGTGTGAACGGGTGACCAATGCTTGGCCTTTACTTGGTGGTCCAAAGGGCCTGTTCCCATGCTGTATGCTCTAAACTAAACTACGACTCAAATAGCATGTGACCTACAGAATCAGACTTGTACAAGGAGAACACAACTAGACCAAGACTGTGAGGTGTGGGATAGGGAAGCATGGGCGCGGAGCAACAGGCACCAATTAGTGAGGAGAGGGGCTCAGGATGCCAGGCGATAGGGGTGGGGAGTTGGGCGGGGGGAGCAGTAGTTGGGTGAAACATGCATGGCTCAGTTTGACAAATGCATTGTGGGAGAGGGATGTTGAGTCATGTTGGCAGGTTGATGGGTTCAGGTAAGTGGGTTTTGTTTAGCTTTTAGTTTAGTTTAGATATACAGCGCGGAAACAGGCCCTTCCTCCCACCGAGTCCGCACTGACCAGCGATCTCCGTACATTAACACCATCCTATACACTAGGGACAATTTACATTTATACCATGCCAAATAATCTACAAACCTGTAGGTCTTTGGAGTGTGGGAGGAAACCGAAGATCTCAGAGAAAACCCACGTGGTCACGGGGAGAACATACAAACTCCGTACAGACAGCGTCCCTAGTTGTGATTGAACGCCGGGTCTCTGGCGCTGGTCGAAGGCAGCAACTCTACCGCTGTGCTACCGGGCTACTTGGCCAAGTGCATGAGACAGGTTCTTAAAAGAGGGATGGAATCTCCTTAAGTAATGATGAAGCATGCCTGGCAGAAGCAATAAAAGTTGGTTTCTGCTAAAGTGCCCTACAGATGGCATACGCACAAAAGCAAATTGTTTGGGAGGCATTCAATGGCATGCTGCACGTCACTGGCAATCATGCCCAGTGTCCCCTGTGTATGAGTGCATCAGTCGCAGGGAGACCAGGAAGGAAGAGATTTACAGTAAACTGTAAAACATCTGATTAGTGTAGTTTAGAGATACAGCATGGAAACAGGCCCTTCAGCCCATCACCGAACCTGTTCACACTCGTTCTATGTTACCCCACTTTCTCATCCACTCGCTACACACCAGTGAGAGTCTTTACAGAGGCCGAATAACCTACAAACCCAAATGTCTATGGGATGTGGGAGAAAACGGGAGCACCCAAAGGAAACCCACGCGGTCACAGGCGGAACATGCACACTTCACACAGACAGCATCTGAAGCCAAGATTGAATCCTGGTCTCTGGTGCAATGTGGTAGCAGCTCAGCCAGCTGTGCTACTGTGCTGTCCATTAGGTCCTGGATGTTCCAGTACATTTTAATTCTCAAAGAAATTGAACTGAGTAGCACAAAATATGCCTCTATGTAATGCAATTTCACAGCGGTCTTGCTTCCAATCTACGTGGCATTGATGTGCCCTCTACTGGGTGACAGACAGCAGAATGGCAAAGATCACTTATTGAATATTAAAATGGCTCAGCTTGAACTTAGAAACTGAATGTCTTTACGCAGCTGTGAGAATTCCCTTTCCCACAGAGCTGCTGTTAAACTGAAGCTGCAACAAGCAATTGCAGATCCCACACTGCTCCATAAACTATTAACTGAACCAAGGACATCAACCCTAGAAAACAAACACACTCAGCTGGCCATAATATCTCGGTAAAATCCCTGCTGAGTTTTCAATTCAGTTCCACTGATCAGCAGAGAGGGAAACTGGAATTACAAGAATATCAGCAGAAAGGAATCCTTGGTAAGGGTGAGTTTGGATCCGCCAAGCTATTATCCATCTTTATATATGTTGGGAAAGTTTACTCTGCTCTTTCCAGAGTAGCTGCTTGTGTTTTTTTTTAAGGACATAGAACATAGAATAGTACAGCACAGGAACAGCTCCTTCGGCCAGACTTGATGCCAGGTTAAATTAATCTCCTCTCAATGCACATAACCCTGCAAATCCAGTTGCCTATCCAAAGGGCTCTTAAAAAAGCCTCCACCAAGACATTCCAGGCACTCACCACACTCTTAGTAAAGAACGTGCTTTGCACATCTCGAACTTTGCCCCTACCACTTTAAAGCTAAGCCCACATATTTCCAGCCTGCAAACTACCAACTACCTATTTATGCCTCATCATTTTATAAACTTCTATCGGGTCTCCTTCAGCTCCGGGGGAAACAATCCAAGATTGTCAAACCTCCCCTTATAGCTAATATGTTCAGATCTGGGTAGCGTTCTCCTAAACCTCCTGCACCCTCTCCAAAGTCTCCATATCCTTCCTGTAATGAAGTGACGAGAATAGTACTCCAAGTGTGGCCTAACCTAGGCTCTATGAAACTGCAACATGAATTCCTGACTCTTATACTCATGATCAATGAAGACAAATAACCATATTCCTTCTATGCCACTCCATGTACTTGTGTTGCTACTTTCAGGGAGCTATGGGCTTGGACCACAAAATCCCTCTGTACATCAATGCTGTTAAAATGTCTTGCCATTAACTATATGCAATCTCCTTACATTTGATCTCCCGAGGTACAACACATCATACTTGCTCAGACTAAACTCCAGGTGCCATTTCACCACTCATTTCTGTAGATGATCTATAAATCGCTGGATTCTTTGATAGCCTTTACCACTGTCTGCAACGCCAAATTGTTGGTGTTGTCTGCAAACCTACTAACCAACCCATGTCCATTTATATCCAAGTTTCTATCACAGTCAGATTAGCACAGATCCTTGTGGATGTCCGCTGATCACAGATCTCCAGTCAGAATAACAGTAGCAGTATCCAGCAATAACTGGATAGCAGGAGCAGGATCGGACCGAGTCAGCATGGATTTACGAAGGGGAAATCATGCTTGACTAATCTTCTGGATTTTTTGAGGATGTAACTAGGAAAATGGGCAAGGGAGAGCCAGTAGATGTATTGTACCAGGACTTTCAGAAAGCATTTGATAAGGTCCCACATAGGAGATTAGTGGGCAAAATTAGAGAACATGGTATTGGGGGTAGGGTGCTGACATGGATAAAAAATTAGTTGGCAGACAGGAAACAAATAGTACGGATTAACGGGTCCCTTTCAAAATGGCAGCCAGTGACTAGAGGGGTACCGCAAGGCTCGGTGCTGGGACCGCAGCTATTTACAATATACATTAATGATTTAGATGAAGGGATTCAAAGTAACATGAGCACATTTGTAGATGACACAAAGCTGGGTGGCAGTGTGAACTGTGAAGAGGATGCTATGAGGATGAAGGGTGACTTGGACAGGTTGGGTGAGTGGGCAGATGCATGGCAGATGCAGTTTAATGTGAATAAGTGTGAGGTTATCCACTTTGGTGGCAAAACAGGAAGGCAAATTATTATCTAAATGGTGTCAAGTTGGGAAAAGGGATCTGGGGGTCCTTGTTCATCATTCAATGAAAGTAAGCATGCAGGTACAGCAGGCAGTGAAGAAAGTGAATGGCATGTTGGCCTTCATAACAAGAGGAGTTGAGTTGAGTCCTTCTGCAGTTGTAAAGGGTACTAGTGAGACCACATCTGAATAATTGTTTGCAGTTTTGGTCTCCCAATTTGAGGAAGAACGTTCTTGTTATTGAGGGAGTGCAGTGTAGTTTAACCAGGTTAATTCCAGGGATGGTGGGACTGACAAATGATGATAGAATGGAACGGCTGGGCTTGTATACTGTGGAATTTAGAAGGATGAGAGGCAGTCTTATTGAAATATATAAGATTATTAAGGGTTTGGACACGCTAGAGGCAGGAAACATGTTCCCGATGTTGGGGTAGTCCAGAACCAGGGACCACAGTTTAAGAATAAGGCTAAGCCATTTAGAATGGAGATGAGCAAAAACCTTTTCACACAGAGAGTTATAAGCCTCTGAAATTCTCTGCCTCAGAGGGCGATGGAGGCTGGTTCTCTGGATGCTTTCAAGAGAGAGCGAGACAGAGCTCTTAAATGGATATGGGGAGAAGGCAGGAACGGGGTACTGATTGTGGATGATCAGCCATGATCACATTGAATGGCGGTGCTGGCTCGAAGGGGCTGAATGGCCTACTCCTGCATCTATTGTCTATTGTCTATAACATGCTTTCACCAAAGCCCTCTGTCTTCTACAGTATGACTAAGCCAGTTGTGAATCTAAACAACCAAGTCACCATGGCTCCAATGTATCTTAATCTTCTGGATCAGCCTCCCATGATGGCTTTATCAAATTCATGTAGACAACAACCACTGCACTATTCTCTGTGATCACCTTTGTCACCTCCTCAAAAAACTCAATCAAGTTAGTAAGATATGACTTGCCACGTACTGTCGCTAACTAGTCCATTATCTTCAAAATGGGGGTAAATGCTATCCCGAAAAATCCTCTCCACAGCTTCCCAACCAATCGCTTCATGAGGTACTTGTCCCCATATCCAGTAAAATGAGGTCCTATTGCAAATTTCAGCCATCTGCAAATTATTCCGGGGTCCTATGGCTAGCAGGGGCACCGATTCACTGTAAAAATGAATCTCCTCCCTGTTTTAACGAGTGTACTCTTTTGAGCTTTAATATTCTGAGCCGTGGCAGTGAAGTTGTTTTATGTGACAATTTATGTCTATCTCCTTGTTTTTTTTCCAGTAGTTATCCAGCTCCACACTCAGATCATAATCAAAGAAACAGAGATAAAAGTAGGAACAGTAGACAAGATAAAACTCGAAATAGATTAATGGGAGAACACAGAAAAAAGGAAATGAGGAAAAAGGTGAAGCTATGATAGAATAATCGAGATTTTATTTATATTGTGTCCATTCACTATTATTGTGATAATCGGAAATGATTTGGTATTGCTTTTCATTCGTTTGTTTACATTTTCCTATTGCTAATCTAGGAAGCACAGAGTTGCTTGGAATGACTGGAGCTTAAGAAGTAAAAATGTTATGGTTTAGGGTTTCACAAACATCCCTGCATCGTGACGGAATAGTCGTGCAGGTGACTTCAGGTGCTTTGCCCTACGACAGTGTCAGTTTTCCCTCTGATTGTCTCCCACATCTCAAAGGTATCATTGACGCAGAGACAACAACCTGGCTGCTCAACACCCGGCTTGAGATCTAACTATTTCTTTGGTTTATGTTTTATTTGCAAGAAGACGAAGATCTCAAAGGCATGTAGTTGGTATTGAATAGAGTTGAAGTGAAAGATACAGCATGGAAACAGCCCCTTCAGCCCACTGAGTCCAGGTGAGGGAGGTGAGCTGATGGGTAAAAGGGGAGAATATAATAGGATTAGTACATACTAATGTTTGATAGATAGCACGGACTGGGTGGCCAGTGGGTCAGTTTCCATGCTCTTGTGTTTTTAGCAGACTTTTAGTTAAAGATCAAAATATTAAATGAGTGTAGTGTAGTGTATAAAATCATGAGAGGGTAGACACACAGAATCTCTTGCCCAGAGATGGGGAAGTGAGAACCAGAGGACATAGGTTTAAGGTGAAGGGGAAAATATTTAATAGGAATCTGAGGGGTAACGTTTTCACACAAAGGGTGGTGGGTGTATGGAACAAGCTGCCAGGGGAGGTAGTTGAGGCGGGTACTATCACAACATTTAAGAAACATGTGGACGGGTACATGGATAGGACATGTTTAGAGGGATATGGGCCAAATGAGGTGGGACTAATGTAGATTGGACATATTGTGAAAGTTGAGCTACAGGGCCTGTTTCCACGCTGTAAGACTCTATGAACATGATTACCTTGCTATTTGTCAGGATTGCAACTTATAATTTGCCATTATTACAGTTGGGGATCAGAGAATCTGTGGGAAGATTACTGTTGCTGATTCACAACAAAGAAACTAACGGCAACTGATCAGGATCCTAAATTTCAACAAGACCTGATCATTACGACAGCCTTTGCGCATAATCTGTCCTTGACAAATTTGTTGAAAGTCATTCTAATTCGGAAGACATAAAAATGGCAACAGCCCCTACTGGAAAACTGAAATAAAAGGCCCAGGTTGATCGTAGCTTGAACAAGAAGAAAAGGTTAGCGTTCCAGGTGGGAATGAACTCTGTTAAATGTCACAATCTAATAAGAATCATTAATTTGTCCATAGCCACTGCATTGCAGAAATGAGTATTTGCACATTTAAAATAGCACAATGCTGAGCACATGGATAATTTTATTTAACTCATGAAGGATTATTTTAGTGTTAAAATTATGCAAAAATATGGAGATGAAATGAATGTAGGGGTGTATCATATGCCGATGGTAATCTTTGATGTTGTCGTTCCATAGATGTGTGCAGGCGATAGATGCTGAGCTTTAATCTCCTGTGGCTATCAACCACAGCCCCAGCACCAATGGCCGTGTGCCACTGGGATTTAAACTTGGTTCGTGTACTCCCTGGTTTGCAGGAGCCTGGAGGTGTCCATGTCTCTTGTGTGTATAAAGTGTGAGAGGTGGCGAGAGAAGTCGCTACAAGCCATCTGCTACATATTCCCACAGTCAACAGTGCAGTGCTTGGTCCTCGGCTGAGGACGGGTACAGACATTGGCGTGTGCTTGTGTGTGTGTGTGTGTGTGTATGTGTGTGTGTGTGTATGTGCGTGTGTGTGAATGTTTGGGCGTATGTGTTTGTATGTGTGTTTGTGTGAATGTGTGTGTGTGTGAATGTGTGCATGTGTGTGTGTGTGTAAATATGTGTGTGTGCGTGTATGTGGTGTGCAGAGGTGTTGGGTGGTGTACACAGAGACAGAATTTGGCATGAGTGTGTGAGGTGAGAGGGTAGCAATTGTGCTGGTATAATTATTAGATGAAAGGGGTTTATTTTCATAGTTCCATACCTTGCATTAGAACATTTTTCACAGTTCTCAAATTTAAACATGGCCATCCTTGTCCAGAAAACAAAAAAACACAATATGCTGGAATAACTCAGCGGGTCAGGCAGCATCTCTGGAGGAGATGGGCAGATGATGTCACCCTTCAGACTGACTGTAATAGGGGGGGGGGGGGGCTGGAAAAGAGGTGGGGGGGGGACAAATCCTGTCAAGTGTTAGGTGGGTACAGCTTGGGGGGTGAGAGGGGGAATGTTGATTGGTAGATTGGTGGGCAAAGGCCAGGGATAAAAAGAAAACTAAAGGGTGTCAGATAGGGAGAGAAGAGGAGTGGAAATGTTGTCAGAGGAAGGGATATACGTGGAGGGAGATGGGGGGATGGGGAAAGGGGGTGGGAGAGTGGGAGTCTCAGAGGTCCCAGGGAGCCGCTGTGCTTCGTCTCTCCAGAGATGTTTGGGCTCCGGTGGGACCCCTGATGGTCGCAGCCTGGCCCCATGAATTGGCCAGGCCTTGAAGAAGATCAGGTGGATGAGGTCTTCCCCAACTGACTCGCCTTCCCAACCCCTCTGCACCGGGCGCGCTAAGAAATGGAGAGTGGATCTGAAGTGCAACTATAACTTAGTCGTAGCTCTTCAAATATTCGCACTTCTCTCGCAACCTCTCACACTTTATACACACAAGAGACATGGACACCTCCAGGCTCCTGCAAACCAGGGAGTACATGAACCAAGTTAAAACCCAGTGGCACACGGCCATTGGTGCTGGGGTTGGGGTTCGATTGATAGCCACAGGAGATCCTTCTTCCCTGTGGCTATCAAACTGTAGAACTCCTCCCCTTTGTCAAGGGGTAGACTGACCCTCCCCCCCCCCCCGCCCCTGCATTTCCTTGTGCCTATGTTTTAAGATTATTTGTCACTGAATCAACAAGCCATAACATTTCTAATATATTCTTCTGTTATTTGTAGTCTTCAGTATTGCCTATGCCTCTACTGGTACCTAGTCCTTGATATTATTTGCAAATGTTATTTCATGCTAAATCAATCATTCTTGTTATAAGACAAGGCTGATTACCTTCCTTCAAACTGAATAGCCTTCTTCTTATTCTTTCCTTTGGATTTTAGAGTCAAATTGCTATCTGTACAGCTATTTGTACCTCTACTCAAGTTTGTTTCCTGAGCCAGTGTGATTATCTATACATGACTCTGAATATTAAAGTTGTTATACACCTTCTACCCTTTCTGTTACCTTTTCGAATAATCTCAGATTAATTAAGCTTGATTTAATCTTTTAGAGGAGAAAAGCATTGAATGAAGGCTTGGATATCTCTGACATTTTTTCCCCTTTATTCATTTCTCTCTCTCCTTCACAGGGGACGGACTATTGACTGACATCCAATATAAACCCACCAACCCACCCAAATAAAGGGCAATCACGGTGGCGCAGCGGTAGAGCTGCTGCCTTACAGGTCTTGCAGCGCCAGAGACCTGGGTTCAATCCCGACTACGGGTGCTGTATGTACGGAGTTTGTATGTTGACCCCGTGACCGCGTGGGATTTCTCCGAGATCTTCGGTTTCCACCCACACTCTAAAGACGTACAGGTTTGTAGGTTAAGTCCCTAGTGTGTGGAGGATAGTGTTAATGTGTGGGGATCGCTGGTTCGTGCGGACTCGGGAGGGCTATAGACTCGTGTCTATAGAAAGTTTCTGCGCTGTATCTCTAAACTAAAAAACTCCCCAGTTTTTTCCCTGCACAGTTTTTTTCCCTTTTACAGCCCCCCCCCCCCCCCCCACCTCACCTATATTTACCTATCACTTGCCAGGCTTTGTCCTGCCCCCACTTCACTTCCAGTTTTGTCCCCCTCTTCCCCACCAGTCTGAAGGAGGGTCCGACCTGATACATCACCTATCCATGTTCTCCACAGATGCTTCCTGACCACTGGTTTAGTCCCAGCACTTTGTGACTTTATTTTTCAGAGTCCATTATGGCTTCCTTTACAATGAGAGTTTCTGCATCCAGAATCTTACCAACCACTATTTCAGAACTCCTATTATGATAAGTGATACCCATTATCATTGCTCTCACCTTTCTTTTATTGATTGTCCGAGATCAAAATGCTGTCCTTTGTGTAAACCAGAGCAACATGAAGTTCCCAGTGATCCACTGCCACATTTCCTCGTCCATAGATTCCCTATTTACATGTTTAAGAAACATTTGGGCAGGTACATGGATCGCAGAGGTTTAGAGAGATACGAGATTAAGTGGGACCAGGTGGGGTTCCAGTCACACGGGAGGCCTGGTCCCACAATGCAATATTCCACCACTCACCTGTTCCCCCAATGCAACGGCGGGTGCGTTCTGCAGCCAGGGGAGGGGACGGCTTCAGGCGGGGCCTGACAGGGGCTGGTGGGGGAGTGTGTGGGGGAGGGGAGGTATGTGGGGGGGGGGAAGGGGGGATGTTCGGGGGAGGGGTGTGTGGGGAAGGGGGTTCGGGGAGGGGGTGTGTGGGAGGGGGGGCACGGGGGAGTGTGGGAATGGGGGGTGGGGAGGGGGGTGTGGGGGAGGTGTCTGTGAGGGTGTGTGTGGGAGAGGGGGTGTCCGTGGGGAGCGGTGTGTGTCGGGAAGGGTGTCTGTGGGGGAGGGGGAGGGGATGTGTTGGGGGGGGTGTGTGTGTGGGAATGTGGGGAGGGGGTGTGGGGTGTGTGGGGGAGGGTGTGTGTGGGGCAGGGGATGCGTGCGGTGGGGGAGGGGGGTGCGGGGGAAGGGGTGAGTGGGGGGTGTGTGTGTGGGAGAGGGGGTTTGTGGGGGAGGGGTTTTGTGTGTGGGGGAGGGTTTGTGTGTGTGGGAGGGGTGTGGGGGTAGGGGAGGAGGTGTATGTGGGAGGGGTGTGGGTGGTTGAGGTAGTGTGGGGAGTGTGGGGGAGGGGGTGTGGGTGTGGGGGGAGGGGTGAATGGGGGGAGAGGGGTGTTCTGGGAGGGGGGGTGTGGGGTTGGGTGCGGAGGGGTGTTGGGGAGGGGGGTGGGGTGTGTGGGGGGAGGGTGTGTATGGGGCAGAGGATGTGTGTGGGGGAGGGGGGATGGTGGGGAGGGGGTGTGTCTGCGGGAAGGGGTGTGGTGGGGAGGGGATTTGTGGGGGTAGGGGAGGGGTGTATTTGGGAGGGGGTGTGGGTAGTAGGGGGGAGTGTGTGGGAGAGTAGGTGTGGATGTGGGGGAGGGGGATATAAGGGAAGGGGGGTGTAGCGGAGAGGGGGTGTAGGGGAGGGGGTGTAGGAGGCGGGGGGGTGGGGAGAGGGTGTGGGGGACGGGGGCTGGGGAGTGTGGTGTGGTGAGGGGGTGTTGTGGTGGGGGGGTGAGGGAGGGGGTGTGGGGGAGGGGATTGTGGGGGAGGGGGGTGTAGGGGAGAGGGGTGGTGTGTGGCTCACCAGTTCCCGGCCCCGGCTCTGACCACACGCACCAGCTCCAGGACCCGGCTCCGGACTCACTCAGTGGTTCCCGTCCCCAGCACCTGTCGCGCTCAGCCCCACCCGTGAACACAGCCCACACTCCGCTCCTTCAGCTTTATTCTCGGCGCCGGTGATTGACAGTGGGTGCTGGAAGGGGCGTCGCCGTCCCGACAAATAACAGACCAATAACCTTTGTAATATTTCACCAATTGGAACAAAACTTGGTGCGCTTGGAGCAGAGGAGAACGATGAGTAAGGTGGCGAAAAATCCTAGCGATATAGGGTACCGTTTTTGCGCAAAATTAATAACAACGCAAACCGAAGAGGACATGATGAGAGTTTTAGTAATAGTATAGATAGATGGACAATGCAGGATGGTGGGACTAGTGTAGATGGGGTATGATGGTCGCCGTGGGCAAGTTGGGCTGAAGGACCTGTTGCCTTGCTGTCTGACTACGACTATACATGGCATTGCCCCTCAGACTGTCTGCATATACACCCTGTGGATCTGGGAATTCATCTTATTTCAGCTGGCTATTCCATCAGTTTTATTCACTTTCTTCCCCAAATGCAACTTCTTAAATTCATCCTGTGGAAAATATTCCTTTCACTTTATTTGATAAAATTTGTTGAGATAGTCCTTTGATAAGAAAGGCACTTTGCTACTGTTATGTGCAGCGCCGGAGACCCGGGTTCGATCCCGACTGCAGGTGCTGTCTGTACGGAGTTTGTACCTTCTACCCGTGACCGCTTGGGTTTTCTCTGAGATCTTCGTTTCCTCCCACACTCCAAAGATGTACAAGTTTGTAGGTTAACTGGCTTGGTATAAGTGTAAATTGACCCTGGTGTGTGTAGGATAGTGTTAATGTGCAGGGATCGCTTGTCGGTGCGGATTCGGTGGGCTGAAGGACCTGCTTCTGTGCTGTATCTCTAAACTATAATAAACTAAAGGTTTATCTTAATCTGACAAGTAATCAATTTCCTCTTTTTTAACTCATGTCTATCGATTGGTTTATTTTCGTTTTTGCATTTCTTGATAATTTGATTTTGTACCTTTTATTTGCTTTTTGGATTATTTTTTAGCTAGTTACACGGAGAACATGCAAACTCCACATGGACAAAAGTTTTATTATCTATCCCTAATAATCAACTGAACTGATTACTCAACGGCCATTACAGTTAATCACATTAGCAGGTCTGGATTCACATATATAGTGAAAGTTTTTTTGTTTACATCACTCAAGGCATTAAGGGCCTGTCCCATGGGCATGCGACTGCATGCGGCAAGCGCGACCTAACCGGAAGCGGGGGCCGCGCGGAGGTCGAGTGATCCCCGTACAGGGCCGGTCCCACCAGCATGCGTCTGCATGCGGCGAGCGCGACCAAACCGGAAGCGGGGGGCCGCGTGGAGGTCGAGTGATTGACGTGAAGTTCGAGCGAAGTCCGCGCGTGACGTACGGCGTCAAGACGCTGCGTACGGCGTCAAGACGCTGCGTACGGCGTCAAGACACTGCGCACGCCCGTCGAGGCGGTGCGGACTGCGTCGAGGCGGCTGCGGGCCGGCAGGCCGTTGCCGCGCGGGATTTTTGAACACTGTCAGTTTTCCGGAGACCCGCGCGATGTCGAGACCAGATCCGCATAACTCCATACGGCTCCGGCGATCGAAGTGGGACCGGCCCCGCGAGGCCGTATGGCTCAAGCGACCACGTTAGGTCGCGCTTGCCGCATGCAGTCGCATGCTCGTGGGACAGGCCCTTTAGTGATACACCTACTCCACCTCCCCTTCCTTCTCCTCCTTAAATGTGTTATGTCCTGCAAAGTGTAGTTGTTATTCGTCTTCTCTTTGTTGCTGCGTTTCAATCACCTCTCTGCATCCAGGATTTCTTTGTAAATTATTGTCTCTAGATCAGCGAATGGTTAGCGTCTGCAAGCACTGCCAAGGGCCATAGTGGAGGCAGTTTCAAAGGGTTCATTCATAAAGCAGCTGGATAAGTACAGGAAGGAAAATAATTTGCAGGGCTGTGCTGTGGGACCAGCTGCATTGTTCATATATAGAGATGTCGTAAATGTGGGATGCCAGATTGCCTCCTTCCAGACTGTAATCTCTCCACATTTCATCTTCTCAATGTCAACTTTCATTTGCCTTGTGCCTGTCGAATTCATGAGCCATTGCATCCTTGTGAAATAAGCGACTGCATTCTTCATTAGCAGCGAATGTTGCTGCATTCTCCAAAGACGTGATCCCAAAATTATCCAGTAAAATGGCATGATTCATAACTCAAGGCTGATTTCTTATCAGTGCTGAGTACTTTCCAAATGGATAACATGTTGTGAACTTGCCAGTAAATTTCTGAGTTACAAATGTAGGGTTGCGAGGAGCAAGAATTATTTTTCAAATTAATTTGAGAGGAATCTAACTTCTAGTTTAAACGCCGGGTTTTTTCCCTCACTGCACTTACCATGAATACTCAGGTTAAATAATTGATATGCAACTCTGGTGGCACAATAAGATTAATGGGACATGGCGGAATATATTACTGCATCTGGGTAAATGACTGCCAAGGTATGTACCTCTTTTATCCTAGACCAATTGTGTTAGACGCTTGTTAATTACAGCAATTTAGATAATTTCACCTATTACTGTGACTTTGAGAAAATTGCCAGCTTTTACTCAGTTTGGTATTGCACATTTAGTTGAAGAGAAAATCACTTATTCCAGCCTTGCGTTAATGTAAGGCTTATGTCGACAGAGGTTAATTATTGTAATTGTATGGTATAATACAAATTTGTAATGTATGTAAAGAGTTTCGTATGGATTTAGGAATTCTTAGGCAAGTGTCATTAGTGACCCTGCCAAGTTATCTACAATTGGTATTAATACTCTTCAGCATTTCTCTAATTATGTAAGGGTGATAAAGGACTTTCTTCTGAATCTCACGATGTTAAGATGAGATGTACAGAAAATTGGAATGATGAGAGCAATTGGTGATGTCCCAAACTACAGGTATCAAAGCAACAGTATTGAAGATATCATCTAGATATGAATCGGGTGAATAATTACTTGTATGTTTGTGGGAATTGAGATGAATCATTTAGTTAAATTGCATACATGAAAGGTCGACATTACCGAACAAAAATCCAATGAGTCTGAAGAAGGATCTCGGCCCAAAACGTCACCCATTCCTTCTATTCAGAGATGTTGCCTGTTCCGCGGAGTACTCCAGCCTTTTGTGTCTATCTTCAGTGTAAACCAGCAACTGCAGTTCCTTCCTACAAATATCCTATGGCATTACATAAATGAGTTTCTCTCGAGCAAGAATAATCTTAACCGGCAGCATGTCAGTGCTTAAAGTTGCATACACCATCCAACTTATCAAAGTAAAGCTATTTGCAGGATGCATTGTACAAGGATTCAAAATAAATGTTACATTGAGTTATCTTTGTTGGTTTTGCATTCTTTGCATAATCTGACATAAAACCATAAACAAATTCCTACTTAGCCTCAAAATGTGTGACAAACTCTTCAACCCTACAAAGAAGAAGCTGGTGGATGATTTCTGGAGGGTGTACCTTACGCAGCGGTTTGAGTTTTGTCTCCATTATGAAATCGTATTTACAGAGTTCACAGCAGCGTGTGTCGGAGCTCTTGATCCACTGGTGCAGACAGGCCTGGTGTACGAAACGCAGCGTCCCAATGCATCGGCAAGGAGTGATGAGTGGACTGTCATCGTCCCCTTCACAGTGGCAGATCCTGAAAGGAGAAAGATCCAGTGAAGTTTAGTGATGACAAAAAATTCCAATCAGATGAGAATCTCTAGGTCAGTTGTTGATTACCACACTGTAGATGAGCCGATTTTATTTCACCCTCACAAGGAGTGGTTTACGTTTAATATGAATATCATTGTTTGATAGCACTTAATTCTATAATTATTTTCTACCCTCGTGGTCCAAGATTTGACTCTGCAGGTGCTCTTTTTGATCCGACTATGATAGATTTCCTCCAAAGGAGGATAACTCTCTGTCACTGTCTCCAGGAAGCAAACCTTGTGTTTTAATGTGAAGGGCCAGAATTAATGCAAGTGATTAACACACATTTCCATCAGTAATAAAAAGCTACTGTCAGAAGCTATTTAAAGCGTGGGCTCAATTGCTCTGATTTCCCATGGGAATGAGATTAGTTAACAGTGAAATGCCTGGGGAGCAAAGTCCAATCAAATGAATATTTGTAACTCTACTTGGCATGGCAACATCACAATAACAAAGGCAGCACATAATTTATGGAATCATATATTAATCAAGAGCTTGAAGCCAAGTGTTAAAGTGTTATCTTCACTATGTGGGTGATGATTTATTGGTCAATAGAAATAAAATCTGGCAATCTTCCCTGCCAGGCAGGTGCCCAGATGGTAGGCAGAAAGATTCCAAGCAAGGTGCCTTGCCATTAATCTTGGTAGGATTATTCAGTCTATTAAGGTATTGTTTTGGAATGGATTCTAAAAACAAATCATAAGGTCATGTGGTCAGAAGTGATAGGAGCAGAATTAGACCATTCGACCCATCAAGTCTACACTGCCATTCAATCATGGCTGATCTGTCTCTCCCTCCTAACCCCATTCT
Organism: Malacoraja senta; assembly: GCA_038087875.1. Taxonomy (NCBI): domain Eukaryota; kingdom Metazoa; phylum Chordata; class Chondrichthyes; order Rajiformes; family Rajidae; genus Malacoraja; species Malacoraja senta. Next base: position 266,898,169 of record CM075977.1, on the reverse strand, counting down.
CCCGCCTTCTCCCCATAACCCCTGACACCCAAATGAATCAGAATTAAAATTCTAAATGAGAACAATGGGATAATTTACTGAAATATTATGGAGCCCCAACCTCTTTTAGAGGTTCCTCACTCTTGCTGTAATTATGTCATTAAACTGATGAAAGAAAGTGTTCTCGTTAGCAGATAGTTGAAGAGCCAAGGAACATAGATTATAAATAGCAACCAGAAGATCCTAGGTGATAATTAGAAAAACATTTAAACCCAGAAACGGATGATGGTTCAAAAGTCACTGCCTAAAAGGATGGTGGAAGCAATGCCAGTCAGGGCTTTTAAAAGGGAATTGGATAAGTACCTGAGGGGAAACCAATTCATTGGACAATGGGTAAAGAGTTGAAGAATGGGATTTAATAGGTTGCTCTCCATGAAGTCAGCGTGCGCTCCATAGCTAAACAGCCTCTTATTGTGCTGTGAAATTCTATGATTCTATGAGCCGTATCCACCCATTACCATCTAACATCCTGAATCTGTGTCTCCAGAAAACCACTGACACCATTGGCATTCAGTCAATGACACTGCAGTAAGTCGGGATGTTGATGCTGCATTGTCAAATCTGCATGTCCTGGACTTAGACACGGATTAGGAAGGAGAGACATATCCTTAGTACGCCCACAGGGGATCCTATGGCATTGTCCATTCCTGATGGGGAATTGTGACTTCCACCCTGTGCCAGTTTAGATTTGGCACAGGATCTGGGACTCCATTAAATTCAATTGTGATTGGAGTGCAAATGTTTAGATGGCAAAGTGGAAAAACAATGTTTGAAATTATTTTGCTTTGCTTTTCTATTTTTTATTCATATTTCTTTTTATTTTGTATTTATTTTTAAGATTATGAGTTTATGTAGAGGGGCAGCCACGGGTGCAGTCTGCACGGAGTTTGTATATTCTCCCCGTGACCATGTGGGCTTTCCCCGGGCTCCCACACTCCAAAACATACAGGTTTATAGGTTTGTATCAGTCTGAAGAAGGGTCTCGACCTTAAACGTCACCCATTCTTTCTCTCCAGAGATGCTGCCTCTCCCGCTGAGTTACACCAGCTTTTTGTGTCTATCTTAGGTTAATAGGCTTGTTAAAAATGGTAAATTGTCCCTAGGTAGGACAATTGGCATGGACTCAGTGGGCCAAAGGGCCTGTTTCTGGCTGTATTTCTAAATTAAACTAAACTAAACTAAACTAGACTAGAGTGACAGCACAGTAACAGGCCCCTTAGCCCACTGAGTCTGCACCACTCATCAAACATCCTTTGCACTAATCCTACTTAATCAGATTTTACAACTCATCTACACATTATTGGTAATGTACAGTAGTCTATTAACTATACAACATTCCTGAGATATGGGAGGAAAGTGGAACATCTGATTACAGGGGAGAATGTGGCATACTCCACATAGACCACACCAGGGATCAGGATCAAATCCAGGTCACTAAAGCTATAGAAACATAGAAAATAGGTGCAGGAGTAGAGCATTGGGCCCTTCGAGCCAACACTGACATTCAATATGATCATGGTTGATCGAGAATTCCACAGATTCACAATTCTCTGGGTGAAAAAGCTTTTCCTCATCTCGGTCCTAAATGGTCGACCCCTTATTCTTAAACTGTGACCCCTGGTGCTGGACTTCCCCAACATCGAGAACATTTTTCCTGCATGAGGCAGATGCTTTACTAGATGCACTGCTGTTACACCTAAAGATAAGTTAGAGTTATAAAATCTTAGAGTCATACAGCATGGAAACAGGCCCTTTTGCCTAACTCACCCATGGTGACCAAGATGGCCTCATTTGGCCTATATCCATGTAAACATTTCCTACCCATGTATTTGTCCAAAAGTAATTCAAATGTTATTATTGTACTTTCCTCTGGCAACTCATTTCACCACCCTCTGTGAAAAAGTTGCCCCTCAGGTTCCTTTTAAAATCTTTTCCTTCTCACCTTAAACCTGGTTAATACACAGAATTATTTAAAAGTGTTTTCCAGATGTTCTTAGTTAACTAATTTTAAAGGAAAATGGATGGAGAAAGGTTGTTGAGGGTGATTACAAGTGGTAGAAATGACAGCAGAAGTATGAGACTTGGACAGATGAGATAGGAAGGCATTTATGGGAAATTGGTTTCAGTATTCCGTCAAGGATTGTTGATGGTGAGGAGTGAGTGCAGTGGAACAGTTTTGAGAAGACAGTATGAAGATATTGAAGTGATGCCCGTGTGATGAAAATGGGTCAATGTGACACCCTGCCCACCTCTGCCTTTCAAGTTATCAAAGGGCTTCCTTCATTAGGACTGAGATGAGGAAAAACATTACACTCAGAGAGTTGTGAATCTTTGGAATTCTCTGCCACAGAAGGCAGTGGAGGCCAATTGTATTCAAGAGAGTGTTGGATATAGCTCTCAGGGCTAACAGAATCAAGGAATGTGGGGAAAAGCCGGAACGGGGTATAGATTCTGAATGTTCAGCCATGATCATATTGAATCGCGGTGCTGGCTCAAGGGGCCGAATGGCCTACTCCTGCACCTATTTTATAATGTATATAGGAGAGTGGGACCATGTTACTGCTCCTGACTGGTTGTGACATCTCCAAGCACGCCGTTCCAGTGATCCCACGTGAACCAGTGAACACTTAACACTGTGCCAATGGGGACATCCTCTAGCCCACTGATGCTAATTGGATGTGAAATCGAATGTTGATTAAATGGTTATTTTTAAAATGCCATGGACAATAATGCTGAATATAGCTCTGGGATTGCTGTGATTTACCTGCATCACTACCCAACATCAGCCCTCAACTCCCACTCCCATTCTACCCATCACCCTTCAGCCCCTCCACTTCTGTCCCCCTCCCAACCTAACAAAAATATGGTGCAGTATATTTATAATTGATGGTGAGAAATGTAGTATGCGCATAGAACAATATAAAGCTAGGTTTCACTCCTAATTTTCCAACCTATCTCATTGGGGTCATTAGACTTTTTGTCTCAATTGAGAAACTATATATTGCAGATAGACATAAAATGCTGGAGTAATTCAGCGGGACAGACATCATCTCTGGAGAGAAGGAATGGGTGACCCAAAATGTCACCCATTCCTTTTCTCCAGAGATGCAATAGACAATAGACAATAGGTGCAGGAATAGGCCATTTGGCTCTTCAATGCGATCATGGCTGATCTTCCCCAATCAGTATCCCGTTCCTGCCTTCTTCCCATATGCCCTGACTCTGCTATCTTTAAGAGCCCTATCTAGCTCTCTCTTGAATGTATCCAGAGAACCGGCCTCCACATCCCTCTGAGGCAGAGAATTCCACAGACTCACAACTCTCTGTGAGAAAAAGTGTTTCCTCGTCTCCGTTCTAAATGGCTTACCCCTTATTCTTAAACTGTGGCCCCTGGTTCTGGACTCCACCAACATCGGGAACATGTTACCTGCCTCTAGCGTGTCCAAACCCTTAACAATCTTACATGTTTCAATAAGATCCCCTCTCATCCTTCTAAACTCCAGAGTGTACAAGCCCAGCTGCTCCATTCTCTCAGCATATGACAGTCCCGCCATCCCGGGAATTAACCTTGTGAACCTACGCTGCACACCCTCAATAGCAAGAATTGCTATTGCTGCCTATCCCGCTGAGTTACTCCAGCATTTTGTGTCTATCTTTGGTTTAAACTAGTGTCTGCAGTTCCTTCCTAAACTATATATTGCACTCTGGTATATTTTTCTTTGGTCTACCTTTTGTACCAGAGATTGGCTTGATTGTATTCCTTTATGGCATTATTGGATTTGTTTGCACACAAACAAAAGCTTTTCACTGTACCTCAATACACGTAATAATAATAAACCTAAACCTGAACTGAATAAGGCTTGGAGTAAAATAAATCTAGAACAGCAAGTGCAAAAGCTTCCTGTTGTTCCCCATCTCGCAAGAGCATGACTGATGTCACAACTTGATTAACAATATATGGATGGAAACAAAGAGCACCAAGCTATTTTCTAGTATGTTTTACCTGCACAGCAGTCTTAATATCACAATGCAAAATAGAAAAAAAAAGTCCTCTGGGCATTGACTTCTATTGATGGTATTCCACAAAAAGCTAAAATACAACATTGGCAATAATATTCCAGTTAGTAACTACAGTGTTAAAACTAATTATCCTCTACAATTTGACTTTGACAAGAGTTTTGCAAAAAAATCATTGTTTATCAACAATTTGAATGCATTGACATCATTTAATCCAGGATCAATTAAAGGAACAACAGAAAATCTCTAAACTTTGTGTCATCCTATTTGCTCATGTGGGAATCATTGAATTCTCAATCAACAATAGGTTGAGCAACCGTTTAGTATTCTACAAAGGAAGGAGATTAATGTGGGGATGAAAAGACCAGTTTGAACATGCTTGCAACATTGAGTGATAAGTGGTGTAAACACTAATATAATTGGCTTTCAGTAGTGGTTATAGACAAACCTGCAGAGTTCCTCATCATCCGGCCAGTCATTTGCATTTTGAGGCTGGGTCGGACTAGTGCTGCCACAGGGCTCAGAATTGATAGCTGTTCCAGCAATGTGCAGAGGTAATGCATCGGTACTTTTCTCTCTGGATATTTTCTTGGCATAATCATCTTCAACAGCAGAGGAATTCACAGAGCCCTCTTCCATTGAAATCTTGTTTTGCATACATTTCCGTGAGAACCATTTTCCATCGATGGAAGATATCGGAGATGATGAAAACCATACGTCCTTGTTGTGGAGCATCCTATCTCTTTCCCGGAGAATTGCCTGATTGCATCGGGTGAGAACTGGGCCAATCCTCATCTCACCCAGATCATTTTCAGAGTCCACAGACCACAGAGCTGCATCTGATGTCTTCCCATATTCTTTGTGGGCTTTGATCTTTGTCCTTCCTTTCCTGAAAGCCCTCGCCCTCTCTGAACTTCTCCTTCGGATTTGAGCCCAGTGATCTTCATCTGACGATGAACTGGGATCATTCCTGCTGAATCCATTGACCTCCGTACAAAATGACCGGGGCTGCTTCTCAGGATGCTTGTAGTGCACATGCTCGCATCTTTCACAGGGATTCATTTGCTTTCTAATTCTTCTCTTTACATGTTTCTTACTAGGATCCCTGCTGGAAATGTTGAGTGCCTTGACGGGAGTTGAATATGTGTCACCATCCTCACAATGGGCAGCAGATCTGAGCACAGCATGCAGAGATGGAAGATGGAAAGTAGAGAAGATGAAAGGAGAGCATGACAGACATGGCAAAAGAAATGAAAACAAAATGAATTAGTAAATATATAAACAGTTTCACCATAACGATGAAGCTGAAAAATAAGCACAAATGAAACACAATGAAGACAGGGATGTGGTAGCTGGGGCTGTCGCTGAGACAGACACAAAGGAGTAGAAGCAAGTCAAAATCATATCCAAGCAATGACATTCCTAAACGCTGCCTCGGCTCACATACCTGCAGATGTCCTGAGAAGAAGGACTAACAGATGTACGTGGCTGGATCCAGGGAGCTGTTCCAGTTGTAGGACTGCTGGCCTGCAGATAAACGTACAATATAGTCAGTGTGCATTGCAAGCACAAAGCGCTGGTGCAATTCAAAGCCAAAGGATTGAATGTGGTATCGGGGAATGGTTTTGACATGGACAGATAAAGGAGGTTTAGAAAATCAGATGGACCCAGAGTGATAGAAAGAAGGGGAAGAGAGGAGAGAGGAGAGAGAGAGAGAGAGAGAGAGAGAGAGAGAGAGAGAGAGAGAGAGAGAGAGAGAGAGAGAGGAGAGAGAGGAGAGAGAGGAGAGAGAGGAGAGAGAGAGAGAGGAGAGAGAGGAGAGAGAGAGAGAGAGAGAGAGAGAGAGAGAGAGAGAGAGAGAGAGAGAGAGAGAGAGAGAGAGAGAGAGAGAGAGAGAGAGAGAGAGAGAGATAGAGAGAGAGAGAGTGGGGGAGAGAGGGGATGGGCGTGTGAGAGAGTGAGAGAGCGAAAAAGAGCGAAAGAGATGGGGAGAAGAGGGAGAGAGCGAATGAGAGAGAGGGAATGAGAAAAAGAGATGGAGAGAAGGGGAAAGAAAGAGAGAGGGAGAGAAAGAGAGAGAGAAGTGCGACTGAGTGAGGAGTGAGAGAAAGGAAGAGAAAAATAGAGAGTAAGATGAATTGAACAATCAATTTCTCTGAAGGAAAATCCTTCTTTATGTCACAGAGTGGAAATGCATTTATTATCCATCCTTGAATTTCTTAATAAGCCATTGGTGGGCTTTTGCTTTGAACTATTTTACGATACAGCCATACAGTTGCATGGCCATGTTGAATGCCGATGATGTGGAATTAGAGTCTCATGTTGGCCAGCGGGGAAATCTAGATAAAAAATCTAAGAAATGCTCTTTGAGCTGAAATATTGAAATATTAACTCAATTTCTTGTTCTACAACTAATTGCCTGACCTGTAGACTTTTTCTTGCATTTTCTGTTTTTAATAAATAATATTGGGTTTCCAGTGCCATACGGCATCACGGAACCACTAGGTGTTTTACCAACAAGTCCTTCGTTTCTGGGACACTTTTCAAAAAACTGCCCTAATAAGATGTGAAGTGGCATTCTTTGGGTTAATTAACCCAGGCTGCTTGTTCATCCATCCCGGCTTCTGGATTACTATACCTCTAAGTGAATCACTATAGCCTTCATCTGGAAATAAGACTGAAATATTTGAGCAATCAATAAGAGTAGAGTCTTTTCACACTCCAAACATTTATTTAAAGATAGACACAAAGTGCTGGAGTAACTCAACGGGTCAGGCAGCATCTCTGGAGAAAAAGGATGGGTGACGTTTCGGCTTGGACCATTCTTCAGACTGAAAATCCAGTCTGAAGAAGGGTCCCAACCCGAAACATCACCCATCTTTTCTCTCCAGAGATGCTGCCTGACCCGTTGAGTTACTCCAGCACTTTGTGTCTATCATCGGTATATACCAGCATCTGCAATTCTTTCTAAACATTATTGTACCTTCTTGTGAACATTCATTTTACACAGGAAGAATCTGTTTGAATCATAAAGTGGATAAGAGGAAAGATTTATGAAATAAGTTGGAAGAACTCTTTTGACTTTGAGCCTTCCTATCTGAATTGTTGATTCTCAGCCAAAGGTTTTATGAGCCAGAACTCAAATTACACTGTAATCTTATTAGCAGCAGTTTTCTTCACTGAATTAGTCAATAACTTTCATGATTAAAATGTGTAGCCTTTGAAATTAAATTTGTATTCTAATTTTGTTTTAATTTATTGATGTTTGCAGGTTCTTAATTTTGTTCATAATGTTTGAGATTGGATTAGATTATGCCAGATAATTAAAATGTTCTAATTATCTTCCTATCCTTTGAACAAGCAAGACTATCAGATCCCTTAAGCAAATAGTTTTCAAGTTTATCTTCCTCAATCTGTAGCAAATCTTATTAAATATCCAGGGGAAAGCTCAGAGCATTAACTGAGAGTGTACTTTACAATTATGGTTGGAAAATGTGTTAAGGTCCTAAGATGCCCTAGAAGCCCCCGATGCCCTTGAAATATTTGTTACTTCTCCTGCAATGTGTGTTTATATTTAGATATAGGGCATGTAAATTTATATATATCTTTCAAATGACATCCTAGGAAGTCACAGAGTGTCTTGCTGTATCTTCTGCTGCATTCGCTGAGCAGGGCTGCAAGTCAATGATCTCCTGTGAAGACTTGGGCACCTGTGAATATTCATCAGAAATTCCAAGGGTAGAGAAGGAAGAATTGAAATGCATCAGTATTTCAGTATAACTTATCCCTTCTGAATTGAATAACCATGACACGAATGGTCTTGTAGAGCTAATTTCAATTATATGTCTTGAATTAAATGCATATTTTTCTCCTCTAGGAACTAATTATCACTGTAGTATTAGAGTCATTGCAATTAGACAATAGACAATAGGTGCAGGAGTACGCCATTCGGCCCTTCGATGTGATCATGGCTGATCATCCCCAATCAGTACCCCGTTCCTGCCCTCTCCCCATATCCCCTGACTTCACTATCTTTAAGAGCCCTATCTATAGGTATGTTACAAAAGTTACCTTCAGCGGCGCTGCAGTTCTGCCACTGGCCATGTGCGCGACTTTGGTGCCTTTGAGAGGGGGGCGGGATTAAATTGCCGTTTTCTCCTGCCTGTCAGAGTCGATTTTTTCAGGCTGTTCAGCTGCTGCAGAGAAATCGTTCCGACATCCGTTCTATCAAGTTTTTTAAAAACACCGCTGGATAATTTAATTGCTGGAGTAAAATAAAAATCGACTTCTCATGCCGTCAACGTCGACAACGGGACGGATCTCCCGTACGGGACAAATAAAAGTAAGCCGTTTATTTTACATATAAACTTGCTTCTTAGGATTACTTTAATCCAAATTTTACATTGCGAAAAGGTGATTTAGGCCCCATACGAACCGGCAGTGTTTTTCCTGCCGATATGGGGTTTAAATTCACCGCAAACCGCAAGGTTCCAATCGATCGCGTTCCACAAAATCCCACTCGAAAGGTGATTTAAATGGCCAATAATTTACGGGAATTAAACACTAAATTCCTTCCATTTGGCCTATAAATTCATGACAATGAGATTTAAAAATCATGTTATATTGTGAATTCTTGTGTGAATGTTATTTGGACACTTAGGCTATTTAAAAATGTTAACCTTTCTTATGAAATGGATAGATGTTTAGATCTAGTAATTGAATTTTGTTATTAGCTGCAATTAGGTAACTAACTAATTATATGCTTTAATTTCAGGTCATCCAAGTAAGATTGTTTCATGGGTACACAAAAATGCTGGAGCGAAGGAAATAGGCAACGTTTCGGGCCGAAACCCTTCTTCAGACTGATAGGGGTGGGGGGGGGGGAGGGGGCGGGGAGAAGAAAGGAAAAAGGAGGAGGAGGAGCCCGAGGGCTGAGGGAGAGATAGGAAGGGGAGGAGACAGCAGGGGCTAACAAAATTGGGAGAATTCAATGTTCATGCCCCCAGGATGCAGACTCCCCAAATGGAATATGAGGTGCTGTTCCTCCAATTTCCAGTGTTGCTCGCTCTGGCCATGGAGGAGACCCAGGACAGAGAGGTCGGATATGGAATGGGAGGGGGAGTTGAAGTGCTGAGCCACCGGGAGGTCAGGTTGGTTATTGCAGACCGAGCGGAGGTGTTCGGCGAAACGATCGCCAAGCCTCCGCTTGGTCTCACCGATGTAGATCAGCTGACATCTAGAGCAGCGGATGCAATAGATGAGGTTGGAGGAGATGCAGGTGAATCTCTGTCGCACCTGGAACGACTGCTTGGGTCCTTGAATGGAGTCGAGGGGGGAGGTAAAGCGACAAGTGTAGCATCTCTTGCGGTTGCAAGGGAAAGTGCCCGGGGAGGGGGTAGTACAGGAGGGAAGGAAAGAATTGACAAGGGAGTTATGGAGGGAGCGGTCTTTGCGGAAGGCAGACATGGGGGGAGATGGGAAGATGTGGCGAGTGGTGGGGTCACGTTGGAGGTGGCGAAACTGACGGAGGATCACTTGTTGTATTAGACGGCTGGTGGGGTGAAAGGTGAGGCCTAGGGGGACTCTGCCCTTGTTGCGAGTGGGGGGATGGGGAAAGAGAGCAGTGTTGCGGGGTATGGAAGAGACCCTGGTGCGAGCCTCATCTATGGTGGAGGAGGGGAACCCCCGATCCCTGAAGAATGAAGACATTTCAGATGCCCTGGTGTGGAACGCCTCATCCTGCGAGCAGATGCGGCGTAGACGGAGGAATTGGGAGTAAGGGATGGAGTCCTTACAGGAAGCAGGGTGGGAAGAAGTGTAGTCCAGATAACCATGGGAGTCAGTAGGTTTGTAGTGGATGTCGGTCAGAAGTCTATCACCTGCGATGGAGATAGTGAGGTCAAGGAATGGTAGGGAAGTGTCAGAAATGGTCCAGGTGTATTTGAGTGCCGGATGGAAGTTGGTGGTGAAGTGGATGAAATCTGTCAGTTGTGTGTGGGTGCAGGAGATGGCACCAAAGCAGTCATCGAGGTAGAGGTCGGGGTTGGGGCCCTGGTACATAGCAAACAAGGATTGTTTGACGTACCCGACAAAGATGCAGGCATAGCTGGGGCCCATGCGTGTGCCCATGACTACGCCTTGTATTTGGAGGAAATGGGAGGAGTCAAACGAGAAGTTATTGAGGGTGAGGACCAACTCCGCTAGGCAGAGGAGAGTATCAGTGGCCGGGTATAGGTTGCTTCTCTGGTCGAGGTAGAACCGGAGGGCTTTGAGACCATCCTGGTGGGGGATGGAGGTGTAGAGTGACTGGACGTCCATGGTGAAGATGAGCGGGTGAGGGCCTACAGAATGGAATGCGTGGAGATGACGGAGAGTGTCTGAGGTGTCTTGAACATAGGTAGGGAGGGATTTAACCAAGGGGGATAGGATGGAGTCAAGGTAGGTGGAAATGAGTTCGGTGGGGCATGAACAGGCAGAGACAATGGGTCTGCCGGGACAGTCGGGTTTGTGGATTTTGGGGAGAAGGTAAAATCGGGCCGTGCGGGGCTGGGGAACGATGAGGTTGGAGGCTCGTTCGGCAGGGCGTGGGAGTGGATGAAGTTGGTGATGGTGCTAGAGATAGTGGCCTGGTGCTCGTCAGTGGGGTCATGGTCCAGGGGTAAGTAGGAGGAGGTGTCCGAGTGTTGGCGCGTGGCCTCAGCTTTGTAGAGATCGACGCACCAGACTACCACGGCACCTCCCTTGTCGGCGGGTTTGATAACCCAATCTAGGTTGTTGCGGAGTGAGTCGATGGCAGTGCGTTCAGGGGGGGAGAGATTGGAGTGAGACAGGGGAGTGGAGAAGTTGAGGCGGTTGATGTCACAGCGGCAGTTTTTGATGAAGAGTTCTAAAGCCGGAAGGCTACGAGGGGGGTTCCACGAGGAGGGGGTGCGTTGGAGACGGGAAAAGGAATCAACAATGGGGGGCGAGGACTCCTTCCCGTGGAAGAAAGCTGTGAGGCGGAGGCGACAGTAGAAGAGCTCCGAGTCGTGGTGGGCGTGGAACTCATTGAGGTGGGGACGGAGGGGGTAAGACCTCTGCTGAGGACAGACCGTTCGGTGTTGGGGAGGGGAAGGTCAGGGGGGATGGTGAACACACGGCAGGGATGGGGGTTGGGGCCGGAGGAAGACAGGTGGGTGGACTGGGGACGAGGCGATGTGTGGTGGGGGGGTCGTGGGTGGTCAGGGGGTGGGAGGGTGAGAGGGCTGTGGTGTGGGTGGGGAAGAGCAGGGGTCACATAGTTAGAGGGGGATGGGGAAGACCCAGTGGAACTGCCACTGAGGTTACCAGGGTTGGGGAGACCGGCACTAGGACCCAGTGTAGTCAAACCCGGAGGAGTGGGAATCAGCAGCGTGGAGGCTTTGGGCCCAGTGCAGAGTCCAGTTTGCAGGTGAGGCGACGGCTGCAGGCTGCTGGAGGGAGGTGCTGTGGCGAGGGTCGGCGGACCCGATTGTAGGAGGCCGTGGGCAGTAGAGTCGGGGTCCGCGGGCGATGAGTGGGAGGTCCCGGTGGGCGGATGGTCGGTGGGGCGGCGCGGTTCGGCCAACCCGGTGAGGTGGCGAGATGAGTCGGGTGCGGTGCGGTGGCCATGTTCAGGGAGCCCCGGTCCGGCGGCCTTGTTGAGTAGGTCCGGTCCGGAGGCGATGTTCAATATGCCCGGTGTGACGGCGATATTGGGCGGGCCCAGTGCGACGGCGATGTTCAGTGGGCCTGGTCCGGCAGCGATGCTGGATGGGCCCGGTGCGACGGCGATGTTAGGTGGGCCGGGTGAGGCTGTGACAGTCGGCGGGCCCAGTGCGCCGGGGATGTCGGATGGGCCTGGTGCGGCGATGAGGTTCGGCGGTCGCGTCATGGTGGCGATAGTTGGAGGAATCGGCAAGGGGGAGGAAGTCCGAGTTACCGTTGAAGCGGCGAGGCTGGGCGTCATCGGTAGGCAGGTGAAGGTCGGCGGCAACATCGACGTGGAGGTCAGCGAAGGCGGCATCCTGGTGGAGTTAAGGTGGGCCAGGAATCGTTGATTAAAGAGGTGGATCTTCCGGCGGATGAAATATAGTTGTGGTCCATTGCAGGTCTGGGTGAGTGAGGCCCGAAGTTTTGGGAGGGTCAATGTGAGGGCCTGCTGGTGCCGGCGCATCGCAGTCAGAGTAGATCTCAGTGCCCGGTTGGAGAATTGTTGAGTGTGCCGGTAGATAGCCAGTCGGTACCGATAGTCCGGCTGGGGTCCGAACTGGGAGGTGGGGAACTGGAGCTGGAAGCCAAGAGGTACATGGCCATCCGAAGGGGGGGTGCCCGGGTTGCGACCGCACCCCCCTTATTTTCCCCAGAGTAAGAAAAAATCCCCAGAATTATTTTTAAAAATCGGAGCACAATCAGCATTTCCACTTTGTGGGAAATCGCCTGAAATTCTGGTTCCGGCCACTGGGGAGAAAGAAATGTGCCCATCTGCGCCTGCGCAGTTGGGGAAGTGACGCAAAATGACGCTGTCTCTCCGCGCGTGTGCAGTGGGCCCGGGCAGGATCAGACTGCCATTTGTGCTTCATCCATTGAGCTTGATGCCTCGCGTCTACTCCAGGTAAGTAGTGGGGGGGGGGGTGCGGTGCGGTGCGGAGCGGCGTCTGACCGCCGTCTGCCCGCCCGGTCCAGCGTTTCCATCCGCGGCGTCCGGGGGGGGGGGTGCGGTGTGCGTTGTCTGCCTGCCCAGTCCAGCGATTCCATCCGCGGCATCGGAGCCTCGCCAACGGCCAGTCAGGCGACCAGGAGACCGTCCTCCCGTTGCCGGGCGGGAGCGGCTGTAACCCTAACACCAGACGCCACTGCGGCGGGACCCGCTGCCCTCGCCTCCCCTCGCCGCCGGGGCCCAAGCCATCTTCCGCCCACGCCACCCCCGCTGACCCCCGATGGCCCACGCCATCTTCATCTCCCCCCCGCTGGTCCACGCCACTTTCATCTCCCCCCGCTGGGCCCATGCCACCTTCATCTCCCCCCCTGCTGGCCCCACGCCACCTTCATCTCCCCCACCCCACTGGGCCCACGCCACCTTCATCTCCCCCCGCCCGGTGGGCCCACGCCACCTTCATCTTCGCCCCCCCGCCAGAAAGAGGGGGGGATGTGAGAGGGGGAGGGGGGAGAGAGAGAGGGGTAGGGGAAGGAGGAGAGAGATGGGGGAGGGGAGAGGGAAAGGTGGAATATCTTTAATGAGATTGTAAATTTGAGGTAGGTTTTAGAGCTGTTATATTTTTTCCTCATGAATAATATCAAATAATATCAAACAATTGGAACTGCTTTCTTTACCTTGATAACAATACTGAAAAATATGAATTCCAAAGTTTGTGACTCTTTTTGCAGCATATTTTTAATATAATTTGAATATTACAAAAATCAGCATGTTTTCATGGTCATCATGGATCTGTCTGCAGTAATGCAGCAGTCCGTTGATGA